>VXAL01006419.1:184716-212468 GCA_013399475.1 Chauna torquata
TGGCCCCCTCAGTTCCAGCGCAGCTGCGGCTTCGGCTTCCCACTGTGAGCGCTCTCAGGCCGTAGCCGTGCCGCAGGTGCCGTGGCAGCTGTGGGATTGTTTGCGTTTAACTGCGTGGTTGGGGTTATTTCGCTTGGTTCTGAGGCGGTTTTTTCTGAAAGGTTGGGTTCCGGGTAGGAATGAGGAAGGAACAAAGCAGTTTTGTTTTCTGGAGCTTATTCTCTCTGTCCCCGTTGTATCGAGCCGCCCTGTTCTCTCCCACCATCTTTCTGAAACACCCAATATCTGTAATTCATTTTATAAAATCGAAGAGTTTCATCGAATAACGTCGGCGTTGCAGCCTAGGGGAGCGCGATAAGATGCTCCTGCTGTGAGCTGAGCCTCCCCAAGAGGCCCGGCGGCCCTGACCCTGAAGGTGCAGCGCAGCAGGTGCCAGGCTGGCAGCCTGAGGGCCTGGAGGCGGGCGGTGGGAGTTGGGCATCTGTGCGTGCCTTGGGCCGCGGGTCGGTGCCAGCTGCTTTCTTGGTGGTGATTCCAAGCATGCTGCTGTTATCTGTGCCTGACAGGGCAAATCTGTAATTTGAGTTCGCCCTGTGAATTGTCTACTGTACGTTAAGATACTGGGGTCTTACTCAAATTTAAAAAAAAAAAAAAAGATAATTCATTGGTAATGTTTAATCATTAGTTACGTGCACCAGGGTTGGACACGTCTCTTAGGAATCCCATGGGCAGTTTTGCAGATATGCTTGCTATAAAGTTATCTGTGGTCCTACACAGAGTGAAAACCTATTAAAATATTCTTTCTTTATAAACTGGGGGAAGATCTATTTGTAGGAACTGTTTTAGAAAGTAAAACAGTCATACAAAAATGTATGATATGATTTCTTTATCCACCCCTGTAACGCCTTCTACTTGGTTCTTAGAACTTGAGTTTGGTGGCAGCAGAATGGAGCGTTGAGTCTTCCAGGATTTACCCTGTACAGGACAGCAGCTCCTCAGTAAGGAGGAAAGGCCCTGTGCATCCCGTGAGCGCAGGGCTATGAACCAGCAGCACAGGTCTTTGCTGACCAGTTCTTACCTGTGCCTGCTCTGGAGGGTAGGCAGGTTTTCTCATTGGTGAGGCTTCAGTTCCACAGCCTCTGTCTCAGCTGTCATCTCAGGAGAACCAGCTGGGTGTTCCAGATGTGACACAGAGTCAGAACATAATCTGATGCATTATTTGCTCAGTAAGTAGGAAATTTAGGAAAATATTTTGTAAATGTTACAGGAAGAACTGTGAAATCCCTGTAGCTTTCAAGACTAGGAAGTATTAATGAACGGGAACATGGGCTGCATAATTTATGGTGGAAAGGATTTTGCGGATCAGTATTCTACTTATTTCTGAGAAAACTAAACTAGGTGGTATGTTTGACTGGAAATCTGTCTATAATGGAGCAGAAGACTCTGAAGATAGGGTATGCGTATTCTTTTAGAGTGGAATCGTGGCTATGTTTGTGTGGTAACAGTCACAATCTATTGAAATCCATGGGAGCTGGCTTATCCTATAACTACTCTGGAACCTTCCCTGGGCATACGTGTCTGCAGATGCATTATAGTTCCCCCTATCTTGCTCTTTCAGCATTTGCAAGAGGTAGGTGAGCCTGGCAAGCTCTTTTGCAAAGGTTTTTTTATATCTTGCTCTTCTACATTTTGTTCCAATATTAAGACATCCTGCAGTCCCGCGGGAGATTGTGGCAGCTCACACATGGAGATGATGCCATTGTAACAGTGAGAGCAATCCTTGCCTTGTTGATGCTCTTGAGTCAAGTTCTTGAAATACCATTCAGGAGTGACTGAAGGCCACAGAAAGGAGCGCTGAGGAGGCTATGAAAAATGTACAAATTGATCCCCTTTTTCAGTTAATCGAGTTACAATGCTTCTAAGTAAACCGTGAAACTTTGCTACATAAGCTGTTGAAGCAAAACACAGGCTCTCTCTCTGTTGTTTTAGCTCAGAAAATTGAAGATTGGGAATTCTTTGCCTTGCAAAAGAGATGCATGAGAGGATGACATGATTAAAATTAGTAACAAATGAAGCTTCAGTTGTTCTTGTAGCACAAGAGCACAGAGACATTCCATGGAAAGGAAATTAAAAAAAAATTTGGATAAAACATAAATGATGCCTTTCCTTTTAAAGGAAGAAACTTGTTTATGCTTTAGGCTTTTGGTCCAACTTTTCTTTAGTTTCTAGACTTTTGCCAAAGACTGCTTTGCTTCTCAGACTTGCTGACATAATGGGCAATTAGGCTGTAATTGAGGCAAAATGAGGCCGTTCACTCTAGTAGGGTTAAAGAAGAATTGGGCGTCTCTGTAGACCATAAAACTATGCACAGCTGATGTAAACAAAGTGTCCCATCAGGAAAAGGCTTCCTGCATCAGGCTTTAAGGTCTGCTCTGAGTTTTAGACACCGAGACGAATAATTCATGGGGACTGGTAACTCCACAGCTGGTCTGTTAGGGCTTTTGTACCTTCATCTACAGTGTGGTATTGGCAGCAGCTAAAGACAACACTGTCCTACAAGCTACACTGTAGTCTAAAGTATTCCATTTTTTGAGGTAACTGATTTCATACATGCAAGTTTAAGATTATGCTTCATGGTGAGCAGGCTTCTGGGAGTGAATGAAAGAAGCAGAGTACCTTGAGGTTATTCTGCATTTTTTGTTGTTGTTGAAATTTTTGTGTTTTTATTTTCTCTTTGAGGATTATATAAATAAAGAAACAAGACCTTATTCAGTTGCTTAATGAACAACACCTTCATATGCTGATCATTATTTCAGCACAGATGTCTATAACTCAAACTCTGTGAATCTGCCCATGCAGATCTGTCCTTGAATCGCTGAGAACAACTATGTGGGTGGATTTAGAACATGAAATTGCTGTGTGCACTTATGTTTTGTTTATGCAGTACTCCTTTTTAAGAGAACTAGATTGGATTTGCTTAATATTTGCCTTGTGTGTCTGTGTGTATATACATAGTATATACAAACCCCCAAACTAGATTGATGATCACTAAGCATAAGCTCAATTAATGTAAGAGACTGTGACATTGTGAACATGTTGTTTGAATCATTCTATCAACTGAAAGAAATAAAGTCTAAGCACAGAATAATCATCCAAGGTATTGGTTGCTTCTAAAAACTGTACCTGAATTTATTGGTGCTTTATTGCCCATATGTATTGAATACAGCACAGATGACCCTTGGAAATAGACTACTGTTGTCAGCTGAGAGAGTTCTCTTCAATGGACTTAACAATATCGAAAATTAATAAAAATAGCTTTTGACTGTAAAGCTATTCGTGCAGTTACAATATTAGTATAAATTTAACAATGTTTTTTATGTCTTTCTCATAATGAAATCCTTGTGGTATTTTTTCTGAGGGAGATAGGGTTAAAGAGGGCCATTTATATTCGGTGTGAATTTAAAAATAATTTCTTATTTCACTTTTGTTTCATGGGTACTTCTTTGTCTTGGTATAAGGCTTCTTCTACATGAGAAATGCTTAAGAGCAATAGCGATTTGGGCAATAATGAGATTGTGTTGGCTGTAGTGTGACTAGGGATCAGGAGTCATTTTAAAGGTGTCGAACTTTATTTGGGGGAATCTACCTCTTGTTATATCTGTATAATATTCTTTCCAGGTTCTTGGGCAGAACTTAACTGAAAAAGTTAATTAAGGAATTGAAAACTTAATGATCAAATTCTTGTAAAGCGTAATGCTTGAATTATGCTTTTGGGGCAATAAGTTATGCTTATAGCCTGTTCTGCAGTAGTGCTACGTGTTTAACAGCAGAATGGAAATTCTGAAAGCAATGGTTTATACCAGGTTAGTGATAAAGTATTCTTTTATCCTCCCATTTCCAGATGTGAAAAGCATTGTAGGAACCTACAGTAATTATCGTAGGTTCACAGAATGGTTTGAGTTGGAAGGGACCCTTAAGGATCATCTAGTTCCAACCCCCCTGCCATGGGCAGGGACACCTCCCACCAGACCAGGCTGTCCAAAGCCCCATCCAGCCTGGCCTTGAACACTTCCAGGGATGGGGCATCCACAGCTTCTCTGGGCAGCCCGTTCCAGTGCCTCACCACCCTCTGAGTAAAGAATTTCTTACGTATATCCAGTCGCAATCTGCCCTCGTTCAGTTTAAAGCCATTACCCCTTGTCCTATCACTACACTCCCTGACAGGGAGTCCCTCCCCAGCTTTCCTGTAGGCCCCCTTTAGGTACTGGAAGGCTGCTGTAAGGTCTCCCAGGGCCTTCTCATCTCCCAGCTGAACATCCCCAGCTCTATCAGCCTGTCTTCATAGGAGAGGTGCTCCAGCCCTCTGATTATCCTCGTGGCCCTCCTCTAGACTCGATCCAACAGGTCCATGTCCTTCTTGAGCTGGGGGCCCCAGAGCTGGATGCAGGACTCCAGGTGGGGTTTCACAAGAGCAGAGTAGGAGGGGACAGTCACCCTCGACCTGCTGGCCACACTTCTTTTGATGCAGCCCAGGATACAGTCGGCTTTCTGGGCTGCAAGCGCACATTGCCAGCTCATGTTGAGCTTCTGATCCACCAACACCCTGAAGACCTTCTCCTCAGGGGTGCTCTCAATCCATTCTCTGCCCAGCCTGTGTTTGTGCTTGGGATCGCCCCGACCAAAGTGCAGGACCTTGCACTTGGCCTTGTTGAACTTCATGAGGTTGGCACGGGCCCACCTCTCAAGCCTGTCAGGGTCCCTCTGGATGGCATCCCTTCCCTCCAGCGTGTCAACTGCACCACTTAGCATGGTGTCATCTGCAAACTTTCTGAGGGTGCACTCAATCCCACTGCCCATGTCGCCAACAAAGATGTTAAACAGTGCCGGTCTCAATTGCTTTCACTATTTCCCAGCTTTGTTGTCTTTTCTTTTTTGTTCCCCTTTATTGTCTTAATTGCAGAATTGAAGGTAAGCTTTTCATCTGATTGAGACATCAGTCAGATTACCTAAATGCCCTATATATTCTACTTCTGCGAAAGTAATCCAGAAATCCATGCACCCGATCTTTACGGCTTACAATGCTTATCACTTTTGAAATGCTGTACTAGAAGGTTGTATATCCTTTACCCCTTGCTGTTGACTCTGATAAAGACAACCGCAGCTCAAAGCTTGTTCATGTGTTTTTCTACTCTGACATATTTTTTCCCCTACAACCAGAAGGGAACTGTCAGGGTGGCAGCACCTTAGTCTTCCTGAGCTTTTGTTTTAAATGTTATACAGGTAGTGAAATAGGTTCCCAAGTAAAGTGAGCTGTGTCTCTGGACATCTAGAGGTAAAATTTGCCTTTAGTAAGGTTTTATGTTTTCATACTGTTGCCAAAGTCTTCCTTCATCTCCTCTCTCTCCCTCCCTAGGCTGTGAGTGTTTATTCCCAAACAGTCCACAGCAAAAGTTTATTTTTTTCAGATTTGTTGTGGAGGATGGTTCATTGTCCTCATATTTCATTTCTTCTTGTCAGCCTTTTCATATGCAAATCTGCAAAGACTGGAATCCAGAGACAACTACATCCTTAGTGCAGTGTTGTAACAAACTTCCCTGAATAAGGCAAGATTTGTAAACAAAAAAAAAAAAAAAGCAGAAAAAGCAAAAAAAAAAAAAACAAAAGGAATTCTTTAAAACCTCTGCATGCATGTTAGAGGAGATGCTCTGTGCATTTTGTATAGTATGAGTCAGATAGATAGTAATGTGGAGTCAGGCTGAGGAAAGATCCTATGTACTGTTTCTCAGTATTAGCAGCTGAATACAATTGTCTTAGAAATGCACAGGGCAATTTATTCCATGTGGCTTTACTTGAATATCTGGATCTTTCACTTCTTTGGTCCAGTGCCCATTAATAAGTCACTCATACTTATGATTTTAGTTATTATCAGTTGCATATCTTGTAAAATGTTCTGAAATGTTTGGACTTGATTTACCCTTTCCCATCGGTGACCAGACTAGAACTAGTCTGAAATAGTACACCTGAAGTGCATGTGGCGTGGGTGTCAGATCCTCAGCATCAACTGTTTTATTCTGTGCATCATTTCAGTTGTCTGCACTGTTTCCTACAGTGGGCATAACCTGGTAAATTCTGGAAGATGGGATGTGAAGATGGACTTTCTGGATCCTGATGCCTGCCTGGAATTGCGTTCACAGCTGCTACCTCTAAGATACTCTTCCAGGTACTGCCATGGGATAAAGCAGTTGAGAGCTGTCTGAACTCTCACTATACTGGCTCAGAAGGCCCAGCTTTGCCCAAATTATTTCTCAGCAGGCTGTACTCTAATGGATTTCTGTTTGTCTGATTTAGAGGAAGGGGGGAAAAAAAAGGCACACTTAAATTTAGTAATACTAACATCAACTGTCTGGTTATTAGAGAAATCTTTTCCGTAGAAAATATTCTTGTTTTGTGAATCATTTAGTACATCAGAGGTAACATAATAAAAGTAGATTGCTGCCATGTGATCTGTGTCTCTTGCATTGAAAATAGTGGATAGTTTTGACAACGTTTATTTTTGAGGATTGTATTCTTCCAGCAGCAGGAACCATTACCCTGTGATACCCTTATAACTCTCCTCATTATCTTCCCTGCAGCATCCTGTAGCTTTGCTGACATCCTGTAAGCAGGTAGCTATTCCAGTGTAGTCTCTTCATATAGTAGTATAACTCAGATCTGTTTCAGGAAGTCTTGCAGGTTTTTAGGTGCTTTCGCCCTTTGTCTTGCCGTATTAAAGTGATATTTTTACCTTTTAAAATATTTTCACTGTCAGCTGTGTATAGCTATCTGTGCTTTCTTCATCAGAACTGTCATCAGAATAGGGACATGGTAAAACTGGGTGTCCAAGCAGATGAAAAAACCCTTATCATAGCATTTCCCTGCATTGGAGAAAGACGTTTGGAAGATTTGGTAACAGTGTGGGAGAACAGTGAGAAAGTCCGGAGTGAGGGGAAGAAGGAAGCGCGGTAGCAGCTCTGCAAAAAAGAGGACTGAAGAGTGCTGGATTGACTTGAACAACAGCAGGGAAAGCCAAAAGGGAGCGTGCTTGAGCCAAGTCCTTGCACGCGTTAGAGGGTTGGACAGTTGCAGAAATACAGAGCACACCAAGTAAAGGCTGCCTGCAGTATCTGCCTCTGCATTGTGTAGGAACTTTTCTTTGGCAGAGTATACACAGCCTTAGAAAGCCTATGGCTGAATTAGGTTTCTTTGCGCTGTGCTTTGCATCACTGTTTTCTCCCAAGCAAGAGATCACCTGTGTAAGTGTAGGTGTGTGTGCAAGACTGGAAGCAGTGGGATTCAGTTTCTGACCATACAGTATCTAAGTGAATGTTTTTGTTCAAAACTTGGCTACTGGCAACATCCTCTCTCCTAAAGGTTTTTCACAGTAAATTTTGCTGTGCCATCTCTGGCTGCCTTGTCTTGCATAGGTTCTGTGATGCCAATAGCTAATGGAGAGTTTCATTTGGCTCAGTATATAGGAGTCTGGGCTTTTGTGGTGGGAAAATCTGAGTTCTATTTTGCCAGGGAATATCAGAGCTAGCAGAAGCATTGGTAGTGCAGGCATATTCTGGTGCCATGTCCTGTTCTGCAGCCTGAGGGAGCTGAGAAGATGAGGAGGTATGGAAACTGAGATCTGGCACCATGATTTTACTTGCTTTTTACTTTACTTCTTGATCATTTCCCCTCCCCAGTATAATTCTCCTTTTAGATTTTTGCAACGTGGAGCTGATGTGATAATGTTTTCCTAAAGGATTCCCTATGTCCTTTTGACTACAGATCCTGTTGCTCACTGTTGAAAGGCAGAATGGAAACTTGCTTCTATGCATCCTCAAAATTGCTGGAGGTGCTGCTTTGACCCCATTAAATTGCTTGTCCCAGATCCAGTTGCAACTAAACAGACAATATCAGATTGCTATAATTCGAGCCTACAAACTCAAGCCTCTTAGCACTGGCTAAACACTTGCCTTGTAATGTACGGATTGCACTAAAATAATGGGAACCAAATTACTCTTAATTTCTTTCTTTCTTTCTTTCTTTGATTTCACTAGGTTATTACATTATAGCATCATGTTTATAGTGCTTCAGGGAGAGATGAATTGGGAGTGAGATCTACTTGCTTGCCTTACAGAAAAGTTTTATGGGTAGAGACAAGGGAACCATTCTCCAAATGCTATTAAAAAGATTTTACTTAAGGTCCCATATATATTCAGTGTAATTTAAGAGCTGACTTTGCTTCACACACAAACCAATTTGAACTTTGGAACAATACTTGTGTGTGTGTGTGTGTGTGTGTGTGTGTGTGTGTGTGTGTGTGTGTTCACTTTTGTTCCTTTTTGGGTGATTGCAGCCCTAAAGCTTAAAAATTTGTTAAAGCTGGTTACAAAAAAAAAAAATGAAATGGTGAAATACGACTTGCCCATTTGATGGATAAAGAGGAAATAAAAGACCTATTAGAGAGTTAATGGATTATTTATGACTACTGGTAAATAACTGCATGTTTCTACAATGGACTTACCCTATTTTTTCTCTGAACTGTAACATGCAAGCTGAATGCCTTTTGTTTCAGATCTGTGAGTCTTCTTTGAACAGTGAAAATGCCTAGTCCAGTACCATAGTGCTTATCACCTTGCTGAGGTCTCCAAGACAATTCAAGGTGCTTCAGCTGAGCATTCGTTTCATTCTCTCATTTTAAAAGCAAGGTAGTGAGTATTGTTTGTAGTATACTGTGCTTTAAAATAGCAGGCGAAAATTGATAAAGATGTTGCTTGGGAGCCCCTGTTCTGGAGCTGACCACAGCAGCATTTGCTTCATGTGTTACCATTAGCCTGGAGTGTGAGGAGTTGGCTGACATGGTGCTGACCACAACTTTAGCCTGAGTAAGCAGCAAAAGGTTGTGTTTAGTCTATCATCAGCTGTCATGATTAAAAGCTTGGGTAGGGACTTTCCATTCTGAGATGCCACATGTCATCCTCTCCTTTGAGATGAGCACTGGGAATTTCCATGGACTTTTCTGAGCCTTTAAGTTAAAGCCTTTTGTTTGTTTTTGTGTGTATTTAGAATTGCAGCCTGAAGGATTCAGTCCCTGGATCCCTTTACTGTGGATGCCATATGGTTTTTTGGTCGTCATTAGTTCTCAACGGAAAGGGAGACAACTGCTGAATGGGATGAGATGGTGCCAGATTCTCTTCTGTTCTCCTGATCTGAGAGGCTGCTTCTGTAGGCAGACACTTCCAGATGATGTTTAAAGGGAAACAGTAAATCGCAAATGTTGGCAATACAAGTTGTCATTGTGTAACCCAAAGATACAGGTGAAAGTGTTTCTTCTTTGCAAAGTAGGCAGGTATCCATCGGCATAGGCTTCCTAGGGATGAATGGACTGGGGAACTGCTTTTTAACACAGTTCCTTGCAGGGTAGGGTGCTTGATTTATGTAAGTGTGTACCTACAGAAATGACAGTAGGGCAGAAAAGAATGGGCAGGATGGGAAAGCAGACAGTGGGCTGGCACCACCATTTCAGAAGTATTCAGTGCTGGCACAGAGGCCTGCCAGAGCGGTTGATGGCAGAAAGAAAATGGGGCAGCTATGCAAAGGGTAAGAACCAAAGAGAAAGGGAGTTGGATGAAAAAGTCTGGCAAAGGAAGAAAGCAGAGATGTGTTTTCAGGGAGGGTATGGCAGGACAGCAGCAGTAATGGGGAAGAGGGCTGAAAAGCACAGTGAAGCCCTGTTGTGTTTAGTGTCTGGGAGTTATCTGCATTGTCTGTTCTTAATTTTGGTAAGTTGCTTTTAGAAAGGACTTCATTGCTGTCCCAGAGCCTTTTGCACTTTTGGAGTTAGTATTTTTAACCTCTCCCTATCCCTCTACTCCATCTCCTTTTTTCATTAGTCTTCTGTCTGCTCTCTGTGATGTTCTTTCGGTTTGCATGGCAATCCTGACCTCTAAATAGTGGTAAATCACCGAAGCAGGGAATGTAAAAGTAATGATTCCTCTTCTGGGTCCTAAGTGGGGATCTTTAACACCAGAGTGAAAGCCTACCAGCTTCTGAGGCTGTCAGTTGCTGCTAGTGTTGCATGCTGGTGGAAGGGGACCAGCCAGTGGAAGCGCACTGTCCAAGCCTGGCCGGTTTGCTTTACAGGTACTTGGTAGAAACAACAATTTAGAGTAATCAACCAAAAAATGAAGGGGTAACTACAAATCAGCAGCTCAGGCATCCCATTGGCAATACCTGCTCAGCTGCCAGGTCTGATGTTGGCCGGCGCAGCACACAAGTAGGTGGCCAAATGCACGTAGGTGAGCTTTACTGCAGAGGTGTGAGTGGATTTGCATGGACTGCAGGACACGGGGTGCCAGGTTAAGGTTACAGGTGAAGGATGGGATGCGGATGATTTAGGCTATTTTGTGTTGCTTTGTAAAAGCTTTGCATGACTGTTTCTTCCCATTATACGTGACATTTATTGTGGGGGAGGAGAGAGCTTTTTGTCCTACGCTGACACAGAGAAATGCATGGATATTTGTTCTCAGCTATCTAATCTAGAGTTGAACTGCATTTCAAATGTGATTGGGACAGTCTCTGTGAAGAGAAGGCAAAGGTAAGAGCCGCCTCAGTCACTGGATGTTAATGTTTAACCTTAACGCTCCTTGAGTGAGGATCAGGCAAAAGGAGAAAGAGAAGATCTAAGAAAACAAGCAGAATAAAAATGCTGAAGATGGAGTCTGCTATACAGAGGGAAGCAGATGAGTTTCACAGTCCCTGGTCGTGCTGAGGGTAATCCGGCATTTACATCCAAGCCTTTGTCTTCCATAACCCAGATGACAAGTAGATTTTCTAAAACAAAGCAAAATTTATCTTAGCTAGCTTTAATTCAGTGCTGGTTGTCCTTCTTCCTTTAATTTTCTTCTCTTCAGATATATCTGATTTTTAAGTCTCTTAGGCAATGGAGATCAAAAAGCTGCTGTGACCTACAGGTTCAGTTTGTACCCAAGGACCCAGCCTAAAGACACCGCACCCAAAGGCAGGGATACTCAAGGAATCCATATACATTTGAGGGCTGTAAGCAAGACTGTCAGGAATCCATGCTTTTAGATTTGAATTCGTTTTTTACTGAAATAATTCTGTTACTGATGCTTTTCTTTTCAGTGGGTCTCTGCATGACTGCACTTAGAGAATACACTGTTGGGAATGTTTCTCTTTTACACTTACATAGCATCTGTACAATAGCATCCTTATATAGCATCAAGGATTCAAGATGCTATTCTAATAAGTGGCCCCAGTTTCACTTGTTCATAGCTTCCCGTCAAATGACTGGACTGACATCTAGTTCAAATATTAAACCCTAGCAACAAAAGTCATGGTTAGAGACTGTGCTGTCTTGGCACAGCCAGTACAGATGACGAGGCCTTTAGGAGCAAAGGGAAGATTGTCTTCTAAATGCTGCATCCTGTGCAAGCAACTCTAAAACGGAGGGCAGGGGGGAGGAATTATATTTGAGCACTTAGTACTTAGAAGTATACCAGACTCAACAAGTTAGTGATGTTCATGCTGCAGAGAAAAGCTGTGTTGCTTGCTTGCACTTTTGTCTGTATACATATTTTGAGTTGTGTTTCAGTCCTGGATTATATGTTTTTTGAGAGTAGCATTGTAATTTTGATCCATGGCTGTAGAGTACTTAGGAAAACAGAAGACTGGTTGATCTTCATTATAATTCCTAGCTGATACTTCAATATTGATAAAATAGCAATGAAAAGGAAATAGAAAAACAAAAATCGAAGTCAGGGATTTCTGGGATACAAGGGAAAGAATGCCATTTTTGAACTTTCCAATTTCCTAGATTTTATTGAATTGCTTTACTATCTTTTTTAAATTCTTATGGCAAGAAATGTGTATAAATTGCTCCCTGCGACAGCAAGAATCTATTTTACTTTTTGGAGTTCCGTGTATTTACAGTTGCATCTCAGATTGATAGGAGGTGCAAGTGCTAAGAATATCTGTAAAGTAATGTGTTAAAACATTTAAAAAAAAAAAAAAAAAAAAGAACTTCTGCTTCCAAAATATTTCATAAGTTCTTTTAGCAAAGCACTTACAAAACATACTTACATGATTAATTTTAAGTAAAAACTCGCAAAACTGATAAAATGAGAAGTAAAAATGCTCATCAGTTCTAAACGAAAAGTCTGTTCATTTTCATAATAATGCAGTGGGCTGATGCCAGAGTAGTTGATAATTCACAGATCTCTTAAAATATTCAAACTTTTCTCTAAAGAACATTAGTTGTGTTTATTTTTGGAAGTACACTTGAAATGGCTGCACTTAATGAATCACCAGAGTGCATCTCTGCTGTTTGCTCAGTCCCTGTAGCTCCTAGCAGGACCCACAATAGTGCAAGCATTGCACTGGTGAAACTTCTGGTTGCTTTGAAACTCCAGAACTATGAATATAGATACATTTCAGTGAACTTGTAGCCAAATTCAATCAATTTTCCTAGATTTGTTCTTCTAAATAATCCCCAAGGAACAACATGTGTGCTACATGGCTGCTTTTTCATTTTGTTCGACAGTTCTGTTGCCCATAATTACAATAGATATTCAGTTGCTGTTGTTGAGAAGAGTAACCTTGTGTAGGTTTGTTTATTGCCTCACAGTAACTTGTGGATTAAATATTCAGATTTTCTGTTGAGTGAGGCTCCTAGGTTCTAAATGGCAAACTTCTCAGTAGCCAAAAATTGTTAAAGGAGAAAAGAGGTACAATAGCAATAGGAATAGCCACAGAATTCATTTGTTAAAAAGAACACATTTTACACAGTTAAACATGTTCGTCTTGACCTCCCTAGTCTACAAAATATATTAACAAGACCAGTAAATTTTATTTTGTGATTTTATGCATCTAATTCTGTATTCACTTCAAGAAAACATTACCTTTCCAAATGATTGTATACATTTTTCTTTACAGAGAAGCAAACAGTATATAAAATTGATGTTCTATAAAATTACAAACATTTGAGTTTGTAAAGAATAAAGTTGTCTAAAATGTGTAGTTTAAAACATTCGTATTTTATTAATTTGACCAAAGATTTATATTCTTCTGTGGCTCTTAAAATTTGTTGTCAAGCATATTATCAGTTGTGCTTGCTCCCTGTGCAGCCTTCTTGATGCTTAACCTATTACATCATCTGTAAAAGATACTCCCTACTCTGTGTTGCACTTCACAGGCCATACATCATATTAGCTTTCCACTATAAAAGGGGTGGTTTTGTTGTTTCTTCCGCATGTGCTGGGGCAGATCTTCAGCTAGTGTAAACTGTTGTAGCTCTAGCAAAGCCAGTAGACTTTTCTCACCTTTCGTACTTACGAAGTCTCATTTTAACAGGGATCTGTTTTACGTAGCAGGAACTAGTGTCATGTATACTGATGTGTATGTTTGCTTTTACAAACAAGTAACAGAAAATGTTTTCTGAAGAATTTCCTTTTTTAAAATCAATGGTGGTTTTTTGTTTGTTTGTTTTGTTTTGTTTTTTGTTTTTTTATAGAGCAGCATAATCTTTTTTGGTATGTAGAACTAATGTTGTTTTCCTGCAAATGTCTCCTTAGAAGCACATTTGGAAGGATAATACTAAAAATTTCAAGGTACATTAAAAGACCAAAATTTTAGTTGGGAGTTGTATCCTGCACCTCTTATATGGGAGAAAATTCAGAGAAGAGCAGACCTTGTTCATCTTGCTAGTTCACAGGAGACTCACTGCTTTGACTACTGATTCAGTGGCTGCTGCGTGCGTATCGCCACTTCTAGCAGGCGTTTGGGGCTTGTAAGGTTTTGTGGTCGTTACCCAGAGGGGAAGACACAAGTGATTTGAACCTATAAGGACTTGAGTTTTATTTCAGAAACATCAGGGTTGAACACTAAAAAAGCTGAAGACTGATTCCTTTACGGGGACCAAATTTAATATGCAATATGAAAAGCATGTACCATTTCCCTTAAACACATGGGTGTCAAGATGGGTATACAGGATTTTATCCTCATCAAACTTGCTATGTACACCAGGATCAACCACTATACAGTAAGAATGAATATCACGTATTTAAATGGCTGATCCTTATGCTGATAAAACTGTTTAAAATTACCAGTTGATCAAATTAATTGGGTTTGGGTATTTTTGGAAGATGTTCATAAAAGCAATATCGTTTCATAGCCTTACATCAAAGGAAATTACAATCTTCCATTCTTTGTGATTTTGGGGATGGTGCTCCGTGTAGAGCTGTAGAAGGGAGAGGTACTGTGGGCACCTTTCAATTCCAGTGATTTCAGTAACGATCAAATGTTTTTAAGTACCTTGAAGGATTGCAGCCAATATACGGTTCCCAGCAGGTCAGTCCTAAGGATCGAACCTAGTATGTAAAGTACGATTAGCCTTTGCTGTCATCAACATGTATAATGGCAGTTCAAAATTCATTGGCATGGATTTAGCTTTAGACAAACAGAAAGGCTGGGTCACAATTACATAAGCTGTCTTTATTTATGCCCGGTTTTATTATATTTGTATTTTATCTAATTTATTCCAACTGCAAATGTTTCAAATAATGAAAGAGGTACTATCCATGAAATACTTGTATTGTGTTGGCTTCCAACTGGTAATTATTAGAAATGAGCCAATTTGTCCTCATTTGGTTTTGAAATGCTGTGTGTGTTGGAAAGAAAGCACTGCACCCGACAGCTGCATAAAATGTGGTCTCAAGTACAATTTCAGTAGAAGTTTCACCTGTTTAAAGATATACTTCTTTTAGATGACACACATAATTCTTTTTTTTTTAAGTTTCATTAAAAAAACTGGTCCATTATAAATAATATAACATATATTACCAGAAATCAGGAACCCTATTTACTTACTATAAAATTCTGTTTTAAGGTTACCATTGAGATCATGTTACTTCAACCTGGTTTCTAAGGAAACTAAAGGCTACACACTGATAACCATAATACAACAGCAAATAAATAATAATAATTAAAAAAAAGTGTCTCCCCTTAGTGGGCTTATAAAGAGAGCAGTTTCAAAATAGTATTTTATTGTAACTCAAATTGAAAATACATAAGGTCATTCTGTCCACATTTTGCCATACAAAAATTGAACATAAACTGTTTAAAAAAAGTATATAATCTCCACAGACTTGCTTCTTTACACAATTATTTTCAGAAGATAATCTTTTTACACTGGGGAAGGGATTCTTTAGCTGGAAAACAATCATAAAGGATCAAACATTTTGTTTGTGTACCAGATACAGCCTGGATCTGTTCATCTTTGAAAACTTCCCATCCTTAATTGCTTATACAAAATCACTCATGATGCAAATTGGTATTCAGAAGTTAATATGTGCATTAGTTTGTATTCTTTCCTTTGTACAGGCATCTAAAAGTTAGATGTATGGGTAATGCTGCAATACATTTTATTTTGTCTTGAAATCAAGATTGCAACGTACTTTAAAGTACATTCACGCGGTGTACTGATTTCAAACTATTGTCATCCTGATGATGGGGAATTTTGTGGGAGGAGGATTCTACCTCAGAGGATTGGTTTGGTTATATACAATACATGGACAAAAGACAAAGTAAATTTTAAGGAGTTTTATTGGTATTTTTCCCAAGCATTAATGCTTGGAAAACAGCATGTGAAAATCTGTAGGGTGAAATTCTTAGGTGTTTTTTTTTCCATTAAAATGGAGAAAAGTACAAAAAATAGAGGTTTTCTCATTGAAAATGGGATTTTTTTTGACACTGTCAAAATAAACTTTTCATTAGAAGACGAAAATGTCATTTTCTTCAATCAGCTCTGTTTGGATTTAAGTCTGAAACTTCAGTTTTGTCAAGAAGGAATTTTTTTGCAAGGAGGAGAAAACTTTTCAACTGACAATAATGTATAATATATGCAGGATATATATAGGTACACATGCAGGAATACAGAGCCAGCATCTCCGCTGGTGTAAAACATCTAAGTGTCTCTGAAGTCACTACTTGCCTAGCTAACATCAGCTGTGAATCTCACCTAAGAAAGAACTTTTTGTTTAACTGGTATTCGCCTCTCTGCGGACTCAAGAGCACGTTCCTGAACTACGTAATTCTGATACAAAAGGCATAAATACAGCAGTACAGGGAAGGTTAGAGCTGAACGTCAGAATGTGTCAGTGGCAAGAAACAGAGGTATCTGTAATGTTACTTAATAACGTGTTCTTTAAAAATTACTGAAGGAGAAGTCAGGTTTGTCTGTGAGAAGGCTACTAAAGTTCTTTTCGGGTCTTCAGAAAAATTGTATTTGTGTATTTGCAATGTAATTCTCTAAGACTACTTAAGACTAAGACCACTTAAAATGCTAATGAGTTTTTCAAGTCTTGAGTGCTCTTTCAGGGTAGAGCCTTCAACATCCCGTCACTGACCAGCATGGTACTTACTTGAGCTAGCAGTTCAAGAGATGTGTTTTCTAGGTGGTACTCATTTTATTTCTAAAGCTGTTAACAAATACGTATATAAAAGATGCTTCTACAGCACAGTAATAGTAAATGCATTGTTTTCAGGCAAGCACATCAAATTCAGCTATGCTGATGACTCTGAACTTCCAAGTTAATAATAAGGTTCCCTGCTGATGTTTATTGGTACCCAAAGTTGTAAAGCTGTACCTAAATGTGTTTTAGTATCTAACTGCACACTTCTACATAGCAGCTTTTCAGAATTATACTGAACAAAGCTATTTAGCAGTACTACACAAGAAATGTAGTGAACAATATTTCAGAACCTAACTTGATTCATTTTAATTTTCTAGTTACATTGGAGAATATACCCTTTTGCCAAGGGCAACTGACACTTTTACTTTCTTTGATATCTCTGAGGCTTTTTACATTTGTTTTTAAAAACTTCCATGAAAGTAAAGTGTATCCTTCAGCAAGGACTGCAGAATTTAAAGATGATGAAGAGTTTCATCTGACAGGGAGCAGCTACTGTTGTTTTCCAGTGCTTTCTCCAGACTGTTTCAAGTGATGGAATCTTCTAATTTGTCTTAGAGAACTTTCACTATAATATATGTATAAGTATATATAATGTTAATTAAATGGGGAAAAAAATATGCTTATGAATACGTAACTTCAGGTGGATGGAGTTGAACTGAGTGTATGTAAAATTTGGATAGCTCCCCCACTAAGCTACCAGAAAATGTATTTATTAATGCCTGAATTTTTATGCTGATCTTTATAAAGTACAACACTTCTATTAAAGATTTGTTTTCAGAGAAGAAAGTAATTGTAATTAAGGAAGTCCTCGCTACAACATTCAGAGATGCGTGTACTCTTTTTGGTTATTCTATTGCAAATTCAGAGCAATGACACTGACTTATCTTTTTTTTTGTTTTACGGAAAATTTGTGCGCTTCATCAAAGATCAGAATCGGGCCTCAAGATTTTTTGTCCTACAGACCTATATTCTTCATCTTTCCTAAGTCACAGAACCAGCTGTGCCGTGTTGTGAAGCTCAAAAGTAGCAGCAATTCTCCTTCAGGATCTAGTTTGGTTATCTGGGTTAGAAGTGGAGATACTTCAGGCGAGAAGGTATCAATGCCTCTACAGAGCATTTAGATTTTGAAATCTTTGAAAAACTTCTGCTACACATTGCTTTGAATGATAGAGGATTTAACTATGGGAATGACGGATTTCAGTGTTAAGCCCATTTTTTGTTCTGCTTTTGTGTGGAAAGGCAAACTGAAGATCAAACTGGCCTGGTTGAGGACTTCTGAATCCCCTTTTGTTATTTTGTTCTCTCAAATTTGAAACATCACTCTCTCTCCTTGCAAGGTGCCCAAGGCAGGTGGCCATACTTCCTCTCTGAACGGTGACGGGCTTTCTCCAGGCTGGCGAGAATGGTGTTCCAGAGGACCATCCAGTCAAGGAGGACACGTGAAGGGACTTTCCACCATTTTCTTCTAAGACAAAGCTTAGCAAGTAACTACAACAGAACTCAAGTTTGGTCAATTTAAGAATTCAGCAGAGAGGCTTCTACCGTACCTAGCAGATCGGAACTTGAGCTCATGATAACACTGCACAAAGCTATGATAAATGAAAGTGATTGGCAAGGCTAGTAAAACGATGCCACTAACCACGCAAATTCCTCCGAGAATCCTTCCTGGTACAGTGATGGGACACATGTCACCATAACCAACCGTGGTCATTGAGATGATCACCCACCAACAAGCAGCAGGGATGCTGGCATAATCCTTATTCTTTGTTCCCAAGTCCAGCCCATTTTCAAGAAGCTGGGAAAGTGCACTGAAAATTGCCATAGCAACACAGATAAAGACAAGGAGCATCACCATCTCTCTGTAACAACGCTTCAGAGTCAGACCAAGTGTTTGAAGGCCGATGAAATGACGAGCCAGTTTAATCACCCAAAAAATCCTCATCATTCTTAAGACCCTCAAGGTGACTCCAGCCCTCTGAAGCTGCGAATTTTCCCCTGTAAAAACTGTCATTAGAACAGAGATGTAGTAAGGAGTAATTGCCAGTAAATCAATGATGTTGAGAGGTCTTCTGACAAACTCACACTTGTTTTTTGAAACGATGAACCTCACAATGCACTCTGCAGTGAACCAGCCTATGCAGATAGCTTCAATTATCCTGTCAAAAGAAACAAAAGTACAACATTTATGTTCTGTTTAAAGACTTCAGTGGAGGTTTGTTTTTTTCACCGACATTGCCAAATTGACATTCAGACCTTCACAAACAACAAACAGAAGGCCACACTATTCTTCTTCTGAGCATGTAACACCAGACTTCAGCAACTAACCATAGGATCTAGTGAGGAGTTTAAACTGATCTGTGCCAAGAACTCTTTCACTGATCATTTCTGTGAATTACAGATTCCAGTCCTAATACTGAACAAATATGCCTACAAAACCTGGAACCCTACAGGAAATGGTGTACCACCAGTGCCAATGTGTAACATGATCTAGAATACTTTCTGTTTGTTTTTGTTTTAAATCTGCGAGGCCTGATCTGCTTAGGAATGCCAGGGACTGTGGATCAGTGAGCCGGCAATGTGTTGAACCAGACTGCTAAACTAAAATGAAAGCGAAGACGGAGTAGGTGGAAATCAGCTTTTGCATCAGATAATTCGTGCAAATTGGCTCTTCAAGAACCAGCTGAAACCGGTCTTATTTGCATCCCAAACAGAGGCTTACCTAGAACTGTATTCAAAACTTTATAATATCGACAATAAATACAGATAGCATTTTATTCTTCACCACAAAGTAATAAGCCTGTGTCCCTCCATTTACCACTACGCTTGGCATTACTGAAATGTTTCTTTTCTTTTAAATGTAACTCACCCTAAACCATGTCGCAGCAAAATGTCAAGGTAAGCAAAGCAATAGGCGAGATTGTCCTCTAGCCAAATACAAATAGCAGCCTTGATAAAAGAAAGCACTGCTGTCCTGGAGGGTGGTTTCAGTGCGTTCCTGAATGTTTTAAAGTCCCAGTGCAGCACATGAGGCTCGAGAACATTCCCTACTTGAAACCGCTGGAAGGTAGAAACAGTGGTCTCAAAATAACCCTCTTCTTAACAACTCAGTCTGCGCTTGGTTATTTAATATGGGAGGGAATGGGTGCTAGTATTTCCCTCTTTCCTTTATCTTTTTTCACCAACTTTTTGTGCAAAGAAAAAGCCGCTCACCAGTGCCATCTCTACCAACAGGTCTGAAACCAAAGTGACATGGAATTGGAGATTTGAAAATGCTAGATACAACCAGAGCTTTTTTTTTTTTTTCTACTGCAGGGATCCTAGCAAGGTACTGTCTGTAGAAACAGTAATGATTTGTAAGTAATAATCCAACTGTCATTTAAAACATAAAATTTTGTTTCCCTACCACATTTGCATATATATATATTTTTTACCATTTCTGAAATCTGTTGTTATTAAGACAATGGCCTGCTAGAAAGACAAATTCTTCTGTAACTCCTGTAATTATAGTAATAGACTCTATAAAGCAACTTTCATAAAAGTTTCATACACTGAAGTTTTATCTGTTAATTTCATTTTATTCATTCATTCGCTTTAGTTTTATGCTAAAAAGTAGAGGCAACAGTAATAGTCAGTTGACATAAAGTCGTAAGGTACACCATAATTCCAGCCACAGCAAATTTAAATGAACATGAATTAACTACTCAGGGAAATAGTCACATAAAATCAGACCTTGTTATGACCTTGTTATTCTTGTTTCACAAATAACAACAGAAGTCCTGTAAGCAAGAGGCCTTTCTTAATAAAGGGCCTATAAAATACTTGTTCATGTTAGCAACTTCTGTTGTAAAGACCTCTGAATTTTCAGAAATAGCTTTCTCTTAAGAATTATGTGTTCTCTTAAAAATTTAGCTTTTGAAGATACTACTGTTTCTGTTAATGACAGTGAGTGGTAACAATGTCAGATGCTGATTTGTTTTTTAAAAGAAAGTTCAGGTCATAATGTTTTCTAAACAAGTCTTGTACAGAATATACGCACGTTTTTGTACGCACGTGGATTATCACTCTGTCGTGTTGAAAAATCAAGAAAAAAATGTTTGTGGGTAAATTCACTTCAATCATTTTTACATACATGATGAGGAAACACGTAAGACTTTCTCTGGTAAAAGTAGCCAAACAGCAAGATCATGGTAATGGACACACTTATAAAAGTGTGAATGTGCTTATAAGTTGGCTTGTTGAAACCTCATAATTATTAGAATTGTAGCTGGAAATAAATGTGCAGCCAGGAATACTCTACAATTCCAACAAACTCCATTCCATTCCATCTTACGAGATCTGTCTGGTAGTTCTGCCTGTGACCTATGACACTGAGCATTTAAATGAAAAAGTAATTCTTAGTTTTACAATTTAAAGCTGTTTCACTTGGTATTTCCTCCTGATGCCCCTACAACGTTGAAGGCATAATTCCTCAATGTTATCACAAATTAGGCAGGTTATCTCTGAGTCAAGCTTTGAGGAAGCTAGGTCCTGATCATCGTGATTCCGCAGAAGTCATCTTTATGAATCAATATTGATTCAGAGGTGTGGTATAGTTGCTCAAGTAAAAATCCATGTTAGATGAAATGTGATCAATCCATTGTTTTACTCTGGCAGTCCGTAGGACAAGAGACACTGTAAATCAATTACACTTCAGTAGGAAGGACTGGAGAGCCTTTTGTGGTAGATCAGACTGCTAGAGAGCTAAGGAACATCACTTGATGCAAAAATGACAAAGCAAGATCAAGTGGAGATTCATTACTGCCACTTGACATCATATTGCCCTTCTATTTCTCCATTTTTTTATCTATCCTTCTTTCTCATTAATTACATACATCTTGGCTATGGAGATGATAAAGAAGGGTCTTTTCCTACTGCTTAGCCACCAGTGAAACATGTTGTTCCTCCTCTCTTGTCACTCTTTTTTGCTTTTGTAGATGGATTTCAGCAATCCTGATGAATCACGTAAGCGAGTAAGTGCTTCGGTAAGCACAACTAGAAACCTCTGGCATGTTGTGAAAGCTGGAGTGCTACATAATACATTTCTACTTTCAGATCAAGCCTCCCTCTCCCTCAGAGTGACTTACCTTTATAACTAAGTTATATCCTTGTGCATGGAGAAAAAACAGCCAATGAGAAAACCAAAATTAAGTCCTTAACTTCATACTAAATACAGTTTTTTTAAGGCCAATTAAAATGCATTCACTTGGAAGACTAAAGTTACTGTATCTTCAGTAATCAATTCTTAAAATATTTGCTGCATATTCACATGACGGACTGCCTGTTCCTGAAATAATATGCTGCTTTAGCATCTGTAGCTATATAATTAAATCATGAGCTTTATTTGGTAAAATGTAGTACTTATTCGTACCTATTCTGTTTTTTTTTTTCAGTTCAGTTTTAAAATAGCTTATATTCAAGGAGACGGGAAATTAAAAACAAGCCCATTAAATGTTTCCTTGAAGATTCCCCACAAACTCTGAATAATCAGAGAGAATACTAAGACCTAGTTTTTAATCAGTTACAGGTTATTTCTGTTCAAACTTACCGTCCATTGGCCCAGACCTAAGTGCACAAAAGAGCATTTTTTTTTCCTGAAATTGTAAGCCTCTTGGTACTTAACAGGTTTTTGAGATTGCTTTAATGAGTGTTTTGTCCATAAGCTGAAAATAAAGCCTTTGTGAGCCTCATTTCTACTGTAATCCAGTCACTGTTTAATTTTCTGTTCCATCTGATAACTTCCTTTCAGAACAGGCTGTTTTAGATACAGTGAGTTAAACTGTTTGAAATTTTTTTCAGTCGCTAACAAGACTAGTTTATTGTGCTAAAAATCATATTGCAAATGTCATAAAATATTTCAATTTAGCATTACGCTTTGGCCCAGAGTGCTAATTTGTATACTTTTAATATCCACTGGTGAGTCAGTTGAAATCTCCCCAAAATATTCATTAGTGACACTATTACTGATTAAGCTTGTAAATAAAACACACACATCAACAGGACACATGAGGAAAACAGATGATACGGTTAAAGACAGTGTATGACAGGATTAAAGTCTGTCAGCACCGATTTGTTAAATTGTTGCTGAAGCCTGCTTCCATGTAAGATATATTAAATCTGAAAAATGTCCAAGCAGTAGCCAGAATGATCAAATTCCCGCTCAGGAAGACTCCCAGTCATTTCATCAAGAGGTCTTTTCTAATCCTTTTGAAATCAACAGGATTTCTGCCTCACTACAACTGCAGAGCAAGGGGCGTAGAACAGCTAGTTTCACTGCGTTAAAAACTCTGCTGGCGTTTTTCCCTTCTGTCCCTGCTTTGGCAGCAGTAGTATCTCTCGATGCATTAAATGCTGGTGCGTGCCTCCTGTGGGAGGATGTAACGACCAGCACTCCCTGGGAAGGGAGGGGCAAATGCTTCACAGCTCTCAGGGGACACCTGGATTTGAACATCCCGGCCCTGGGGTCCTCAGCATCTTTCCCATATACTTTTATCACAGGAGTAGCACCTAGCCCTGGTGAGTTTGTTAGGGTTCCCCTGGGGCCAGCAAGCGATGCATGTGCGTTCTTTGTGTTATCTCTACTTTTCAAAAATCTCTTAAATTCACTAGAAGAATCCACATCTGTGTTTTTAAATTCGTGGTTCCATTCATTACTTTCAGCCTACTTTTAGAACTTACGCAAAAATGTGGTGTTCAGGCTAGATCTTGCCCAAGAAAGAATTTATTTTTATGAACCGGTGTTGGACATGAACATTTGGGTGTTCTGAAATAATAATGATTTTTGTGCCTCTAGAATTCAAGTGCAACTTTTTAAGCTGATGTTTTGCAGAGATGAAAAAAGCCCACTGGCATCTGTTGAGAAATGCCGTTTGGAGAAGTTACTGTGTTTATTTGCTTTTGCTTAACAACATAGTAATCATACATGCTTGACAACTGAGGGATTATTTCAGTATAAATTTAATCATGATTCCGTAAGTGGAAAATGGGCAACAGTCTCTTCTTGTGCTAACTAGCTACTCAGTATTAGAAAAATAGTTTAAAGACAGGTAGATAGAACTGTACTGGCTTTAAGTCAAGCAGCTTCAAATGACTTCCTATTACAAGCTTAGACTCTCCCCAAAAGATTATGCTTACGATCAGTTTATGGATGGGTCCCTTATCAGGGACTCGCAGCATGCATCTGTTGGCATTGTTCAGAAGAGAGCAGAGATGACTTGAAATTGCCAGAAGCAACAGAAGGGGAGACAGGTGTCCCTGCTGTCTGCTCCTAAACCGCACAAATCTGATGCAAATCTTCAGCACTGGTAAGTGAAACATGCCAAGACAGGGAAGAGAGCAAAATCATAAAATGCAAGAAAATTTTAATAACTCATCCCTCATCCTAAACATGGACCTGGGGA
Source organism: Chauna torquata (assembly GCA_013399475.1). Lineage (NCBI taxonomy): Eukaryota > Metazoa > Chordata > Aves > Anseriformes > Anhimidae > Chauna > Chauna torquata. Next base: position 208,670 of record VXAL01006419.1, read on the forward strand.
AGGCAATCCCTCTGCAAGTCTGGGAATTATATTGTAAGTGTCCCTGAGATGTTCTGTGGAATTCAGAGGTCAGATTCTTCGTCCCTTACTCCTTAAAAAGCCTTGGAGTTCTCTGTTGCCCTCCAAAGAGTGTTAGTGCAAAGGATCAGAAACAGCCGTACACTGTTCACCCTTTGACAGCACGGTCACAATGAAAAGCCATAACAATGTAAGGGTTTCTGAGAAAGATACAGGAAAAGCTTGGTGGACTTGATTCTTCTTCTGGTGAAGAGGTGTTTGTATAATTAAAAAATAAAAATAAACACAGCCAGTATTAATTGGCAGCAGTAGTAACCCTTACTGCAAGCCCCATTACAGAGGCTGATTTTGTGAGTTACGGAGTTAGTTACCACCTCACCTCTAGAAACGATGTCCAGGTAAGGTGGAGACACCCTGGCAGAGCTGTTTTCACTACAGCTGCCCTAAGTGGTTCTGGCGGTCGTTACCGCAGTTCAGCCGCAGAAACTACCCGTGTGGCACCTCTCCAAGCCGTAAGTAACATAGTATTGAGGAAAGGACAGCTGTTTTTTATTGATAAAAATATGAGAGACTGAAAATATCAGAGAGAGTTTAGGGTTGCTGAATTTCCTGAGGTAATTCTCATCTCTGCTAAGCACTGGCTCACACTGATCTGAATAGTTGGTTACATCCAAAATCTGCATTCTAAGGAGTTCTAGATAAGCCTATTCAGTTTTCATTATTAAAAGTTTCCAAAATATGTTTTTAGGATAATGTAGTCTTTGTACTAGTAATTACAGTGCAACTTGTCAAAACCCACTTGCATACCACAGTAGTGTCACAATATCTCTTGGCAAAAAAATATTACTGTAATATCGTGTTAGAATTTCTTTATTTCAGTGAGATACCTTGCTTAATAAACAAAAGACAGAATTTAGCTTCAAACTTTTAGATGGATCGGGAACCAGTGGCCAGGCGTTTACAAGCACTCTCACTTAACGTGGATGGTATTGCCAGAGTACACAAATCCTCTGGCAAGCGTAAGTAGTTGTAACTTAGCCGGATCGCTCAAAAGCAGTTGTAGCTCGCTCCTTATTTCCAGATATTGCAGGCTTTTTAGGCATGATGCCGCATACACAATAAAGGAGTAGCTCCCAGAAGAGAATAAGGCCACCTCAGTAGGGGACAAGCTGTGGACAGACAGGAACACATTTGTACCTGTTTTTAATGTCTTCACCATTAAATTGCTATCGATCCACGTGCAGTGATAGCACATGGGTTAAGACACACGTGAAACGAACCAGCCTGCATTAGTGTTCATATGCAACAGACTTTTGCAAGAGGATGGCTAGAAACTGTTCAACAGCAACTTTTCAAGTTATCCCTTTTTCTTTTTTTTTGATTGCAGTGCCATAGGCTACTACAGCTGGTCCTAAAGAAACTCACCCTGTCACTGACACTGATCCTTTCTGTTTTAAAAGCAGCCTTCACTGCCCAGACAAGGGCTTGGCTACACAGTATCTCACAAGTACTTAGGACCATATCCTTCAAACATTTGGCATACAATTTACAATCACTCAGAGGAGTAAAATTATGCATATATATACACATTGTTGAAGATGAAGGCACTATGAAAGAAAAATTACATATAATCTGCCTTGTTCATCTGCAAGTTAAACTCTCAGTAAGCAAAAAAATGGTAATTTCCACATCATGAAGATGTGATCAACGATATGACGAAAGTCGTTAATGCTATGATGCTGTTGCATATGTTTTCCACTATGTTCTGGGGGGTATCTAAGCAATTTGCTGCCTTACACAGAGATCACCCAGAGCATCCCCCCTTTGAAGTAACTGCAAAGGTTAATTAAGGCTTTTTAACTGGAAGAACTTGTAAGAGCAACTTTTGACGTATCTGAATGTAGGCAGGAATCAACAGCTTCTCAGTTTGTATCTGCCTTCTTTTTGTTGATACAATTAATGCTTTGGCTCTGCTACAAACAGAAATACAGGTGCACTTTCCATTAAGTTAATGGAAACTATGAAAATACTTTCCAAGGAATTAATTTGGCTACTAAGATATAATGCATCACATTCCAATTAACTCTATGGTAAAAGATGGTAATTTCATAATGACATGGCTGCAGTTTCACTGTAGGGCCCCCCCACAGCAGAGAAGCTGAAAACTTTTTGTTGAATACTGTATCTGTTTTAAACGAAAGGAGGAGGTGGAAAATACAAGAAACGTTTACTTTTATATATATATGTGTGTGTGTGTGTGTTATTCAAGAGAGAAATCTTACTGGAGCGGTCCCGATTGTGCTGCCTAGAGAGCAGAAGATAGATAGAGAGCAATGGTACCGAAGAGTTACATCGATGCAACCCTGAGCTGAGGTCACAAAGAAGATGAAAAAAGGCCTTGTTCTGACCAGCGAGACTCGGGACTGAGCCTGACACCTTGCACCCCACGCCCCGGTTTCTGCAGCTGTTTCACAACGTTTAGCGTGTTTACACACGTTTTGTCTAAAGGAAACGTGAACATCTGCTACATTCATAGGCTGGGGCACTACATGGTGCATGTGCTGGGGCTTAACGCTCAGGCTGACCGCCTCCTGTGCCTCCACACCGAGAAGCTGAGCGGCAAAGAGGAACGGGGCTCAGGCTGCTCCCACACGCAAGATTTTACCAGATCAGATCCGTAGCACTGGATCTGCTCCAGCAGAAGGACCCGTGTGCACACACGCAGCGTGGGTGCTGGATTGTGCTCTTCCCCGAGTAAAAGAGACGGGAACCGCATTCTTTTAGGGTTCAGCTCCCCCCTCCCCCCAAGCGTACGGTCTAATTACGATTCCCGAGCGTGTGAGCCTCTCCACGCGGGTAAGGAGCCCGCGGCTCCCAAAAGGGAGGGCACGACAGCCCCGGGCTGCCGCACCTGGGGAAGAGCCGGCGGCCTCGCGAGGAGCAGGACCCGGGTCCGGCTCCGCTCCGGNCCGCCGACAGCTACAGAGCATCGCGACGAGCGGCAGGACAGACTGGACGGGACACACGGGGAGCGGACAGCGGGAAAATAAAGGATCCTCCTACCCTGAGGGCTCCCGCACTGACTCTGCTGTGTACCTGCTCTGCTCCTCCACGCTGCGGTTCTCCGGCGCCCGCCACTCGGGCAGGGTGCTGGCGCACAGCACCACCATGGACACGATGACGAAGAGGATGGAGACGGTGGCCAGGACCTGGGCGGCCACGGAAGACGTGGGCTCCTCGAAAGTCCTCCGCATCCTCTCCAGCCACTTGCCGCCCTCGGCTCCCGGCGCCCGCCGGCCCTTGCCCCCGGGACCGCCGGCCGCCTCCCCCGGCGGCTCCTCGGCCGAGTAGTAGGTGCACGTCTCGGACATGCGGTCGTCGAGGCGGCGCTGGCAGCAGTAGTCGAGGTGGGAGCCCTCCAGCCCCCAGTAGATCATCTCGTTGTAGAAGGAGAGCTCGCACATGTGCGGCACGAAGCGCAGGTGCCCGTGCCGCACGTAGAGCATGATGAAGCCGAAGGCCTCCGAGTGCCGGTCGAAGAAGTACTCGTTCCGCTCCCGGTCGTAGTCGTCGCACACCTCCAGCACGTCCTGCTCCGACAGGCAGCCGTGCAGGCGGCTCACCCGCCGCAGCGGGAAATCCTTCAGCACCTCCCGGGAGAAGGAGTACCGGGTACCCCCGACGTTCAACACCACCGAGGGGCCGCGGCCAAAGTTCATGGCTTGGGCGGGACGGGGGAGGGGAGGGCGGGACGGGACGGGCTGGGCCGGGCCGGGCCGGG
>VXAL01006419.1:212946-231665 GCA_013399475.1 Chauna torquata
GGGGCAGCAGCCGGCAGCAGCCGCCCCTTCCTGCGAAGCGGGGGCTGCTTCTTGCAGCGCGTCCCGCACCCCCGTGCGCATCTGGAGGAGGAGACGGCGCTCCTCTTCCTCCTCTCCTACTGTACGGACGCCAGGAATAGTTAGAAGCCGTAATTAGTGCCTGCTGCCCTCCTCAGCCTCCCGCCTGAGCTGACGGCCAGCTACAACGCTAAAACGCGCATCAGCGGGCGCGACCCTGGCTGCTCTCTAAAGCTTTGATTTCACGGGTTTGCATCATGTCCAGGGAGTTCTTCGTTTCCACTACTCCTCCTCCTCTTCTTCCCCCCCCTCTCTTTCTGTCTTACCCTAATACGCCACTTCTCTAGGCTGAGGTATTTTCTAGCCTTATTAACACCTGGAGCATCACGGGGTAAAATCGCCCAAGATAGAGCTCTCCCATTTAGGGAGATGCTTCCAGTTGCAAATGTGCCGGCAGCTGCCAGGAGAAAGGGCAGGTGAGTGTCTCTTTTCCGACCTGATCCCACAGGTTTGTCGCTCAAGCGCTGCGTCTGTAAAAGGACACCCAGGTTAAAACAGTGTGTGGCCACCCCCGCTCTCTGTGTCTCTAGATGTATGTGTTTGTCTTTACAGCTTTTGTTGTGGTTGCTGCTGCTGCCATGTTACTTTATCAGCTGAGGGTTGCAAGGCACGTGTAGGTGTATTAAAAGAAATGGATAGCCGCCCAATTCTGTAGCACCAATTGGTTTAAAGGAGAATGTCATTAAGCGCTATTATTTTAACGCTGTTTGTCCTGTCTCTGTAAAATACTTGGAGAGAAACTGGAACAAATGTCCACGTTGCCTCCAACAGAATTCTGCAGGATCCCCTCTGCTCGGCTCTGCGTGTGTCCGCTAGAGGTCACAGTTGGTCGTTTTTCTCCCTTAATTTGCTGAGAAGAAAACCACCCGAACTCCAATTGCAAAATGGAATAAAGCATACACGTCAGTGTGCTGTTCCACAATAAGGTCTTTTTTTTTTTTAATCTCTTTTTAGTCATTCTAGTGTCTTTTTTTTTTCCATATAGCCGGAAAGGTTTTTGCTTCCAGGAGCTGCAGCTAGTTAATGTGTGTTGTCTGCCTGTTAATTTTATAAGCAAAAACCACTCTTCTAAACTGCTTCACCTTTCGTTGATGCATATGCTTCTGCCCTTCATTCTTTCAGGAACAATTACTAGAATATCTGGTTTAAAAAAAAAAAAAAAGCAAAAAGTGACTAGAGCCCTGTCAGCGATGATGAGTTATCCAGGTGCTTCTGCCTTTGCAATTTGTCATGCTTCCTGCTCCGTCCATTTTAACCCCCTTCATACTTTGCAGTGAGTTTGCAGAGGAAGAGAGGATATAACACAGCCTGAAGACAGGCTAGCTGTATGAAAACGTGTGTTGGAGCGCGCGTTCTGGAAATCACTTCAAGACAGACGAAGCTTCGCGTGCTGTGAAGCTGTGTGGCAGAACAGGTAAAGTGCTGGGCATACTAGGTCCGGCTTCATCTTGAAAGTGAATCAGTGGATGAAGCATTATAGGTTGGCTTGATGCGTATTTCTATTTGAGTTTTTCGATTCCTTTTAGATATGGAATATGATTATTTCCTCCTTTAGAATAACACTGGTAACAAAACTAACCTGACAACAGCAATGTAGGTTGCTGTTTTTTTTGCCCTCCGTAGTCTGGCACGTTGCGGTTTAGTTATTTTGGTTATAATTACTGACTTTCAGTATAGGAGATTTGTTCTGGCTAGCTGGTGTCAATAACTGTAAGCAATATGTTCTCACACCAGAAGCAGTAATTTGCCAGGAACAAAAATTTGGATTTTAGACAGGATATGTAATTTTCCAGTCAGTGTTCTGATTTGTGGCCTTTTGAGATTGGTCATACTATTATCGTTATGAAATGGCTGTTTTATTAGTAAATTTATGGAAGTTCAGATGGCCTCATAGGAATTACTGAGGAGTTACAAGTGTTAGCTCAGTGGCTGTCCTATTTTCCAGGAAATTTCAGTGAGCACAATAACCTTCTTTCGTTGTTGAATTTTGTGAGTGAAGAAACTTGAAAAATAGGATGGAGATCCTGAAAGAGACAGGACACTCAGAAAGACTTTGTGTGACCGTAAAGATAAACACTTAGTAATATTAGAAGTCAAAGACATTCTTAAAGGCCATGGTGGTGGGGGAAAAAAAAAAGGTTTGAAAGTTCCAGCTGTCCTGTTCTGAAAGATTGAACCAAATTAGTAAAAAATGAGTAAGCCAATAAATCCGTGTAGGTGAACATAGAAACTAGTAAATAGTATTCAGCCTTAAGGTTAAATTTTAAAGTGAGTCTTTAGAGGGACTGAGCTGGCTAATAATCTGAAATACACTGAAGACCTCTCTCAAGTAGGGAGTTGAGTTCAGCTGTTCGGGTGGTTGGGGAGTTGTCTTGTGCGTGTGCGGCTTTTTTGTTGTTGTTAAATGCTCTGGAAATACACACTGGGATGTTGAATCAAGGCAATTACTCTTTTCTTGGTGCTATAGTTGTATCATTTACTGCCCAGGAGGAACTTCACAATTAATAGTCATTATGTAAAAATAGCTTTCGGTATGTCAACATTTATTTTCATGGCTTGCACTGTGCTTTTGCATCCTAAGGGTATTTTCTAGTTTTCAAATCTTTCTGGCCTCGTGCTGAGACCATTGCTCTGTGTTTTGAATGCAGCACTATGTTTGCTTTTAAAAAAAAAAGAGGTCCTTTACTTCAATCTCTTATGTGAACAAACTGATATAAGTTGATGGCAGGCTTTTGTCATAACTCCAGATCAGATTCTGTTCCTACTGAGGTAGCTACCGAGTGCTGTTGACTTAAGCACGGGCAAAACTGGCTTTTGGTGGGGTCTTCTGTCAGGATCCTTGGTTGTTTTTATGACCACAGCAACTAGGAGCTCTAGCTGTGGAGCCAGATGCCATAATGATAGACTTGTACACACAGAACAAAAGATTTTCCTGCTCAGGGAGCATACAGTACATAATATAGAAAATTGTGCGGGGGGGGAGCCAATGCTTTCTAGTATTAAACATACTGCATTTGGCAATGTTTATCTTAATTACTTGAAGATGCAATAAATGAAGAATAGAATAAATGCTTCAAAAGTTTGTGTGCACAGATGGACTATGGTTTGCAGTTACCTTCAGTTTAGATCTTGGAGGGGGAAAATGGTTTCCACTAGATGGTTTTTTTTCTTTTATCTAACTTCTCTGCACCAGAGCCCCCCTGCTTCAATGCGGTTTGCATGCTACGTAAAAAACCTCTCAGGTGAGGTGCCTATCATCACGTAAAATTGCAAAACAAAGTCTAATGACAGATGCAGTTTGGATCGTCAGTGGCACCTGACATAAGAGTACAAGTTCCCTTGTCACTGAGGCACTTATAAAAATCTGAATAATTTTGAATATGAATGTTTCTAAAAGTGGCTGAATGACATTTAGTAGAGAGCTGGGTATTCACATATATACATGTGCACAGAATACAATCTGTAGTTGACATTTAGAATTAGACTAACTTATTTCATGAAACAGGCTAACAGTTTGGGAAATTTGGCTGTGAACTATTAATTTTATACCAGGGACCCAATGCATTTGTGGGTCAGACTGCGAGCTTTTTTGGTGTGACATGCAGCTGCCTTCCCTGTTGTCTGTCACCTCCACATTGAGACAAAGCCCAGCAAAGACTCTCGGACCTGATATTGGGCTAATTATTGAAGGCTACTAAAAATTTCAGTGATCATTGGGTCAAATGAAGCCCTCTTGGTCAGAGACAGCTACTAGCTGGGGTCAACCAGATTGTTACATCTGAACTCCAGGCAAGAAAACACAAAGTGCGGAGAGAAGGACGTTGCTTGCCTGAGGAAGGTAATTAGAAGGAGACTTGCTAATGGGGAATTCAAAGGCATGAACATATTTTCACAGGAGAGAAGAACACAGGAACAGATTTTCACGCCAGTGAGATCCTTTACTAAATGCTTACCAAGGGGAAGGGAAACTCTCTGCAGAGAAGATGGAGAGAAGTACTGGGATTTGGGGAAGCCGTGTGCGCGGGTGAATCCAAAGTATGCTCTGAGAAGAGGAAGAAACTGGGCCAGATGAATGCACATAAATTTTATTTTGTTGTGATCTTACGTTTTTGGCATTGGCTAACATAAAGGGTTACTGTTGTGCTTTTTTTTCCTTGTACCCTCAGCAAAGAACTGTGGAGCTCAGTTCAGTGTGTATGTACAGTACATGAGTTAGCGTCATTTGAGATGAATGGGGAAACTCGAGGGCATCGCATACACTACTGGAGCCTTCAGTGTCCTGTCCACCAGCCCTCGTGGATGTCCTGGATGCCACGCAGGTGACGCTTCGTGCCTGTGTTCAGGTAACTGAGTTGAGCCCTTGCATCTGTTATGCATCGTGGAAGAGCAGGACTGGAAATGTAGAAATTGTGTTGGCTGAGACTCGGCACGGATGCATGCTTGAGTGAGCAGTGAGTCACCCGTGGTCTTTGGGAAGGGAATTGGGACGGCTGGGACCCTGAATCCTATTGCTGGGGAGGGTGCAGAGAGGTTCTGCAGAACCACCAAAGGCAGCATGCGTACCCCTGCCTGCTCGTTTAGAGGAGGTGATGAGTGCAGAGGTCTAATTAGGTGAGACTTGACCACAGTGAGTTAGTGTCCTGCGAGTAGGATTCTATTGGATTTGTGAAAAAATATTCCAAAGAGAAGTTTCTGGAAACACTGGTTAGCATCTTTTGTTCCTTAGTGAGAAATGGTATACTTCTCCATTTCATGTATGCCCTTGGGGGAGGGAGAGGAGACTTAGAAACTCTGTCTTGCTATTGCACTGCTCAACTTTACACTTCAATGGAAGTAAAATTAAACAAGATGTTTGTGAAAGCTTTCAATTGCTTCCTGTCAAATAGGGGAACTACTACCTTCTTAAATACCGCTCTTCACAAATACAGAGTTGTTAACAAGTGACATCTTGATTGTACTAAACTACAGTAGATGATACAAAAATCAAGTCTTATATAACACTTGAGGATACAAAATTTAATCGCTTTGAACCCTTACATGCAGATTTTTATTTGTAAAAACAATTATTGATCTCTTTGTCTAATCCTACATGTTCTTCCAGAAGCCCCAGGCATTCTTTCCGTTGACTGCACTGGTTTATAAAAATGATCAAGCTTGCTTACATAGATAAATGTTTGCATAACTATTTAAAACTGAAAGATGATGCTCAGGTTCCTAAAATACTAAAACCGAAGTCAAATACTTATCCAGTTAAACTTAATAAAACAGTAGTGTCTTTTGTTCTGATCAAAGAAATCCTCTGCTTCTCGTGAAAATGAGATCGGACCTTTTTGTAAAAATCCTCTTTTCCTGAGCCTGTCGCAGCAGCACTGGAGAACTTGGTGTGTTCGTATCCCTCCTCAGGACATTGGCAGACCTGATTCTGAAGTGCAACGAGGTGTTAAAACCTTTGCATTATAAGAGCTTCAGGAACAACTGGAGCGTAGCTCCATTACAGTTACAGGGAAGCCAGTAAAGCCACTCCAGCCCAAGTTTACCCCCATAGGATGTAAAATGGAAGTTTGCCTCTCGTTGCGGTGCAGATATAAGCTAAAGATCCCTCAGTACTTTCTGCAATTTATCTGTCTTACCTGCAATCTATTGGACAGTACTCTTGCTTCTGGCAAAGAGGTTGCGTTGCCCTAGGCTGCATGTGAGCAGTTGTATACAGGCCTCCCCAGGTGCCTGTGTGACCACTCAACGTCTAAGCAAATTACACAGATGTTCCCCAAGTTCACTGCTGCACCACTGGCATGAGTTGGCATCCACTTCCAGAGCAGCAACTTCTCACTTCCTAAATAGTGCAAGAGGCTAGATTATACCCTGGAATGGGAAGTAACAGTGATCGTACCGTTATCTCCATTGCACAGCCAGAGATGTTGCTTGTTGCCAGAATGAGTCTGTCTTTCTCTCCCTTCATTTTGCGAAGGCAGGATGTCCCTGGTGACAGTATTTTCAAGTATGACTTCAAGATGTAACAACTGATGTTCTGGATCAGGTACGAATACTTGCAGCAAAATTCACCAGAACTATACAGTAGATTGCTAACTCTCTTCTGTCTAGAAGGTGATCAAAACATCGGAGAAGTTCTTGAGATTAAACGAGCTGCATGAGAAAATATGTTTTCTTTCTTTTTGCACTGTAAAAATACTCCTTTGTGTACCATTTTTATGCTTTATTCTCTTCTGATATAAGTTACCATAGCTTCATTTTGTGCAATTGCTGATTTCATGATTTATTTTTTTCTTTTAACCACATTTTTCCTATTTCAGCACAGTTCTGTTTCTCTGCTGGCAACTGCAGACCCTACCTACATGCAGACCTGTCCCCTCATTCTAAGCCAAGGTTCATTGAAGTTGCACTTCCCAAGTGGCTTCATGGAAAGCTGCAACATATTTCTTCATTTATTGCTCTTTTCCTGCTAATTACAGAAGGGGAAGGTGGACTCCCTGCCCTCCCCTTGTGGAGGGAGGAGTGGGATTCAGAGGAGGAGAGGGTCGCCGGTGGTGTTGCTCTACAATGCGTGCCAAACCCACGATGAAATTGCAGCTGGATGAGTTGCGTTCCTTCTCCATCACGGGGTGCGTTGGTGCTGCCGGCGGGCTTCGCGGCGCTCAGAAGCGGTTGTGTCACGCTGAAACGCAAACTGCAGGTGGGCCACCCGTGCTGCTGTAATGGCTGCCACCTCTCTGGCTCTCCTATATACCTGCAGCATGGAAAGCTGATCAACCAGCATTAGCAATTTACATATCCCCTAATTTCCTGGGTTCCTGCTGGGATAAACTGTGCAGTCTAACAGCTGAGGCTGGAGTGACTTGGCTGCAACTTTGCCATCAGCTTAAGACTGACTCCAGCCTGGATGCAGCAGAAAACCAAAATTTCACAGTCTTGATAACAAAACAAATCTTGCCTGGCTAAGAAATAATGGCAGAGAAGCAAATTGTTACCGCAGTCTGCAGAGCCATGCAAATTTACTCTGATAAAGATCTTTGGTAAATTTTCAGTGTAACTGGGTTTTTGCATGGTAGGTGCAAGGCAGGTTTTCAGATGTGCCTTTCAATTGCAAGAGCTGGAATAAAATCGAGCACTCGTTTCAGATACTAAATCAGGTCTTCCTATGATACCCAGGAGGTTGTGGTGCTGTGGTTTTATTTTTGTTTGTTTGTTTTGGGGAGGGCAGATGAGGGTGTTAACTATTGCACAAACAAGGCATCAATAATCTTGAAACTGTAGTAAGAAGAAATTTGTATGTGTCTTTTAGAAAAGCTTGGCATCATTTAATGAGGCATACTGCGCTGTGTTGCACTTCAATGAATGCAATATTGCCCTGGTTCTAAAAGGTGGGGAATTGCAGGAACAACCACAGAAGCTCATTTCAGAAGGCTCCTACCCTTAGCAGAAGCCTCTGCCCAGACACTTCTTCTGGTATGTCACAGAAGCTGGAGGAGCTTCTTTCTGTTTGGGGGTTTGGGCTTTTTTTTTTTTGATTAATATTATTTTGTATTGTGGTCTCATGCTCAAGACAGCAATGTGTGACCTTAAGATCATGTTGCTTCCTTAATTTCTTAATTTTCTGAACAGTATTGTTATCAAATCATCGATAATTTTTTTTTTCCCTCAGCCAGTTTAAATGCGACTCTTCTTTTGTCTCTCTTTTTTAGAAATTTCATCTGTTTAAACATTTGTGCTGCCAAAGACTTCAAACTGGGAACATACATCTCCTGTTTGCAGTGCCTTGTTTTTTTGATTTCTTTCCTCCTATATTTATATCTTTAATTCTCAGATCTGTCTTTAATTCACTAATTTACATTGCTGGTTTTCTGTGTCTTCTACCTAACTTTTTTTAAATTCATCTATTAAAAATTATTTCCTCTTCAAAAGAGAAGAAGAATGGGGAAGAAAAAAACTTTTTTTTTTTTTTTTTGTAAGAGGTACCAAAATATAGGATTGAAATCCTGTGCTCTTGTTTTCCAGGAGCCCTACTGGGAGCCCAGTTTCTGAGCGTCCTACTCGAGAAGCAATAGGTTCGTCCTCTCTCTTTCTCTCTTGTGCCTCTATTGAACACAAGGACTGTGAGGAGTTCCCTGCTCAGCCTGCAGAGTACTCTGAGGGGCTGCAGCGTACCCTGAGTCACCCATTCAAAGATGCTGCCCCTTTACGGGCTGTCCCTGGGGAGAGCGCTCTCTGTCCAAAGCCATGTACAGTTGCCATGGCTGGGTCCCAGCAGGAACTAGGGACGTGCCGCAGCCTGGTGCTCTTCCTTATTATTTCCACAGATTAGTTGAAAAATATTCCTTACAATCTCCTTGTCTCTTACGTTCAGTATTTCAGCGACTTAACAGAATACTCAGCACTGCCAAATATGTAATCAGATTGTCTACTTGTGCCGTTGATTTTATTTATTTATTTATTTTTCAGTCTCTTACACTTTGTTGTTCCCAGAGGAGCAGTGCTTAAAAGCACCAACGAAGACAAGCTTGCGGGATAAGCTTGTGATTTGTAACTCCAAGCTTCCTGGCAGGTCTGTGGGAGGTGCACCAGCATCCCCCTGCCTGAGCACAGGGGAGGTCTGGCAGACCTGCTGCCACCCTGCCCCATAGTGGGAGCGGAGCAGACAGATGTGGTCTTCCTTTCATGCAGTTCTGCTGAAAAGGTTCAATCTAACACTGGATGTTGTAATCACATAGCCAAATTCCCATGCTTTCCCCAAGACTGGGATTCACGTGGATTAAGTCAGTGGCATCAATAGAGTTATTCTAAATTTACAGTGGTATGACTGAGAGTTAATTATGGCCCAGTATTTATGAGGCTCTGTAGGAAAATAAAAAAATATATTTTCGTCACTAATAATGATGGTCTGTCTCCATCAGAACTCCAATGTTCAACGTATTTGAGTAATTTTTTAGCATGCAGTAACAAATTCCATTGAGAGGAATCTGCATTGTAAAAAATGTGACCATTTAGGTCAACTGGCTTGAGATAGCTATTCTGAGTAACAGAACAATTAGTTCTCGTAGACGAGTTGCTTGGTGCAGTTGTTTGCAGGCATTAGATTCTTTGTGTATTTTGTTAACGTAAAAGCAATCCTCTCTGTTTCCTAGAACCAGAGAAATAGTTCTGTAGTAAAAAAGAAAATAGCTCTAGGGCTCCTTAAATTTCACAGGACAAATTTCAGCCTAGCATTTCACTGCTAAGTTATAAACCATGGAATAGAGGCTGGTAATGGAAATACCGATGGAGAAAATTTTAGAGTTATGAATGGTGAGGCGATGGGTTCTCTGGACCCAGAAGTTTTGCACTGAGAGGGGATTGCAAGACTTGTGTGTCCAAAATAGCAACGCTACCCTTTGCTGTTCAGAACAGCAGACTTCAACAGAGAGTGAATACTTCGATTTAGTACTCGATTCCAGAAAGATCATGAAAAAGTGTAGTTACTTCTGTCCTCTGTGGTGGGAAAATAATTTTGACAATGTGATGAGGTTTCCCAGTATTTTTGGGAAACAGCTCATAGCTGAACAATGAAGTTCTTGAACTGTGCACTGCCTTCAGAAACGTATCTGAATTTAAGAACTGATAGAGCAGCAAATACTGCTTTCAGTTCTCATGATACTTCCATCCTAGAAATCTGTAGGTGAATAAGGAAGCTGCTCAGCAGCACAGTGGTTTTTTTTTTTGTTGTGGTTTTGTTTTGTTTTTAAATGGAACAAAGAGGGGCTTAAACTGTAAGTTGATACTTTCGTTTGTTTCATTTTACATTTGGGTATGTGAGGAAAACTGTATGTATAGAAGCCCTTTAAAATGTCTGGTCACCTTTAAGTCTCAATTGCTATTAAGCAGTGTTCCTCTTCAAGTTTCAAAGGTAGAACCAACATAAAATCTATAAAGCAAAGAATATGTTAAGTTTATTAAGCTTGCTAAAGAGTTATGGTAAAATCTCAGATTTAGTAGTGTAAACTCCGTGGCATCCGGATGCCATCCTATAGGAGGCAATGCTACACCCCTGCAAGAGCACCTTCTCCTGCTTTTCCCATCACAACAGATCACGATGCTCTTTTTCTTTTCTAAACAGAAAAGGTTGATAGCCAAACACACGACTTGTGTTCAGCATAAAATATTCATCAGACAATCATAAATAACCTTCCTCATCACAAAATGTAGGGAAACTACCGAAGAAGAACCCAATCAAAGCATGCAATCTTCTTAAAATATTCATTAAAAATGTCATATTCTGAAAGGTTTGACAGTCACTATGGCTAGGATATTTTTATTGCAATTTTCCCCTCCCTGTCGTGGTACACTATTTTGAACTATTTTCACGTAGAAGGCTGTAGGGAACTGATGTTATGAATAATTATTACAAGTGCCTAGACAGTACTCTCCAGAACTGCAAAGTTGGAGGGTCTTCTACCTGTGTTTTATATTATGCATCTTCAGTTGACGTTCATGAAAGCAGATGGCACTCAGCACCTGTTAGAACTGAGACCTACAGGGATGATTTATTATCATCCCTGATGATAATTATTATTGACAACATATATATTGACAACATAAATATTATTAACAACACTGCTTATTCACAGACCCAGCCAGTCCTCAAAGGGATGTAAGTCTTCATTTGGGAGACAACCAGAACTTCTGGAAGCAGATCTGAGCAACATGCATGAGCAGGCCTCTTCTGCCTCAGAATGTACGCCATTTAGCAGCATGAGCTGTGTTTATCTTCTCTCTGGTGTCTTCTGGGCATTTTACATACACAGATGTTTGTACTTTGACCTCGCTGCTAGTTGTTACTCAGATGAAATTCAGGAACTGGCTTCAGTGAAAATAGTCCCAAATAAGTTACTGCTTAGTTCTTTGGTTGGTTTATTTTTCTGTTGTTTTTTAGTTGTTGGTGGTGGGTTTTTCTTTGTGTTGTTGTTGTGTTTTTTTGGGGGGGAAGGGGACGGATTTTTGTTTGTTTGTTTCTTTTTGTCTCTCCATTGTTGTTGATACGCATTAGTTTTAAAACTTTTACAGATCCCTCAATGGAACATAGCTGTGTTGGTATAAAAGGGGGTTACTCCAGTATAGCTTATTCTTATGTTTACAAGAATAAGAAAGCAAACACACTGTAATGTGTGTGAGCTCAACGCTCCCTCCTTCTTTCTATCATGTGTTTTGTTGTTTTTGTTGTTTTTTTTTTTTTTTTGGTTGGTTGGTTTTTAGGAGCTTCTGAGTTCTGTCCCAAAGCAGCACTTGCAGGATGGACCATGAAATGTTGTCAGAGTTCTATTGCAGAGCCATTGAATCAAGCAATCTAGGTTATTTCAAAGAGCATTATGTAAAAGACACTACTTTGGTCATATTCTTCCTGAAGAGCAAGAATCTGTGATTTCGCCTAGCAGTTCCCTTCGTTGCCAACTCCTTATTTCAGAGTAGTTGGTTGGATAGCTTTGAGGAAGACAGAGGAATGGAAACATTCAATTTTGGCTCTGTGTTTGTTAGTCTCGGCTATATGCTGTACTTTTGCATCCCAGTGGAGCTTCATAAGGAGAAAAAGGCTGCTGTACCTTGCTTTTTTGTTGTTGTTGTTGTTGTTTTGTTTGTTTATATTGAAATATAAATGATAAGAGCAACTTGTTTGTAAGCACATAAAATATTCCTTGGTATTCTAGACAATGTTGTAGAATATTAAAATTCAGATATTTGTAGACTGTTAATCTTGGGTATCTACATTTTATAGATTTCCATCCCTAGCAGTAACCGAGACACAAGTTGCAAAAGGGTCTAGTTGTGGAGGTTAAAGAGCAGTTAGAGGCTCATCTGATAAATGGGCCTGAAGATTATACAGTCAAAAATCTTCAATCTGCCAGGGAGAAGAGTTAAAACTTAATGGACTGAACATGGGTGTTGTAGACCTATCAGACAGTAGTATTGGCTTCTGTCTTCCATACAGAGAGAGAAAAGAGACTTAACTGGAATAACGGGGAGATTTTACTGGATGTGGATGCTTCAGAGGGAGGTCACCTGTTCAGTTATTCTGTTTGTGCCTATTTGGCACAAATCTGGCTATTCCTGTGCCTGCTTGGCACAAGCCAGTAACCACTATTACAGAATTTGCAGGACGTATGAGTTGGTAATGGCATGCAAAGGTACACTCCTCATTATATTCCCGTTTATGAAATATGTAAGATCTCCTGTTCTTTTGCACACAGTAGAGAAATAGCAGGCACGTTGTGAGTGTAAGCATTTTCTCCTTCAGTCCATTGTGTGCTATGGAGAACAGGGTTTTCAGACTGTTTATTTCTTCTTGCCAGGCATAACACATAGCTGATTTAAAACAAATAAACAGAAAAAGCATGCCAGCTTTGCAGCTAGGGAGCCTCTCGTAGCCTCTCATTCTGCAGTATTTTGTGTCATGCCTGGTGTGGTGACATCTCCAGCTACCTGGCTGCCTAAGGGTGCGTTACGTGTTCTTTCCTCTCTTCCTGAGAGCATACTGCGTGCTTCACTGACTTTGGCCAGGTGTGTGACTGTCTCCAGATGAAAGACCTGCTTAAAAGCGACCACTGACACTTTCCAAAATAATGGTATTGCTGCAGTTCTCGGGAGTGCTGCATCAGTGTGCACACTGATTGCAGAAGCAAGTCATGGAGTCAGCAGCCTGTTAATCAGGCGGGCAAATTGACCTCCTCTGTGGCACTGCCTATTTTTAGAAATAAAGGTCACTTGAAAACAACGTTAAATTCGCTGTGTGTAAGCAGGCACGATTCCACTGATTGAAGAGGAAGGTGTGCATGTATTGCACCAGTGATAAATGTGTCCCTGAAATTCACCCAATCGTTTCAGGACTGATCTTTCTTATACCAACAGAGTAGTGAGCAACTGTCAGGTCACTGTGCTGACCTGCATAAAGAAATTATTCTGATTTTCAAAGATAAAAATAAAAGCAGCATAGCAAATGCAAAGCAGTTTTTAGAGGCGTGGTAAGGCACTGAGAGACTGACTGTACCTTTGATCAGTAAGTTGCATTTGGGTGTTACTTGCCCGTAATCATTCAATCCCCAGAAAAACTGTGCTGAACAGATGCCGAGTCCTTGACTTAAATTAATTCTGCTCAGATGAATGTACTGTACTCTACTTAAATCTGTGTCATTAAGCACCTTTGACAGCTTTTTAGCAGGTGTTTAGCACGAAAAATAGATCAATTGAGGGAAGGGGAGAGAGAAAGAGATTAAACACACCACACTGGATTTACTCTATCTGGTATAATTCTGTTTAAAGGCAAAATGGCTTAATTTAGGAGTGCTGCAGGTGAATGCAACACTCCAATGTGCTTCCAACTACTCTGATTCTCAGCTTAGGTCAAAAATAACACAGGTATACAATAGTCTCATCTTAGTCCTAATGAAGGCAACCACAAAACTCACATTGACTTTAAGAGAGGCAAGGTGTGAACCTAAGTCTTCTCCAAAACTAGCCAACAAAAGGGGTTACACGACTGAATCCTAGAGCTGTAGGCTTTTTCTCCACTGCGACGTGAACTGCAAAAGACATTGGCAGGTATAACAAAAGCTCTAGGTGGGCAAAGTTCCTTTTTTTTTCTTTTTTCCTCTGATTACTAAGATGATCTTTACTCTGTTATTGAGTTTACTAGCAAAACTGTGAAAGTTATGCTTGCGGAGTGAAAGAAGTGCATTTCTTGAACATATAATCTTTAATAATAGTTACTTACAGATTAATAATAAACCATCCTTTACAGTCCCTCCCTAAAAATGATAGTAGTGTTTCCATTTGTGATAGAATGGTTTTCATTAAAGCAAATGCAGTCAGAACAAGAAGACAGATACATACCAGTCCAGGTCTGACTTATTTTGCACAAAATCTCCTTAATTCATTCGTATGACTTACAGGAAATGAAATTATATATTGGTTCAAAGCAGTGCCATATGGTACGCTATAGAATCTATCTACATGACTGCATGATACTTATTGAAAAAACATTACCAAATCTCTCTTTTTCAATACCCGCTCAAATAATATCTTGTTGCCAGCATAAGCACCGCTTTTCTCCACACATTGATTTAGTGGCATTCTTACATCTTTAAGTTTTGGATTGAACATCTAAATCTGCAGTCTACTGATAATTCAGCAATTAACTTTAAGCTATTGTTTAAATCATATTTAATGAAAATAGTGACATTATGTTTAGCTAACAGTCTCTTGGGAGATTTGATTCACAGAGTCGATAAAAAAACATTATTTCTGATGCCAAGAGAAGATGATGTTCTTTTGTGAGTTTTTTTTTTTTTTTCTGATTTATGAAGAGGCTGATATGGAAGCTTCCATTACAGATTGCACCTAGCTAATGTTTCAGTAGAGACAGCTAAAATTTTCTATTGCTTATGATAATAAACAGTGAATTTTATATTCTGGTATTGTAAATTAAAAAATCTTACACAATGCCTTTTATACAATGGAAGTTATCTAAGGCTTTTATAAATGTAATCATGAGTATCAAAATGGAAAAATGTATTTCTTTGGTGACTAAATAAGTGACAGCAATAAGAATTCTGTTTCTGTAGAAATTCATTAATGAGATTTTGCAAGCTATGGTGTGCCTTTGCATTTAAAAAAAAAATATATATATATATATAGGCATGTACTTAAGCCAGTCTGATGGAGGTGCAGCCGTGCTAACTGGCACGTTTGTTCGTGCTAGATGAAAGTGACTTTGTATATTCTACATATTATTTTTGATTCATAGGACAAGTCTGTGAACTACCTGAGTCCTCAGTGGCAGTGAATTACCCTCAGCGTAAGCAGGAGTTTAGGCTGTTAAGAAATGATCATACTGTAAAGTTCTTTATATTTTTTAACTCTTTGGATAGGTTACATGCATATAGCCTGCTTACCCATTGTAGCAAAGTTTTACGAACAAGGCAGCCACATTCCCTTGGCATGAACTCATAAACCCTCTGCTTAATGTTTCCTCTGTTGCCAGTTCACTCATGCCAAAAGGAAATGCTCAGCTGAGGCACTTTGAGCTAGGGCCTGTAAGTATGGCCCAAGGATGGGAAACCCTAAATGCTTTTTCCTTTTGGTTGTGTCAGCATGAGGATGTGTCTCCATGAAAGCTCTGCAAGGAGCTGAGTGTCTTTTATTAAGCTACAAGCAACTCTTCTAACACTTGTGTTGATTTCAGTATGATGCTTCTACCTGTAAGAGCCAAAAATACTCCAGTCTTAAACACACTCCTATCAATATATTTTACTTCAGACCTCTAAACTGTCAGTTTTATTTGGTAGGAAGATTTGTCTTCAGCACTGGTGTCGTCTGCAAGCAAGTTTTGTGTGTATGTTCTTTGTTTGTTTGTTTTCTAGATTCATAGAGAAGGTACTGGACTGGAACCTTCAAAATTAAGTTCTCTGGACCCAAAACAGCATGCAAGGACAGCACGACAGCTGCAAGGAGAGTTTCCCTATGCTGCCACTTTCTGAAATGATAAGGTTGTCAGCTTTTTGAAAATCTAGTCTTGGCTCTGCAATAGTGGGAAGAGAACATCAGTGATGAGTTTTGTGTCTGATGGAAGAACCCTTGAGAATTTGTCCTAAAACCTCTGAACGTGTATGAACAGCCAGAGTTCTGCCGGTGGCTGAACAAAACAACTTTGGGTCTCTGAAAAGCTACAGGGAGTTAAAAATGAAAACTTGGGAATAAAATTCTTGGATAGTACATTACCATTCCCTTTGTCCAACCAACTCCACATGCGAGAAAGAAGCCTTTATTTGCATGTGAAGAAAAAGTGAAACTTTTTGTGCTCTCCCTAACAAAACAAAACAAAAAACCTGTATTTCATCATTGCATTTTTTAAATAGAGGAAGAAAACTGTAATGCTTCAGTCAGCTTAACAGGTATTTAATATACATGATTTAGGTCCACCTGCTGCAGCTGAAGGGAAAAAGCCAACAGAGAGCGCATGGCATGGACCGGGCAATGGACACTGGGCGGGTGCTGGGATGGAGCATCCCCAGGCAGCCCTGCTCGCAGCGCCCCGAATCCATCGGGACCGCTGACTGCGCTCCATCTGGGGCCGGTGATGAGCCTGGACCGGGGAGCTGCTCTGTGTTTAAAATTGGTCCATACGCCCTGTTCTGATTTTCTCCATTGTTTTTAACTCTGATCACTTTTCTGGTCCTTTTCACTTTTGTGGCCCCATAAATTGGATGAAAAGGACTTCCTCAGCTGAAGGGCAGCGCAGATGTGGGGAGGAATGATGGGGTGCTCGGGATGGCACCACCAAAAAAGTCATCAAATGAGGTTCTCGGGTAATCTGTGTCTCTAACAGGTATAATCTGTTCTGCAACATTGACTTCAGTTGCCACAGAAATGTGGTTTCTTTTGAACAACACAAGTAATTCCATAGCTAGTAGCTGAGTGCAGTTCATTTGCCAGGTTATGACAAAGGCTTTATGTGATTTTTTTTTTTTCCATCAGCAATGTTGTGGTTGAAATGAGGGCATTTAAAATTCCCATCGCATTTAATTTAGAGAAATGTAGATGTTTACACAACTTTAGTTTTTCCCATTCCATGCACTGAGATAGCACAAGAAACAAACTGTATCCAAGCTTTTGTATACATTACATCAAAGTAAAATATACTGAGTCCTGCAGCTTGGTACCCAAGCACAGCTAGATGTGCCTCTACTTTCCTCAGCTTGCAGCAGTGACTTTGAACTACACAAAGACAGCAGCAGGACACCATACAGTATCAGGTTTGTGCAGTCTGTGATGGTGCGAGCTGCATTAGTGTGAATAATCAGGCCCAGGGATTCAGTACTAAGGTATATAAATGACATTCATTATTTATCTGGGCTGTTATGCATGCCTTACTCAGGCAACTGTGAATAAGGTTTTATCTTGGTATTTTCAGGACGTCAACCTGGAGGGGCAGCTTGGGACTGCAGGCTTTCCTGGGCTGTTTTCTCATGGTTTTTGAAAGGCAAATTCTGTATCTTCAGGAGCTGTCTTCCTTGTTTATTAGCCATGCCTTCAGATCACAGAAGGGAGAGTCTGTTTCTATTGAAAGCCGCTCCTTGCTGGATGAGGGTACACTGTAAGCTTCAAAGTGTGGGAAATTCCTCTAGTGTCGCAGTGCAGACTTAAGCGAGGGAAAGAGCTTGGAGGCATTTTGTTTAATAGATAATGACTGGGACAAGCCAACTATTTGAATTAACTGTTCTCTTGCCTTCAAAGTTTAACCTCTGTTTCATTAACTAAGCAGTAAACCACAAGAGTAAAAATAACACACCATTTAACTCCTAGCTGTTTTTATTTAGGTCCCTGGTAAGGTGGTGTTATTGTGTCTGGAAATAACCAGCTGGATGGAGCTGCTAATTTACAAGGAGTTTCTGCAGGCATTTTTCAGCTCCCACAGATGTTTTCATCAGGAGACAAAATAAAGGAAGACTTCGAATTTTTCTGCTCAATGCATGAATGTGTTGCTGTTTATTCAAGAAGACCAACTGAATGTGAGTTTTGTATGCCAGTTACACACCTTTCAGGGATTTAGTACTTGGTTGCCCATTTGATACAAAGCAGTGACTTAGGAAGTTACAAGTGCACTGAAAGTGGAAGAAACCTTAATCCGACAGTCACGGATTCACTTAAAGGGGGAACGGAAGGAGAGCCCACGATCATTTGAAACACTGGGGAAGGTCATTCTTCCACAGAACACCTTTCCCTGTAGCTCAGGATGAAGTGAAATGTTAACTTGGTAATGCTCACGACACATGCACAAAAATCTGGGTCGTGAAACAAATAATAAATCACCACCGTGCTTTCAAGAAAAATGAGAAAAAGCCTTTCTCCTCGAAGGAAGCATTCTGGAGCAGCATCAAATTGTTTGTGAAGTACATAGATTGGTTGCGATGGCGTAGACTGTGTATAAACACAGAGAACTGGCTTCGCGTAACATCAATATTGATGTTTTTGAAGCATCCCCGTAATCAGATGATTTGTAAGCAAGTCCTTCAACGCTTCCTCGGGCTGAGCCTCGTTGCTAGATTTATCCTCGTCCTGTTGAGGATGCTTTCTGCTGCCTGCTGCAAGCAAGGCGGCTTTGCAGAAGAGCGGAAAGCTCAGGAAGTCAGCGTGCCTCCATTGCCGCTACGAAGCGTGCCACGGAAGGCTGCCGTAACTGCGCCGTGTGCTCTCGGCAGCTGCATCCTGCTTCTATGGGAAACAAAACAGTCGCCAAATCAATAACCAACAGGTGCTGCGCACACACGTGTAAGAAACTTTCCCTCAATTATCGCAAGTAGTTCCCCAGTGGGAGAAGCCACTTGGCTGCAAGGGACGACGAACCGACCGCGGAGCGGCAGCGCGGGGGGGGAAACAAACAAACACACGCACGCACGCACACACAAACACAAAGCGGGGGTTTTAGGCGGCGTGGGAGAAATAATCGCACGGGCAGCGCGGGGCTCCCGGCTGCTGGGAGCCGCGGGGACACAGCGGCAGCAGTCCCCCGGTGAGGAAGGCGCTCCGCTCCGGGCCCAGGCGAGGCCGCGGCCCCCCCCGGGCCGGCCCACCTGCGGCGGGGCCTCCCGCCCGCCCCGGGG
>VXAL01006419.1:238557-254208 GCA_013399475.1 Chauna torquata
AAAAAAAAAAAAAAAGAAAGAAAAATGGGGGAAAAAATCGAGCTTACCTGGTACTCAGATACAGAGGAGTTCCCTTAATTTCAAATCATCTGACACTAATGTATGAGGAAATTGCATTTCCTTTTTTTTTTGTTTTTTTGCCTGTTTTTTTTCTGGTGGAACTTAAATAAGGTAGTGTTTTCATTTGTCTGCCAGCGTTGTGTATGATGTTAGTCTAGATCTGTGAAGAGTTTTATTACCTAGCCACAGCCACTGAAATCCAGGGGGGCGGGAGGGGGCAGGTGTTGAAAGTGGAATGCCCAGCAGCTCTTAGGTCATAACCACTGCTGTAGGGTCACTGTGAGGAGGTCTTTCCTGTCTTCATGCAGCAGAATGAGGCTTCCTTTATGGGGAGAAGAGATGAATAGAAGAGAGCAGGCAGGAGCCATTGCAACAGATGACCAAAGTACAGAAGCAAATGAACTTTGAGAGATGGAACAAAAACACGCAGCTCATTAAAATGGGAGAAGCAAATATAAATGGGTGGCATAGAGATGTTTTCTTAAGAAACAGCATGGAAAGCTGAAAGAAATTGCCAGGTGTAGGGTATCTGTAAGATTCAGGTGATCCTTTAGATAAAGTGGAGTTGTTACAAACATTTTTTGTTTGGCAAGGTTTTAAGAGCTGTAGAGTGAACTGTGCTAGCTGTGTACCAGCACTGGTTTTGGGTTACAGTGAAGGGCTCAACTTCTATATTTCCCTTTTTTGTAATAGATTTAGGCACTATTACTTGAAACAGAACAAGGTGGCCTAAGAGCATGGTATGAAAGGTGTGACACTGATGTGTCATGATCATGACTTTTTTTTAATGGTCCTTATACTTTAAAATTTTAATCTAGTCATGTGCTATTATGTAATGCTGTTTCGGAAGTTATTCTCCTGTTGCAGTTCCTCAAGCAGCATTCGCCTAGTCAACTGCCTGGGGAGGATTTAAAAAAAAAACAAAAAAAAACAACAAACGAAAAAAAACCAATCCTGTTGTCAGAGGCCTTTGTCTTCTGATTTATTAAGAGAGCTTTCTTTGACTTAGGTGTGCTGAACTCCTGACTAAAAACCTAGAATTTTTCGGGGCCTATGATAAAGGCCATGCACCCTGTAACTTTTATTATTAACAAAATTGATGCCGTTGTGGATGAGGTAAAAAGTCTATCTATTTAAAAATGAATCAGAGGCATATTAGTTTCAGTAACTGTGAGTTCAAAGGTAAAACTGAGATTTTTTTTAATATTTATTTTAGATTACAAAAGTTGTAGTCCAACTCTTTTTTTTCCATTTAATAGCATCATATGCTCTTTGTTGAGATCACTTGCTGTCTTTACTTCTCATAGTTGCACTTTATTTTAGCCCTTTTTTTTTTTTTTTTTTTTACCCATCGACTCTTAAACAGCGAAGTTTCATGTCTCATTGCCATACAACGTGGTGTTTCTACTACAAAATTTTTGTATGCCATAAAGGAGAGATTTCTGGGAACAAAGGAAGAGTCCTACTAGTGATCTTGTGGTTCCTGTGGAATATTTGGAGTCTGTACTCAGTTCTGACCTTGGTATGACACTGATGTATCATGATCATAAACAAATCAAGTATTTTCTCAGCACTTCAGTTTCTTTATCTGTAAAATAACACACTCATGATAAATGTTCTTATTTGGTCTAAGTTGGTGAAAGATACTAAATACAGCTACATTTTTATATTTTTATAAAACGTATTTGTCATCAGGTTTCTGAATACATTCAATACTGATTGCTGTTTCATAGTGGTGGTCTTAGTGTTCAGTTCCAGGTAGAGCACAAGAGTTTTTCAGTCCTCTTCAACAATTCAAGAAATGTAGTTTAATGATTCATTTTTTCAGTATGTTTCTCAAGAATATATAAAACTAAAATGGGAATAAGGCAATTCATATATTCAGTCTGTATGAAAAAATACATGTCTGTGGGCACCCCAGAGGTTCAATAAAGGACTCCGAAGTAAAATGGCTAAAATGCTTTGTGTCGTTCAGTGTTGTTCTTTTTTCTAAGTCAAGTATTTGACTCAATATAATTCAGAACATTAATAATCTGGTGTTACTGGATTATTTTTGTCCAGTCAGATGATAATAGCTGAAAAGCTGTGTTTTATTTTTTGTCCTGGTTCTTTTTCAGTATAATAGTTTTTGTACATCAAACTAAAAAGCTGTTATTCAGAAGGATACAATGTTTCTTTAATCAAAATCCCTTTTCTGAAAAATCATTTTCCGATGAGAGACTTTTCTTGTTCCTTAATTCAGATCATATAATGTCTTAGAATGTAAGACATCTTTTGACTGGAGGTTTTATATGAAACTTTAAAATTTGCTATTTTGGGTCCCATTAGTTCCTTGAACACCTATTTTCTCCACAGCCTATGTTCAGTTAGAAGCACTTTTGGCAAATGAATGCCAGAGATGAATGTTAATTCTTTCATTGCATATGATCCATTTTATCCGCCTTTTTTGTCTTAAATGTTGAAGTAATCCGTACTTTCTTTTTTAATACTTATATTGTTGTATCCTCCATACAACTTGAAGAGACTAATTTAAGGTAGTTTATTTGATTTTCTGATAGTGTTAGGGGAGGATGTTCAGAGACGGAGTGTCCTTAGTTGGTTACTCTTTCAAGGGAATTAAGTCTGTAAGAGCTGCCAGTTTAGCAGGTGGTCCTTGAAGGGACAGAAGGTCATGATCTTCTTTGTCTTGATATAAATAAAACAAACGAAACCATTTGTGTCTTATTTATGGTCATGCGGGTCCAAAAAAAAAAAAAAAAAGATCCTTAGAGCTCAGGATTTCAGTTGGTTTGTTGTTTTTACAGTAATGTGTAACCTTTTTCATGGAGTTTAGTATTCAGTAGGTTTTCTGTTAGGGTACAGTTTGTATTTTAATTATACTAAGTGAGAAGGCCTCTCTCTTGCTTGCTGTTAAGAAAACAAATCTGTTACCTGGTGATGAAGCATACCATTCTTCTGGTGTTAAATAGGAGGGAAAGGAGCTGAGGATTGGGATGGCAAATCTGGGATTCGAGGACGGGAGAATCTCTTGGAGCATTTATACAGGAGGAGGAGGCTTGGCTGTTAGATATGCCTGAGGAGTGGGTGTGCAGACTTGTGTAACTGGTTCAGTGAGATACTGCCTTCCTAATTTCAAGGCTTCTGTAAATAAAAACTAGTGCTTGTTTGCAGATTAGTTGTTTTTTTCTTCCCCACCTCTATGAATACCAAAGAATTAAGAGAAAATGATTTTTGACCTTGTATTTCTGCTCTCTTTTCTTACTTTTGAAAGACTTATCCTTTCCTCTGTTTGTCTGTGAGCAAGCCGTCAGAAGACTCTTGCTTTGAAGATGGGGTGGTTAATAGATACAAAACAACTACAGTAAGCTAGGAAAGCTTAGGAGAATGAGCTCTAGTGGATCTCTTGCTGGAGACTGGAATTTTACATGTTATATTTAGTTTACATGTCTCTGTTAATTGACTGTAAATAAGCGCTAGCAAATTCAGGTATGTTATGTTGCTTCTGGGTATCCTCAAGTCTGTGATGTGGTAAGACACACCTTGGCAGGGCCATTTAAGAATCATAATGATAACACATTCTTTAATCAGTGGCAGAGTAGCTTTTATGCTAAGGTATTTTTGTGTTAGTTTAACTATCACTTTCACTGAAAAGAGCTTGAGGAATGTTTTTTTTGTTTGTTTGTTTTTTGTAAGGAAGACATGGCCTTTTTGATCTCTAGAGACAAGGGAATGTGAATTTTTCTTTCATTTACCCAAGAGTTACTTCAGTTGAAATTTATTTGGGGAGGACAGGGCCACAGGGAGAGTGGAATCAGAACTTGCTGAAATAGAGCAAGCCTTGTCCAAAATCCTTGTCGCTAAGGAGAAACTTGTCCCAAGGCTCCCAATTATCCTTTTCAAGAGTGGTTCGGGTAGTCTCATAAATTATGTGTTTTGTTCGTTCCATTTTTGTGCAGGAACTGCATATTTGTGATTTCTTTTTTCCTCAATGGTAAAAGCAATAAAGAAGCAGTAGTGAGCTTTTTGCTTCTGATAATGTCTTCCTTTTGTGAATGACATTTTAGAATTAGTAGTTAGCTGTAGTGAGTATTGTTGTCTCATTAACCAGCTTACTGTCAGCTCTGAGTATCTTCTGGAATTACTAACTTCTGTGGCCATTCAGTCAGTTCCTTTGGTGCAGGGTGTCTTACTAGATTGTGAATGTTGATGATCTTCTCTTAATGGAGTGAATGGGTTTCCAACTAAGTTCGTGGTTGCAGGAGATCATAGCTCTGATGGCAGACTTGTATGAGTATCTTTTTTTCACCTGAGTATATGGAATCTGCAATTTGGGCATGTAGGACTTCACACACAAAAATTACTGCATGTCCACTGTATGCAGTTTGTGTAACTACATCTGGATTTTTGCATGAACTATCAAAGTATCTAGGAGCTGATAGCTTCATCTGTTAATCCCTTAAGGATAGATGTATAATTTTGGGTAGCCACACCTAGATTTTTTTTTTAATGTAAAATCTTATTTTCTAAACATGTTATTTAAAAGGCTTGAACACATTGCTACCAATCTCTGTGAATGTAGAAACAAACTAAAACGAAAACCTGGGTTAACTTAATGAGTTTGCTGTGGAGAGTGGAAAGCTGCAAATTACCTATTTATATTTATGCTGAAAGCTGTTTAATTTCAGAAGTTTAATGAATCTGTAAAATGCAACTTTCGTTTTTATTCCTTATTAATTGAACTTATTTATTCAGTGTGTTTCCTCAGTAGGCAGTGATTCACTGGGACACAAAAGAAGGCAGCACTTCTTTGAGCTTTACCCACAAAATAAATTCTTTACGTCTGAGTTTTTGGAAGGAGACAGCATACACAGAAAACTGTCGAGGCATTGTGCATTCTCTGTTTCCCATTGTTCTTTAGAATTTGTTCCCGTTTGGTCAGGCATAAATATGTGCATCAGTATTGCCATGCTTAACGTTTTGTCATCTCTCAGGTGCTGACTTTTTCTTACCACCTTACTGTCTGTTAATTGTGCAGGCCAGTGTGTGATCCTACACTGTTTTCTTGATGACCTACAAAATATTATTATGCTTTAAATTGAAGTTATTGATCATAATTGTTTGTGTCACAAAGATAAATAGGATGTTTCACACCTCCTAGATTTCCACGATCTTGGGTGTTTCTGAATTGTTTCGTTTTCCTCTCTTGGCTCATAATTTTAAGTGAATGTTCCCAAGGCATAAATTTTAGTCTTGAAAACAAAAACAAACAAACATTGCTAGGTTATCTCTATCTTTAAAGCTCCAATTAGAGATACATTTTACGTCTTCAGAGTTCTCTGGTCGTCTACCTGAATCAGTAGTTTGTTGCTTACAAATGCGAGTGATGTAAACTCACCAGTAACATAGAATGACTTTTTTCCCATCTTACAGTGGCAGGTAAGTATATGAATCATGGATGATAAAGGCTTACCAGCAGTAACTCTTGCATATACCTATATTGTGCAGTGAAATGAAGTCTGTGGTAGTTGTCCTCGATAATACTCAAGCATGCCTGTAAATTCACGCAGGATGATGGAGACAAAGCTTATTAGCTTGGGCAAGGCCCTATGTGAGAATGGATGTGGTGCTTCCTACCCAAGCTGACTCATGCAGTACTGAGTATGCGTGGCGTGAGGCATTATGGAGAAGGTAGAAGTAGCAAATAAGATTCATGTGTAAAGTACTTCTGTGGTTAGCCTGTAAACTCTTCTTTGTGTTAAATGTAGCCTGCACAAATAGCAGGGTACAGTCTTAGTTACCATATATGTTGAGTTTGATGTGCTCTGGACCACATGGAGTAGCAGAGCAGTTGTTTGGACTGGCTGTACTATTTAGAGATGGGATTTGCCTGTTTGATTGATACCTTGTTTTTTCCCCTCAGCTACTGTTTGTAGCCTTATCTGTGTAGGGGAAGCTTTGTAGTGTGAACCTGTTTATATGTGCTACACAAGTGCTTCTGCAAGGATCCTGGCAGAGAGATGTTTTATTCTAGTGTAGAATATATCACACCCATGAGCAAAACAAGTTTAACTGGTTAAAAAGTGCAGTTCTGCCAGTAAAAGCCTGTTCTACATTATGAAATTCCTTAAAAGACTTTAGAGAGCTAAGTAGTTGACTTTGACTGTCACCAGCTGTCTGAATCCAAATCTTGTTTGCAGATTTATCATGGTATGTAAGATGTCCTTTCTGTCCAGATTGCATAGTTGATGGGCTATGCACAGAGCGCTGTGTATGCATACATCCGGAGCTTATGTAAATACATGTTTTTTTCTACTTATTCAGCAGGTTAAGCATCTATCAAAACCTAAATTAGCTGTCTTCCCATTTTGGTATGCCAAGTGGTGAACTTAAATTTTCGTTTATCTATTCTTATGTACATGAGGAATTGGGAGTGATATACAGTGCTGAAGATAGTGGCTTGTTGCAGTTTCCTGTATTGAAAGTGCACCCTTGTTTTGGCTTAAAGTAGTGCTGAAATTTAGTGTTGGCAGGGTTAGTGGCCTGTAACCTGGTCCTACAGGGTACTGTGGCGCTTTGCTGTGTGACAGTTCCGTTGGGCCACGTCCTTTGACTGATGCCGCTGTCATGAGTGAAATCCTGATGCTGTTATTCTCTGGAGGGCCTCAAGGGGCCAAGAATCATCAGCTGCCAAGTATCATACAAGAAACAGGGCTATGATATGTGTATAGCTTTTATATTTATTGTCTTCAGAGGGTAACTAGCTTCATATACTTTCGTAATGCTCTTCTCTTTCTTCTGTTTTTATTATTATTGTTTTTTTTAATGAGGAAAAAAGCCCAGGATCAAAATACTGAATATTCAACATGTATGAAGCAAATAAATGATGATTTCTTATATTTTTACTTGGTGCTGTAGCAAACATGGTATTTGAATGTGTTGTGTACAAAACAAAGTGCGAAGAGTAGTAGAACAACTTCATTGATTTGCTTGACTTTTTATTTCTGTTTATCTGAAAAAGAAAAAATCGCAGATTTAAACCTTACTAGTTAATACAATATGATGTTTATTTCTACACTGATTTCCCTGCCCAACAGGCATCATAATTAAAAGATTCAAAGATTTGAAGTGATATATATTCATATTTGTTTATACCTTTCCCACTTCATATATGTAGTTCCCATTACTTTGAATCTTAAAGTCTCTGTACATGCATCGAGGAAAGAATATACCCTAGAAGATAAATTGCTAACAGAGTTGAAGATGGAAAAAAACGTAACTTTTAAGTCTTAGACAAACTATCAGAGTAAGTGAACTTCTCTTCCTGCTCATCTTATTAGGTCTATAAACAGAAAAATTTTCTTACCATGCTGGCATTGAGTAGATGTTATGTTGGATAATAATCTTTTCATTTTAAAATCCTGGACATAGAACTTTAACGTGTCTTAGTTAACTTTATTCAGGAACAGGATATACAAATCTTTTTCTTTCCATTTTTGCTACTCCTTCTTTCCTCCATGTGAAAATGAAACAAAATTCAGCCCTTCTGGAAGGAGATATTGTAGAAGATAAATCACTTGTGTTTTATAAGCAGAATCATATGCCATTCTGAGTTGGGGTAGGAAAGTGCTTCTACAATCTGTGCCTTTTCTTTGCCAACAAATTTTGAAAAGCTGTTTATACCTGTCACTGCGGATATGAATTGTCTGTTAGAAAAACAGTTTAGATCTCTGAAACTCTGTGATTATTATTATTGTAACACAGTAAAAGAAAACAACAGTATAATTCTTAAATATGGACTCATACACAAAGCTTAAAAGATTTGTGGTGTTCTTAGTTCTCTACGTGGTACGTGTTTTTTAAATATGTACACTGCATTTTATTAAGGAGAGGCAATTATACCACTTGTTAACTAACTTGATCAGGCATACCTTGCCTATTTTAAAGGAAAGACCATCTAAAACAAGACCTTACGAGCACGTGGTTTGTACAGAAAACTTAAAATCCAAGTGATGGGAAAAGTTGCTAATAGGATCAGTCTCATGAAAATGGAAGATACATCTCTTGTTTCTCGAAATCAGGTCTAATAATTAATCAGGCATGTGAAGAGTTAGTAGCACTCTCATTTTTAAAAAGAGTAGAAAGGGAGACCTCGGGAGCTACAGACTGGTGAGCCTCACCTCTGTGCCTGGGAAGATCATGGAGCAGATCCTCCTGGAAGCTGTGTCAAGGCACATGCAAGACAAAGAGGTGATCCGGGACAGTCAGCATGGCTTCAAGGGCAAATTTTGCCTGACCAATCTAGTGGCCTTCTATAAGCGAGTGACTGCATCAGTTGACAAAGGAAGACCAATCTATGTCACCTACCTGGTAAGGTGGATGTAAGGCCTTTGACACGGTCCCACACGACATCCTGATCTCTAAGTTGGAGAGAGATGGATTTGAAGGGTGGACTGTTAAGTGGATAAGGAATTGGCTGGATGGCTGCAGCCAGAGCATTGTGATCAAAGGCTGTATGTCCAGGTGGAGGCTGGTGATGAGTGGTGTCCCTCAGGGGTGCATCTTGGGACCAGTACTGTTTAATACCTTTATCAATGACATAGACAGTGGCATTGAGTGCACCCTCAGCAAGTCTGCAGCTGACACCAAGCTGAGTGGTGCAGTTGATACACCAGAAGGGAGGGATGCCATCCAAAGGGACCTGGACAGGCTTGAGAAGTGGGCCCAGGTGAACCTTGGGAGGTTCAGCAAGTCCAAGTACCCCAACTGCACCTGTGTCGGGACAGTCCCAGACATGAGAACAGACTGGGAGAAGAACTCATTGAGAGCAGCCCTGCAGAGAAGGACTTGGAGGTTCTAGTGGATGAAAACCTCGACATGAGCCAGCAGTGTGTGCTTGCAGCCCAGAAGGTCAACTGTATCCTGGGCTGCATCAGCAGAGGCATGGCCGGCAGGTCGAGGGAGGTGATTGTCCCCCTCTGCTCCACCCTCATGAGGCCCCACTTGGAGCACTGCATCCAGGTCTGGGGTCCCCAGCACAAGAAAGACGTGGACCTCCTAGAGCAGGTCCAGAGGAGGGCCACAAAGATGCTCAGAGGGCTGGAGCACCTCTCCTGTGAAGACAGGCTGAGAGAGCTGGGGCTGTTCAGCCTGGAGAAGAGAAGGCTCTGGGGAGACCTCATTGCAACCTTTCAGTACTTGCAGGGGGCTTATAAAAAAGATGGAGAGTGACATTTTACAGATAATAAACAGGCAGGTAGTGATAGGACAAGGGGGAACAGTTAAACTAAAAGAGGGGAGATTGAGATCAGATGTTAGGAGGAAATTCTTCACTCAGAGAGTAGCGAGGCACTGGAACAAGTTGTCCAGGGAAGTTGTGGATGCCCCGTCACTGGAGGTCTTCAAGGCCAGGTTGGATGGGGCCCTGGGCAACCTGATCTAGTGGGTGGCATCCCTGCCCATAGCCAGGGGGTTGGAACTAGATGGTCTTTAAGGTCCCTTCCAACCCAAACCATTCTTTGAGTCCCACTGATAACTTGGTACCAAGTGATCTGTATAATGTTTGTGCTGCTCTGAAGGAATGATTAGCATACTTTCTCCTACCTGTGTGGCATTGTTGCAGATGGCATCCATATTTCTTGAGCCAGATGCTGGATTTTAACTTTTTTTTTTTTCTTTTCTTGGGCTATGTTGGATTGCCCGTGTGTGCTTTTGCTCTTTGCCAGGCCAGATTTGAAGGTAGAACTAAAACTTTTCACTTGGCTTCCCATCACAGCCCTAAATGTATTTCCACTTTGAAAAATTACTAATTGGCCTCTGATTCAGTTGGTGAGCCTAATCCAGTAAGTGGACATTGAAAATGTTAATCATAATGTGAATAGCTTTGTCCATAGCACAATTTTGAGTATGCTGTTTGCTGCCTGTACCAAGGAACTGCTTAAAGGAATGCTGCACGGGACTGTTGCTCTGTTCATGCTGCAACAGGTTGCTGCAGTTTATAAAGGTGTACGCATGACAAAACACAATTTGAGCCCTGTAATGGGATATTTTCTCTTTTGAAGAAGTTACTGTTTGAACAGGTGAGGAAAAGAAGAGGTTAAGGGGGAGAGAGAGAGACGGGAAACTGAAAAAAATCTACCTTTAGGTTTATGATACAGGATTGCCAGCTCTATTTCATCATTGCCTGCATGTCACTGTTTTCAGTTCTGTGAGACCCTTCTGTTTTGCAGTATTGTCATAAACTAGTTTGTAGTGCTGAGTAGCAGTGTTAAACTATAGTGTGCTTATTCCTGCATTTATTCATGTAGCATTTAATTTATTATGATATATTTATTAATGTAGCACATTCATACTACTTATAAAGGTAATCCTTCCCTGTCTTCTACCCACAAGCTCCTTGCTCTCAAGTATCTTCAAAACCTGTTATCCAAAAAATCCATCCATTAAGTTTTGGAATGGGAAGTTTTCTGATAATGAAAACTGTGATAGTTTTCATTAAATATTTTTGCTACAGGCCTATGGTAAACATGAAATAGTTACCAAGTTATACATGACTGTCACTCTGGGAATTGTTACTGTTGTTACTGTATTATATGCCACTTGGAAGTACTCAAAGCCTTCTGCATGATTTTAGAAATCTTTTTTATTATTGGGGAGTAGGTGTGGCATCTTAGTTCTTAGTGGTTGTGAACTGTAATTATTTCTTTGTTTTGTGACCTCCTTCAGAAAAATGATGATGATGTAGTGTGGGAGGATCACTTGGATAATTGTGTAAGAAAAATGGAAAACCCCTTAGAGGCAGTGTGTATAGCTGTGCTATCCAGTAGGAATTAAAAGTACACCTGTTCCCTGTAAGAACAACCAACCAGTCTTTTTTCCTACCTGCTAAATTGGTCGGATTCACATGTTATCTGGTAGTACACTATCTAAATGACTCATAATCCGTACAAATTGTGCTTTAGATTTCTAATCTTACCTAACAGTAACAGCAAATATCAAGTGGATGTCACATATTCTAACAGCTATCTGAATATTGTACTAACAGACATGGTGTAAGTGGAACTAATTAATTCAGCTTTGGTAAACACTTTCTTAATCAGACTGACAGTATAACCATGTGTAGTCTAGCTCACGAAGTTGATTAAACTGCTGCAGCACTAGGGGGTTAAATATCACAACTAAGTTAGTATAACACAACATGTGGCAAGAAGCCTCATGCAGACTGAACAAATTGGCCAACTGCTCACTTACGAGAGCTCTTCGTTCACAGTCTGAATAGAGTTTTTCATGAAGTTAGAGTTAATGTTTATCTTTTGTACTCATTTTGTCGGTAAATAGATTTACTCCCTATCCCGCAAAATCTGTATTTATAATTCTTTCTGCTGTAGTGTCTAACTGCCAAATGCATGCTTGATGTTTTTGCTGCAACCAGTTAAGCTTAGAAGACGTATGCACCGCTGTCTTTCCTTTGATGTGCGTGATAAACTGGCTGCTGTTCAGCATTCTCAGCCTTTTATCTGTAGGTTTTAAAATACGTTGGCAATACGTATTGTTCATATAGTTTTGGGGCTGAGTCTATACTCAAAGTTATACAGGAAAGGAAAAAAATGTAGAAGCTGTTCTTAAAATTCAGCTTAGTGGTGTTCTTTGAACTGAAATTTACACTGATCTAATATAACTTTAAAGTTATTTTAGCAAACTTAGTGAAGCTGCCTTAACTTCATGAATTGTGATAATGTTTCTTAAATTTCTCAAAGCTTGCATAAACTGGATGTAGCTAAACTGAGATATGATTTCAAAATTGGAAGCAATTAAGTGTAAGAGGTGGGAAGTTAATGCACTTCAGTCTTTGGTTATGCTGCTGGTTTAATTCAGTATCAGTCTTGCAGCTGTTGAAACAAGTGGTCGTTTGTTTTTTTCCTCTCACATCTTCCCAGTTACAGCCTCTTATTCCTGCTTTTTTTCTTTTATGCCAGCACTAGCGTTTTAGGTAGGCACACTAGGCTAAGGACTTGGAATCGATCTGGATTAGAGGACATCTAGGTGAATGAAAAACTAATTGCATGGTCTGAGTTAGAGGGTAGTGGTTAAGGGTTCTTGCTGTGCATGGAATGGGATGTGTACTGGGACCTGCCTTTATCAGTGACCCAGAGCAGGCAATGGGGAGCACTGTCATCATGTTTGCAGGTGGCACCACTCTGGGGGGGGCGGATGGACCAGGTGATGCCCTGGAGGGGAGGGCTGATAGTCAGAGCTAGAAAACAGGAGGAACAGGCTAATGGGAACCTGAAGATAGTTGGCAAGAACAAGCACCAAGTCCTACTCGTGGGAAAGAAGAGTCTCTGGCAGGGGTACAGGTCGGGGACGGAGGGGCTGTGGGGAGCAGCTCTGCAGGAAAGGCCCTGGGGGTGCTGGCAGACAGCAAGGCCCTGGCAACAGACAGAGGAGGCAAAACAGCATCCTGGAGTGCAGCAGCAGGTGTGTAGCCAGCGGATGGAGGGAAGTGACTATCCCCCCGATAACTCAGCACTCTAGGTACTGCATCCAGTTTTAGGCTCCCTATACAGGAAGGTTACTGATATGATATATTGGAGGGGGTTCAGCAGGGGCCACTGCGGTGGTCAGGAGAGGGCTGGAGCGCTTGCCCCAGGAGGGGAGGCTGAGGGAATTGAGCTTGTTCCACCTGGAGGAGAAGTGCACTGCTAATACCTATGGGGAGATTATAGGGAACATGGAGTTGGGCTCTTTGCAGTGGCTGAACTGAGACAGGAGTGGTTCAGATTAGATACAAGGAACAGCTTTTTCACCATGAGCAGGCTGCCGAAGAGGTTTTGTGGTCTCTGTCCTTGGAGGTTTTCAAGACCCAGCTGAATAAAATGCTGAGTAACCTGGGCAGACCTCACAGCTGAGCCTGCTTTGAGGAGGAGTTTGTTCTGGAGAGCTCCTGAGGCCCCTTCCAGCCTGAATGATTTTGTGTTGCTGTGATTCTGTGGTCCAGCCAACCTGTAGCTGAAACTAACACAGTCAGCAATCTGGTGGCAACAGAGGGAGAACTTCTTCCTTTTAAAACTGAATATTTATTCCTTCTCACTGACGATAGCCTTCAGTGTTTAATCTGTTCTCTTTTACTTTCTGTTGCAGTAGATAAGGGAATCATATGGTGAGTTATTTTGACGTAGATAACAAAAAGCGCAATAGGTTAGAGGAGAGGAAAACGTTTGCTAGCTGGTGTTCAACCATAGAGTGGTTTGAGTCACATTTAAACCTTTTTAGGTGTCTGTCAGGATTTTTTAAAGTCACTGTTTAAAAACCATTTATATTAAATGGGTGTGTTGTGTTTCTAGAGGCTTGTCCTCAATTTGATTTTCTTTTAGTTGTAAAAACAAGCAGTTCTTCCTGGT
Organism: Chauna torquata; assembly: GCA_013399475.1. Taxonomy (NCBI): domain Eukaryota; kingdom Metazoa; phylum Chordata; class Aves; order Anseriformes; family Anhimidae; genus Chauna; species Chauna torquata. The sequence continues at coordinate 252,015 of VXAL01006419.1, forward strand.
TGCAAGCTGGAGTAACCACAATATTTAACTATTAAGAAAAAAAGACACCTACAAAGTTTAGGTGGCATGGACAATTGTCTCTTCTTCTCAAGTTCACTAAGAATGCTGTTTTCTAACAGTGAATCCTACAAATTAAATGGAAGAGGAAAAAAGCAGTGTTCACATCTTTTTTTAAGCTGTAGTGCACATGTAAAATGAGTGAGGATTACAGTTTCTTCCTGGTATCCATTGCTTGTTTCAGTCAGTTAGGCCTTAGTTACATCAGAGGGGAAAAGGGAAAGGGTAAGTCTGTACCTCTGCCAGTGAAAGTATTACCGGCCCACTCTGGTTCTCAGGATCAAAGCAAATATTTACAATTGCTGATTAGAAAGCCCATGTATAATAAATAGACCTGAAGCTTTAAAAGCTTGCCAGAGGTCCTTTGTTTTGCTCTTCAGGATTTTTCTTTTAAATGAAATATTTCTTGTAGACCAGGAAGAATACTGCAAAACCGTATAATCTTCAGCTTTGCCCAGGGTCTAAAGGGGATTGTGTTATTTTGAAAATCTGATTGTATTCATCTTCATAGTCATACCTAAGACATTCAACATATTTTTAAGCTGAACAGCTTTAGAGAGAAAACAAAATTCAATTTATTCTTGGAATTAAAATATTTGTTCACTTTGAGTCATTGCTTGAGTTCTGCTCCCAAGCACTGAAAATGTGCTCTATTTCGTGCCACTTTATGATTTCCTGTAGGTACCTTCCATTTCACTCTTCTTGATAGGAATAACCTCTCCTTGGATGGTGAATTAAATTTCATATGCACTGCAAATACGAGACACAAAGGTGACGAGAGCTTTAGAAGTACTGAAAGTTCTTTACCACATTTCTTCTAATAGGCATTAAAGCCTGGTCTGTACTAAAACCTGGTTTGAAAGCAGCTGTCTAATGGTTTGGTCAGATGCAGAATTCTTTATATTGCCATCAAGCAAATTGGTTACATATTTAGTTTTCTCACTTTGCTTTCCAATGTTCACTTTCTAGATGCAGCTTTATGTTATTGCTGGGGCAAACTATTACGTGTTTTGCTAAATGCATTACAATTTGCATTTCTTTATTTTAATGCTGAAGAAGAAAATTGTAAAATTATCCTGGTGATAAATTATATTGCGTTAAGAGTGGAACCGTGCAGTGTCTGGCCATGATCTGTCCTGCTTTCTCAGCTTGTCAGATCTTCATGAGTATAACGTGCTTTATTTCTAAAAACTATAACAAATTATATATATATTTTTTTTGTATTTGGGCTTGTAACGTTTTAAGAGATGTATGTAGGAGATAATTTCAGCTTCAGGCTCTTGGATCAACGCTTTCTTGTCTTATGTAAGATTAGTGTAATAAATAACAATTTTTTTTAAATTATCAGTCTAAGGGAGCTATTATGATACTTGAGCATAGGTGTCTGAAGCCATTTTAAACTCTCTGCAAGATTATTACGTGCTTTTTGCCATACCTGTAGTCAGGTGTTTGGGATGTATCAATCTAAAATGGCCCTGGTATATTTGGATGTGTAAATTACTTTCTAATGGGATGTTTCTTGTCAGCTGTTTTCAGAAGGTTGTAACACAAGGTGACTTTGTACTTTTAGTATCTTTCAGGAAGGAGAGGAAATAGATGTCCTACAGGTCCAAAGTTCTAATTTGGCTAAGCAGTTCGTATACTAAAACAAACAAACAAACCCAACCACCCCCAAAAAACGTGCTCACTGGCACGTCTGGATATGTTAAGAACAAATATTAATGCTTGAACTTTGAAATACAGATGTAGCTAGTAACAGTCATTTACTATAATAAACAGTCATAGCTGTTGTTTGCTTGAAACCTATTGCTAGCTTTATTAAAATTGTTCTGCCTTTGCACAGCATTTTTGAAGCTTTATTAATTGTTAGTGTTATTGTTGTCAGAATAATTCTGAACGCAGTTGTGGTCTGACTCGAACCTGTACATGTGTCAGGTGAGACCATGGGGCTTTGTTTCTGTTAATCTGTGTCCCCCCAAATATTGCAAAACAGGGAAGATGACTAGGGGTCTACCGCCACATAGGCTTATGGTGGATGGAATTGCATTTGAAGGGTTGGTTATATGAGACCATATCGTTTTATCACTTCTGTGGAAAGAAGTGGAATAAGCTACAGGCAGGCAAAATTTAAAAAAAA
>VXAL01006420.1:3873-16888 GCA_013399475.1 Chauna torquata
TGCCTTAGCATAGTTTCCAGGAAGATCTGCTCCATGATCTTGTTGGACGTAGAGGTGAGACTGACTAGCCTGTAGTTCCCTGGGTCTTCTTTTTTTCCCCTTTTAAAAATGGGGGTTATGCTTCCCCTTTTCCAGTCACTTGAAACATTACCAGACTGCCACAACTTCTCAAACATGATAGATAGTGGCTTAGCAACTTCATCCACCAGTTCCCTCAGGACCCTTGGATGCATCTCATGAGGCCCCATGGACTTGTGCACCTTCAGGTTCCTTAGAAGGTCTCAAACATGATCTTCTCCTACAGTGGACAGTTTTTCATTCTCCCACTTCCTGCCTCTACTTTCTGCGACTTGAGTGGTATGGTTAGAATACTTGTCGGTGAAGACGGAGGCAAAAAAGTTGTTGAGGTACCTGTCCTTACTTCCACCCTCTGTAGGCTTCCTTTTTGTGTTTGAGTTTGGCCACAAGCTCCTTGTTCATCCACGCAGGCCTCCTGGTGTTTTTGCCTGACTTCCTCTTTGTTGGGACTTCCTCATCGCTCCTGATCTTAGAGGAGGTGATCCTTGCCTATTAGGAAGCTTTCTTGGGCCCCTCTTCCCTCCAGGGTTTTATCCCACAGGACTCTATGAAGCAGATCTCTGAAGAGGCCAAAGTTTGCTCTCCTGAAGTCCAGAGTTGTGAGCTTGCTGTGTGCCCTCCTTGCTGCCCTCAGGATCTTGAACTCCACCATTTCATGGTCACTTCAGCCAAGGCTGCCCTTGAACTTCACATTCCCCACAAGCCCCTTGTTGTTGGTGAGAACAAGGTTCAGCATAGCACCTCTCCTCATTGGCTTCTTTGTCACTTGGAGAAGGAAGTTATGATCAAGACATTCCAGGAACCTCCTGGATTGCTTATGCCCTGCTGTGTTGTCCTCCCAACAGATATTGGGGAGGTTGAAGTCCCCCATGAGGACCAGGGCTTGTGAGCGTGAGGCTACTGCTATCTGTCTATAGAGGGCCTCAACTGCTCAGACTTTCTGGTCGGGTGGCCTGTAGCTGCCCCCCACCAAAATGTCACCTAGCCTTGTCTTCCCTTTAATCCTAACCAATAAACTCTTGGTCAGTTCCTCATCCATTCCCAGGCAGAGCTCCAAGCACTGCAGCTGGTCATTGACATGGAGGGCAACATCCCCTCCTCGTCTCCCCTGCCCGTCCTTCCTAAAGAGCCTATATCCTTCCATTGCAACACTCCAGTCATGGGAGCCATCCCACCCATGTCTCTATGATGCCAATAAGATCATAGCCCTGCAGACATGCGCACATTCCTAACACCTCTTGCATTTTCCCCATACTATGTGCATTTGTGTAAACATGTTTAAGTTGGGCCCCTGGTGAAATTGTTTTATTGAATGAAGTGGCTGGAATTCCTTTGTGCTGCTCTTCAGGTGCTCCCCCGCTGATCTCTGATCCCTTTCCTGGTGCTGGCATTGAATTAATTAAGACACAGGTGGCTTGAGGTTCCCCTCCCCCAGCAACTTTAGTTTAAAGCCCTCTTCACCACCTTGACAAACATATGTAGTCAAAAATGCTCTTCCCCTCCTCTGACAGATGGACCCCACCAGTCCCCAGTAGACCAGGTTTCTCAAAGAGAGTCCCATGGTCTAAAAAGCCAAATTTAAATATACAAAGAAAAATAGACACACTTTAAATATGATATATATATACACATATACTTAATTAACTACAACATATAGATGTTATACCAAGTGTAAGGCGTCTGAAGTTAAAAGTATTTTGTACAGTTTAACTCCGGATTAGTTTTTCTTCATCTCCACATTTCTTTTAATAAAATTTGTGCTCTCAATTTACAGTAATTCTAAATCTAAAAAAAAAAAAAACAAAAAACAAAACAAAAAAACCACTCTATAAAACTCCTGAAGCACTCTTGCACAGTTAAAGTCCATTTATAGAAGCTTCCGTTTACACAAGCTAGATAATCATCTTGCAGTAACAGTTTCTCTTACAGGCCTCATACAGAGCAATTTAATCTCAGCAGGGTCTTCTTTGGTTCACAAACCAATCAGTAGCAATCAGTAGTTCTTTTTATAAGGCCCCACACTGTTGAAGCACCTCTAGTTCCTATACAACATTCCGGTAGCAGTTCTCTTACTAACAGTTCTGGTTGAAATGATGGATAACTGGCTCACATCTCATGACAAAGTTAGTTATGAGCAGAAAATGCTACCTGTCTTCAGAATACTGAAAACATAGAATATATGTGATACAGGATTATTCCTTTTAAATTCTGTGAATAAATTTTTAAGCTAGGACAGAAGTTTCATTTAGTATTTATTCTAGCTATCACTATAATTGTATAATAGCCTTTTCTCAACTTATGTGTATTTGAATTTCCTAATTTTCAGTTCAGCTGACAAACGTCTATATTGTACTTCTCTAAACCAAGGTCTCAGAAAAATCCTACCTGTAAAATGGAATAAAAATAAGGTCTTGATGAGGTCCTTCATTTACAAATAACTTAAATGTATCATTTCCCTGACTGGATTATTAAATATCTAAAAAACAATTGGACAACTCTATTGCTATGAAAACTTGATAGACTCTTGAAAATAATAACATTGTGACTGACCACAAGCACAGTAGGAAACAAAATAATCAACTATTTAGTTATCACATTGTAGAGGTAAAAGCTGCATTGCTAGAACACTTTGATCTGAGGGATGCAAAGTAAGGCCTCCAAATGCCATTTCAAAAAGTTCTCAAGATTGTTATGTATAAACATGTACAATTTTGTATTTTGAAAAATATGAATCTCTAACAGAAAAATTTGATTTAAATCTCACCATAAGAGATAAGTAAGATTAAGATTCTACAACCAGAATTTCAGAGTAAATTTCTGTGCATTAACAGAGAAATAAAACTATGCATAAACTATGTAGTTGATAAAAGGTGTCTGATTTGAAAACCATTGTACTAGCATTTCAGTATGTTATAGCTCCTTCTAAGCTAATTCAATATAACATGTTACAATAATGTAATGTCAGGCATTAGGCATTTTGCAACAGAATATATTCTGGGTGCCTTCTGTAACTATAGATAGACAATATACAAACCAAATATTTGGCAGGTGGAAGTGAATCTTGTGAATTATTCATGGATGGTTTAAATCTATGAACCATGTATTATCTGCTTGGTGCAACTCTATTTAAGTTGAAATTGTAATTTTTTTTTTTTTCCTGAGCAAGGCATCAAATTAAATGTTGTGACTAAAAGGAGGGGTTTGTTTGTTGCTGTTTTTGAGTGTGCATGCTCTCCATCTATACTATGAAATCTTAAATTACAGTCTCTTTAATTAATTAATTAATTAATTAGTTTTAAGATAAAATATTTCTTTTCTTTTTCCTTTTGTGTGCTATGAGATTTCTTTACACCTAAAATTATCATGGTTCTTGAATTCAGTGTCACAGGTTTTTGATATCAATGTTGGGACATTTTCTAGAGAAATACCACTGGGGAGGGGGGGGGGGGAAATGTGCTTTTTATTTATTTTNAAATGTGCTTTTTATTTATTTTTATACTTATTGCTGCTTACATTGGACACTAGACTAGCCTGAGATAGATCAGTGACACATGTAATACAAAGATATTAGAGTTGTATATTGTTATCTCCGAGTTCCACAATTTCTCATATGAGCAGTACTTATACATGTCATATTTATGGTTAAAAGTATTGTTTTTTCAATTCAGAATGTAGAGATTTTCTTATTGGAAGTCTAACATGTATGTATGACCCCTTTGTGGAACTACATCTACTTTATTGACAATAAGTCACTGTTGACATTACCATTGTCTGCAATGACATCAAGTTATTAAAAATAATGTCAATAAAGCCCTTACCGTGTTATAGTATAACCAATGGCCTCAGTCTAGCAAACTTCTTAACTGTGTATATAATTTTATGTATATATACATTGTAGTCATGCCTCTGTTAAAACCATCTCAATGATTTCAATGGGTGTCTGAGAGAATCCAGATGTATGTCAAATGGATTAATCATATTATTCAGATTATTTAAATTAGGGAAAAGCTTCTGTGTTCCTCTAGAACCATATTTTTACAGACCACAGTATTATGGTAGTAATCTGGCAAAATGTATCTTAACTCTCTTCAGAAAGGTGAAGCTGCAGAAGGCAAAGTGGACTTGGGAGTTTCCCAGAAGAAACAAAATCCTCAAAACCATCAGATATCCCAACATAGGAGCAAACATATCTCAGTTCTTATTCTGAAGTCTTTATCACTTTAAATGGGAGAATTTGTTTGGCTAAGGGCTATTTAAGCACTATTTTAAAGGATCAGATCCCAGTGAACTGAAATAAAAGTTCTAGTTTCAATTAAGGTGAGGTTTTAGAAGGTATTGTGGAAAAATTGGGTACGCTTTTCCCTTGTGCTTTTTTGTTGCCTTCTCATTTGAGAACATTAAAGGAACTCTGTAGTGTAATCTAAAATATATTCTAATCTCTATTTTTAATTATGAGGAGCAGTAAATGGATAAAAATAGTATATGATTAATAAAAAGTATTCATCTAAGAAGCTGCCAACTTTGCAGTTTGAGGACAAAAGTACTTTGCACCATTAGAAATAAATCTTTTGATTGAAAAAAAGAAAGAAAGAAAGGAAAAGAATAATACAGTTTCTGCTTTCAGAAAGATCTTTAAAACTTTCTGAAAACACATTTTATAAGGAGGTATATTGTCATTTAGAATTATTTAGGAAGTTCCTAAACAAATGAGAACACCAGTTTCATCAAATATTTAGGTATCAAAATGGTGAAAAACTTTGAAAAATGTAATGTGATTTTTTCTTCATTTCAATATTTAAAAGTATTTGTCTAACACTATAAACACATGGACATTAGCATTCATGTTGAAATTCATTATAACTGCAATCCTCTATCAGTGGGAGAATACTAGCCTTAGGCTGAATAGATATTAAACTGACCAAAGAGTGTACTGAAGGCTGAAATCCAAGAGTAGAATCACAAAACTTTCTTCTCAGACACCCTTCTGAAGTAAAATTCTGTCCATATTTTCTCATTGTTCCAAGGAAGATACTTTTCTGTTAATATATGCAAATTCATCTACATAAAACACTATTGTATGGATGCAATTGGTGAGACTGTCCATGAAGAAGAGTAAAGTTCTTATCCTTCCTTGTTTCAATTTATAAGCTATTCCTTACATACACAAAAACTCTCTTTCAGTGAGATACAAAAATAATATGTACGAAATTTAACTACAGTAGTATTTTATTCAGAATAGTGTGGCTTTAAAAGGAATCCTCCAATATTTCCTACTGAGTGTGTTGCCCAGTCTGCAGAGTGTGTTTTGTGCAGACAAGCTTCATTCCTTTAGAAGGAAATAAAACTGGAAGTGCCATATCAGATATAAACAAAATACACAAAAACATGACAGTATATGAGGGTCCAAAACAATGACTGGTCTTCTGATCAGCATTGAACTACATGCTACAATGAAAACGTATTTTTTCTTCATTCAAGAAATCATATTAAATCTAGTTTAATGTATAGCAGCCTTACCAACATCTCTTTCAATCCACTCTTATTGTGCCAAATATTCCATAACAGCCATAACAACGTTCTTTCACTCTTGCAGTAGCATGCAGACATGGATGGCATCTGTAGATAAGCAGATTTTGAGTACTAATTTGAAAAGCCTTTTGGTTCATCCAAATCAGTACTACAGAGTTAGGAGTAGGAGAGCGCACCAAGACAGAAAAAAAAAGAACCAGAAGGAAACTAGCTAACAGTATATTGCCATATATATCGTCATCAATTGGTAAGAAATGTCTATAGGAATGACCATATTTAAATTGTTCTTTCTTGTCCATACTTTCCTTGAAATAAAACTGTGTCTACTATCTGTTTGCCATATATAACAATGCACTGAACCTGTGAGAAACTCACTTTCACCAATATTTTCTAAGAGGACTGTAGGCCTTCTTCGGAATGTTTTTTGCTGTTGTTGTTGTTGTTTTCTTTTGTTTTGTTTTTCCCCCAATATGATTTGGAAAGCAGCACTTAGCAAGTAGTCAGTAAACTAAAACATCTGTCTGCATTTATAGTGTATTTGTTTCACAGCTTGAAGTTTAGACTAGAAACATCTTTTCCTTTATATATCAACCGCATAGTAAAAATTATACCTGCCAATTTACATTTCTTTAAAAAATAGATATACTCCTGTTGTCTACAGGATCCTTTCTTGGAACTGTTTGATACTCTTGCAAAGGAAATAGTAGGTCTTCTTATATTTTTTAGTATGGAAGAAATTTACCATAGCTTTTTTTGAAAGATTACTCTTTGTCTATCATTTTTTGTGCTTGTTAACCTTGAGCTAACCTGTAGTTTTGTACGCCAACGCAGATATGTTGCCTCTTTTATCAGAAATTTAGGTACCAAAACCAGTACAGATGGCACTCAGACGTAGTATAGATTGTCATAATTCAGCTAAAACATTGTACAGTTCTTGCTATTTCACCAGTTGAGAAAAGACTATGGGAACTATGGGACTACATCACAGCTATTTTCATTTTCTGGAAACAAAGTTTATATGGAAAATTATGCTTCTAACACTTCTAACAAAAAATATGAGATAATACAAATAAAGATTAAAAATTAATATTCTATATGTTCATTCATGTTAGCACGTTTCTCAGGGTACTATGTATAGTTTTTAGAACTTCAGTGAGTATTCCTAATCTGAAGGGGATTTCTGGTGAGAATCCAAAATCATAAACTCTACAAAATACATATATAAATGCTACTTAAACTCCTGAATCTTTCTGCAAACTGATACTTTTTAAAACACTGAAGTATTTATGCTGTTGTAGTGGTATTATCTTATTTATTTTTCTGTGGTTGGATGGTTGGCTATAGCACTTCAGTGTGAATAAAATATATGCTAATTAAATAATTCCAAATGTCTAACTGGGACATCTGAAAAATAGACATTTATTTCTGAGCCATTCAGCACAGGTTGTCTAGGTATGACTCAAGAGAAATAGCTACTTCCAGAACTATTTTCATGGGACTTTAAATCTCCTTCTAAAATACATGTGTAAGACAGATCAGGTGAATCATCCCTTAGAAGTGTCATTTTCCTCTCATTGATCAGTCAAGCAATAGAGGATGACTAGGTAGCGTGTAGGCATCTGAAATGGGTTCTAAAAACTAAAACTTCTAAAAAACTTTTTCAAAACTTTTTCTTTTCAAAAGCTAGATATCATTAATAAAAGCCAGTCTTTGAGTACAGAAGTAAAAGACACTTAAGACAAGATCAAAGTATTTTGTTAAATTAATGTGTTCCTAATAAATCGTTAAACACATGTTTAAGCATCCATGAAGAGGTGGATGAACACCAGTTAAAGCTCTCTGCTAAGGTACTATTTTTCTTAGATTTTTTGTATATCACCAATGGATTTGAGTGTACGTGCTGTCTTGTGTTAACTAAGCCACTTCTGGCACCTCCAGTGTGTAACACTCAGCTTCTAACCCCATCCAGTTGATCCATCTTTTAAATTAATTCTAATGCAATAATTATTATTGGATTTTATTTTGTTTTCATGACAGTTTTTGACATTGAAAGCATAAAACTTTTGCCTTTTCATGAACTAGGATAAAAGACTTTTCATCATGTGAGAGGCTGTTCTCTTTTTCTGATGAGCACATTCCACACTCTGGTTGTCCCTTTGAATATTTTATAGAAATAGAAGTTTTTAAAGTTGAAACACTTTCATTTCAAGAAAAGTGTTTTTTCATTGCTTACAAATGTTAACTGTATTCTCTGTTGAATTATTCTTCCCAAAGTCCTTTTCTAGGTAATGTGGAGTTAGGATTACCCTAGCCAAAATTTAAAATGTATTTTTTCTATCTAAACGGACAACACTATTTGGTTTTCAAGGTGCTTTTGACAAGACCTAGCATATGCACCCTTTGTGTTAACTTATTTCAAAGAATAGTAATTATTCATGTCAGAAGAGAGGAGACAGGAAGCATTTAAAAAGATTTATGTGTGCTAAGTTGTTGAGGGCACCCAAATTAGAAACATAGATGGACTAGATTCCATGCATGGAGGTTAAAAAAGGTGGGTAACCCTACAAGATTTTGAGAGTGAGATCACCACAACCATACATTGAGCCTAGGTCCCAGTTTAGATGCTTTAGTAAAAGTTTAATATGATGCATTTAATAAAGATATTATATCAATTTAAGCCTAAGCACAGAAGGAGTCCAAGATTTAATTTCAAGGACCATTGTTCTATTCAAAAACAGACATGAATTCCTGAACTGCATATCAGTACATTGAAGTACGCCTTCTTGAAAACTGTGTGAACCAAATGTGTAATGTTTCTATATGAAGAATTTAAATTACATATTAATGTTCCTTTATCTTCATATAATCCTTTCCATATTGTTTTAGATTTGAGAATGTATTAGTCATTAGAGCACACTGGAAGAAAAATAAATAAATATAAAGAGACCCTAAGGCTTATTTGCCTGAATATTTACAGCCAATTCTGATTCAATGAAAAAAATTATTTTTATACCAGCAACAGCTGAATTAGAAACACAGAATCATAGAAACTTAGGATCATAGAATGTTTGGGGTTGGAAGGGACCTTAAAGACCATCTAGTTCCAACCTCCTTGCCACGCGTATGGACACCTCCCACTAGACCAGGTTGCTCAAAGCCCCATCCAGCCTCGCCTTGAACACTTCCAGGGAGGAGGTATCCACAACCTCCATAGGCAACCTGTTCCACTGCCTCACTACTCTCATAGTGAAGTATTCCTTCTATCTAATCTAAATGTCCCCTCTTTTAGTTTAAAATCATTACCCATTGTCCTATCACTATACAGCCCGGTAAAGGGTCTCTCCCTATCTTTGCTATAAGCCCCTTCAAGTCTTGGAAGGCTGCAATAAGGTCTCCCTGGAGCCTTCGCTTCTCCAGGCTGAACAATCCCAGATCTCTCAGCCTTTCTTCATAGAAGAGGTCCTCCAGCCCTCTGACCATTTTCATGACCCTCCTCTGGACCTACTCTAACAAGTCCAGGTCTCTCTTGTGCTGGGGGCCCCAGAACTGGATGCAGTACTCCAGGTGGGGTCTCATGAGAGTGGTGTAGAGGGAAGAATCACCTCCCTCAACCCTATGGTCATGATTCTTTTGACGCAGCCCAGGATACAGTTGGCTTTCTGGGCTATAAGCGTCCATTGCCAGCTTCTGTTAAGCTTTTCATCCACCATTACCCTCAAGAATTAGGCCATAAAATAAAATAAAATGGCTAAATGGAAAGGCTTGTTTTACATGGGTCTGTCATTTTCGCCAACACTTTCAAAATCTTTGACCAAAGAAAATTAATTCACCTGAATAAGGTCAATGAGTTTTCATCCTTTATGAACATATTTCTGTGGATTATCTGTAGTAATATATAAATTAGGGTAAATGTAGTTATATGTGCTTATAAAGGGATAGACACAGAAATGCAAATATATATGCAGAGAAATATTTTGTCTTTAATAAAGATACTAGATGAATTAATCTTCAATAGAATAATCATACTTCTCTGTAAGAAAATAAAAAGTTCAAAAATATATTAAAACATAAACAAAGTTTAATAGCTGTTGTGGTTTAAGCCAGCAGGCAGCTAAGCACTACAGAGCTGTTCACTCACCCCCCCCGCCTCCCACCCAGTGGGATGGGGGAGAGAATCAGAAGAAAAAAGTAAAAGCTCATGGGCTGAGATAAAGAATTTAATAGGACATAAGGGGAAGGGAAAATAGTAATAATAATAATAATAATCATTATCATCATCATCATCATCATCATAGAATATACAAAGCGAGTGATGCACAATGCAATTGCTCACCACCCACTGACTGATGCCCATCCCATCCCCTAGCAGTGGCCCTGGCCAGCCACCCCAGTTTTATTGCTGAGGATGACACCATGTGGTATGGGACATCCCTTTGGTCAGTCCGGGTCACCGGCCCTGGCTGTGTCCCCTCCCAGCTCCTTGTGCACCCACAGCCTCCTCGCTGGCAGGGCAGCACAAGAAGCAGAAAAGTCCTTGGCTGTGTGTAAAGACTGCTCTGCAACAACTGAAAAAACTGGTGTGTTATCACCACTATTTTCATCAAAAATCCCAAATGCAGCATCATACGAACCTCTACGAAGAAAATTTAACTCTGTCCCAGCTAAAACCATGACAATAACTATCACAGGGTAATGATAAACAAACCTGCAAAAACCTAAGAGTAAACTTATCCACAAGTTAAAAGTAAACAAACAAAAAAAAACAAACAACGGAGATTTCTCAAGGTGATTCAATTGCATAAACTATGATTTTGTTGTCACAGGATTAGAATTGGAGAGGAAGATAAGATTCACTTATTGTGAATATGACGATTGACAGCAGAACCATTTATTTTCAGTAGCCTGGGAAATTAAAAACTTACCAGCAATCAACTCAGTAAATTGTTGCTGTTATTAAATTATTTTTCCTAAATATAACATAATGAATATTGGCACTAGCATGGTTTATGTTTGCTACCGTTATCTAGTCACAATGGGATGTGTAGTTCCCCAACCTCACACAGAAATTTGAACATGTGAAAGCTCAAGCATAAATGTTGAGTGAGCTGAAGCAAAAAGACGTATTTATACTATATATAATCACATATATATCATATTTGTATGTTTATTGGGCAACACACATGTATGTATTCATGTGCACACACTTTATGTTAGCTTTACTTTATACTGAACAGCTGGAACATCATTTTGTTGTTAAGTGGAGCTGTATAGACAAACTGTCTAGTCCCAATGACATTTTTTCCCACAGTTTCTAATATTTTTGTGTTATGCTGTGTCAATAAACTTACTGATTCAGATTCATAATTGTTTCATGTTGATGCAACCTGATGATACATCAGAGAATGGCATTTGGGATTATTGTGTACATGTGTTTGTGACTATATTCAACACAGTTTTTTCCTCTTAACTCTGATATATACACATACATATATTTTCGTAAGTTATGTCCACTTCCTTTCCCTGTGAAGTTGTTTTTTTCCTCAGCCTCAGTTACAGAAGAAAAGCAGGATATCTTAGACCTTCAGCTCTCACTGGCTGAAAGTGAATGAATGAAAATCTTGCTATATATCCTATGGTTCTAATGAAAAGTTTTTTTTTAAGTTGTTTTCCTGTTTTTGTGTGCTGCTCCTTAAAGCTTTTCCTTGGGAAATCTTCAGAATAGGAAGAGTGGGGGAAGGATATTAAGGGAATTAGCTTCCACCTCATGCACTATGGATGAAATCCTATTTCCACTAATGACACTCATAAAATACCTAAGGTCAGCAGCAGACTCCAAATCTCTGAGACTTCTGAAACCTCAGAACAAACAAGCTTTGAGATCACTTTATGAACACATTAAGCTAGAAAGAATTAGTGCTCCAATTTCCTAGTTAAGCCAGCCTTACTCAGTGGGAAACTTTTTCTGGTAACTTTTTATTATAACTGATATCCTCTGGTCTTTTCCTTTTGTATCACCGTATTCTGCTGTTAACCAGCCAATGTTCATACTAAGAAAATTCATCTCCACACCAACGACATTACCCTTGCTGGCTTTCCCCAAGATAAATAGTACTACAACCTTTAAGCTTTTACAATCAGCTAAAGAGAGAAAAGAGTTCTTTATTACAAAACTGAACTCTGAGCCTATCTCCTCATCCTTAACTAACAAGTTCTGACCAACAGAAACTATAGACTTCAGTAAATAGTAGCTGACTCTGTAAAAAGAGTAGAAGTTGTTTCCCAGCTGAGAACAGCAAGGCCCATGCAGATACAACAGAAGAGTATTTCCCTTTATGTTTTCAGATAGTGCAAATTTTGAGTTCTTAGAACTGAGAATGTGTTAGATATCTTTTGTGAATCCTTAACCTGTGACAAAATGGAAGATGCAGACGCTATAAAATTGCATATCAGAAATTGAAAAGTCTGACAACAAAGTTATTTATTGTTTGTAACCTGGGAAATTAAGAACAGCACATACAATCTAATCCGTAGATTAGTTATGTCAATTGGCTTTAAACACCTCGAAATGAATATTTAAATGAATTTAAATATGAAAAGAAAAATATAACTATATAATACAGCCAGCACATACAAACATAGTATAAAGAACTTATGTTCTGAAATAATGAAGCTATTTTTAATTTTGATTATTTGATTTTTCATTTTATCTTTTTGATCCAAAGTGTAAACAGGCAGAAGTTTTAATAGCCATGTAATTCTTCATGCCATGCTGATGGAGCTTTGTAAATAGATCCCTACTAAGTGCCCATGTGGTTTTTACGTGGATGATTTGACACTGTTAGGGTGGGCATAACAATAATAGGGCTTCTTGCCCCAAAAAGGTGATGGGATTGCTAGCCCAACTGAAGTGTATCTATACCAATGCACCTAGTATGGGCAACAAATAGGAGGAGCTGGAAGCCATTGTGCAGCAGGAAAACTATGACATAGCTGCCATCACAGAGACATGGTGGGATGATTTGCATGACTGAGTGCTGCAATAGATGGCTATAAACTCTTCAGAAGGGATAGGCTAGGAAGGAGAGGTGATGGGGTAGCCCTGTATGCTAGGGAGTGTGTTGACTGTCTTGAGCTTAATGATGGTGATGACAGAGTTGAGTGTTAATGGGAAGAATCAAGGGGAAGGCCAACAAGGCAGATGTCATCGTGGGAGTCTGTTACAGACTGCCCAACCAGGACAAAGAGGCAGATAAAAGATTCTATAAGCAGCTGGGAGAAGTCTCACAATTGCTAGCCCTTGTTCTAATGGGGGATTTCAATTTACCAGATGTCTGCTGGAAACACAATACAGCAGAGGGGAAGCAGTCTANTGCAGGTTGTCCCTGTGTGCCAAAAGACGAGCTGGCGT
>VXAL01006422.1:0-19821 GCA_013399475.1 Chauna torquata
CTATGATTCTATGATTCTGTATAAGCTGCTTGAATCATCTCTAGTCATTGATGGTGCCTAATTTTTTCTTTTCTATTAATACCTTGATAAATTTTCATTCTGGTGGAGATTCTTTTATCAGAAGTAGCTTTAGCTTGTGAATTTAGAGTACTAAACTCTAAAATCTTGCAGTCTGCATCATAGAAAGCGTTTCTGTGTTAAGGAGTAGCTGAAACAAAGATGAATATAACTAGTTGTGTGTTTCTTAGGCGTTGGGAACAGGAAGAGATTCCTAACAATCAATAAAAGTGTTTTAATATGGTTGAAAGAAGATGCAGAGACCATACTGAATTCTTCTGGTGCCTCTGCTTTTGAGAATACATATGGTTAGGAATTTGCCAAAAATGTGAGTTCTGCATATAGTTTGAATAACTTTGGGACACCATTCCAACGAGGTTCTGTTTAGTACGTATGCTATAGTCTCCTACCATATGCTGAGGAATTATGTCAGCAACTATTTCAGGACTATTTCAGTTCACAAAACTGAGCCAGTAGGAAACAGCACAGATTAAGCATGAAGATGATATTTGGCAACAGTTCAAAAGCAGTGCCACTGTAGGAGGTCTTTAGTACATCATGCAACTGGTGCTTCCCCAGCGTAGAGGGCTGCCCTCTGGGGCCTCTGCTGGAAGATTTGCAAGGGCAGGAGGTGATAGCATTGGGGTATTCTACAACATGATGCCTCTTATGCTTCATCTACTGGAAATTTCTGCAGGTATATTAGGGACCACCATGCTTAACTCTAGTCACTGGACTAGAACAGTTTCATACCAGATGCAAAGACACGAATTTGATAGTGCTTTGGTCTAGAACACATGAAACCTGCATCTCATTCTGGTCTTTGGCATCAGTCTACCAGGTGGTCTCAAAGAAGTTATTCCTTCTTTATGCCTCATTTTCCCTAGCTGTACGATGAGAATAATGGTATTGATCTCCTTCTGAAAGCTTTTTGAGATCAGCTGGGAAGATTGTCCTATACAAACCCAGTGTGCTCATTTGGACCAGCTCAACAGTGGCTCTGTAGTTTATGGAAAGAATAAGTCTACAACTTCTTACCCATTTGTGTAGCACCTGGTCCATCAAAAAGAATACATGAGATGTGAGGATTTAACAAGTTGTTGCAGCTGCTGTATTTTCAATAGGAACAGTGAGTAGGTTTAAGTACAGTGTCCTATGATAGGTTTGCATATATTGTTTTTTCACTACAGGCCATACTCTGTTATCTCAAGATTTTTTCTTGGATGCATCAATTTTTGACTTAAAATTGGCTCACCAATTTTCTTTACTCTCTCTTATCCTTTACTGGAGAAAACCCGCATGAGTGGTAGTTCTGAAATGACCTCTAAGGCCATGAGTCTGGAGAATTAGGCTTTCACTGTTTATAAATGTTATCAGCCACACAAGGAATTTCTTTTATACCCTCTGTCTGCCACACTGACATAGACAGCACAAGTTAAGCAAGCAATGAATAAAGCAAAGCAAGATCAATACATCTGTAGCTTACTCATATCCTAGTTAATATGCCATATAGAAATAGTAACATATATCAAAATCATGAAAATGTTTTTCATTCTGTAACAGGCTGTCTCTACGAGTGCAGATGTCAGATAATTTTTTCCTCTCTTGCTAGCCCTTGAGCTGTCCTGGATACACGTGAAGAACAGCTATGCTTTAATGATTACATATGAGATCAAAATGATTTTAACTTGTATTTAGCATGCTCTTTCTCATGCTGCTTGTAAACTGAGATGAAATCTCACAGCAAGATGCAGCTAAGAAAACCCTATCAATGTCCTCATTCAACATTGGAAGGAGCTACAAACTGAAACCCTACTTTAAAAAAATCTTAAATGATTTTAATCTGTAATTTTCTGCCATTGTTTTTAAAACTAAGTAAGCTCCTGTAAAATGCTTGCCCTGATGAAAAATGCTTTCTTAGCTACTTTTAACCAACAAAAGTTCATAATGTATTGTTGCCTGCAAAGCCCAACAGGGTGTTAGGGAACTACACTTTTTCTAGTGGACTTTCTAAGCGGAACATGGTGCAAGGGATTGTGGTAGGACTTAAGACGCTACAAAATCAAAATACAGGGAGCCAAATTTGCAATGAATACATAAACAGCTGCCACTGTACTGTAACCAGAGGAGATGCAATGTGTATTGCTGTGGTAATATAATCAGTTGAGAAATGGAGGCATTGACCATCTCTCTTCAAAAGAATTCTTTGTAATAATCTACATTCAGTACAAATATAGAACTCTGGCTCAGCTTTAGCTCTTTAGGATAGTGTCTAGGGATTAACTCCTAAGAAAAAATCTGTGTGTGGGGTAAGTTCTCCTCTACAAACATGGAATCAGAGAGAGCCTTGTCCCAGACAGGGGTCTGAGTTGAAACAGACGAGATGTCATAGAGGTGGCTTTTAGGCTGCAGCTATAAATTACTGTTTTGGTCTGGAAGAACGCCATGTCTATCCAACCTCTTTCTGCGGACGAGAGCATCACATTCCAGGTTTTATCAGGTCAGTTATTTTAGGGCTATTTTCCAGCCCAGAGCAATATTCCTAAAGAAGAAGAGTTGTGTTTGATTTTTTCGTTTGTTTCTTTGGTAGAACTTTAAGATGGGCTCTTTCACAGATATGATTTACAGACCATCAACAAAAAAAGTGGAGTTAGCACAAAGAGGATGGAGGGAATAACTTTTACTAGAAGTGGGGAAGACTGAACAGCTGGAAAAGGGGAAGGGAATGAGTGATCCTTTAAATTGTATTTGCCAACATGTATCATGTAGATCCCAACTTCACACACAAACAGAGTTATATGATAGCTGCATTGTGTTAATTTTAGGATGCCTGCTGTGGTTTTATCATTGGAATCTTTACAGCGGGGCTGTGCTGGGGAAGAAGTCACATAGCTGTAGAACTTGTACTACATACAGCTCTTGAAGAGTGCAGGCAAGGGTCCCAAGACAAGCCTATTTCACCTGACCACCAGCAGGTCTGTGTTAGTGAGAGGCTCCTGGATAATTTGCATCCCTTCGTGTTAGAGGAAGTGAAACAGTGGTAGTTGATAAGGCTGATACTGCTGAGGCACCATGCGTCATGGCTGCATGCTCACTCACACCCATCCCATACCTGACTGGTGAGAGCCCTTGAGGATATTATCTCTCACCTCTGAGATAGTCTTACATTGTGAGCTTACATTGGCTCACAGAGCAATGTGATGTGTCTTGTGGTTTTAGAGATTTTGATAAATAGCTCATAATTTCAGAAAGATCAGTGACTCTCAGGTGGACAAGAAGGCAAAACAGTGGAGGAGATGGCTTGTAAAAAACTTTATAGGGGAGTAAATGTTCTGATGAAGTAATTTCTGCAGCTACTAACCCAGCAGGAGCCTTCTGGCGATACAGGCTGACTAATTCCCACTGATGGCTAAGAGTCTTTTTGTTGACAGGGACAGTCTGTTCAAACCTTGGTCTTAATCCGAATATTTTTTTTTCTTTCACCAGCATCTGTGAATAGTTCTCAGAACAGTTGCTTCCTTATAACTTCAGGCCTGATTGCTCATTTCTTGACTTGGCTTACTGGCCAAAAGCCTGGCACACAAATAAAGGAAAATGATCTACAGATTAATTGGGTACTACCTAGTTCTCTCAGCAACAGTACTGAAGTGCATACAATCATATAATGCTAATTCCGTCATCATTTAGGAGGCTGTGTAGTGTGTGTACATAAACAGCTCTATACTGACTTTTATGTTTTGTAAGTTCACTGCCTCTACAGCCTCCTCTGGTTTTAGGAGAACCAGATGCCAGGGCAGAAAATAACAACTCTGTCTGAAAGCCTCTTGTACTGGGTCTGGCCGGGATGGAGTTAACTTCCCCACAGCAGCCCATACAGCTCTGTGCTCTGCACCTGTAGCTAGAGCAGCACTGATACCACACCAGTGTTGTGTCTATTGCTGAGCAGCGCTGGCACAGCACCCAGACTCCAAACCCCCCCCAAACCCAGTGGGCTGGGGGTGAGCAGCAGCTGGGAGGGGACATCACCAGGGCAGCTGACCTGAACCGACCAATGGGATATTCCATACCATATGATGTCACGCTCAGCAATAAAAGCTGGGAAAGGGGAAGGAGAAGGGGGGGCTCTCGTTATGAAGACGTCTGTCCTCCCGAACAACCGCTACGCGTATTGAGGCCCTGCTTCCCAAGACGTGGCCGAACACCGCTCGTTGACGGGAAGTAGAGAATCCTTTCTCTCTTTGCTTCCGCGCGGCCTTTGCTTGTATTATTTCTTTTCCCTTTAATTAAATTATCCTTATCTCAACCCTTAAGCCCTGGTCCATCATATTTTCTCCCCCTGTTTCTTTGAGGAGGGGGAGTGAGCGAGCGGTTGTGGTGGAGGCCACCTGTTTAGCTGGGTGAAACCACCACACCTCTGAGTGTTCCTATCAACTTATGTCAAGTGTACCACCTTCAAAGGTAACCCCTTCACAATTTCACCATCTAATCTGCCTCCACAGTCTGCACTTGGCTAGCTTTTGATAACAGCTTTTGTCTGCAGATTTCACCTTGGCTGAACAGGTCTTGATCCTCTTTCAGGCTATCCGTAAATGTTTCAATTCCTATCATTCCACCTCTTTCTTAGACACAAATTAATTAATGCTGCAGTAATTTTTCTTTGTAAATCACAAGGGTAACACTCTTACTAGGAAGAGTAATTAGAGAAATCTGCAGCAATATACACTGTTATATTTTAATGTATCTGGTAACATACACAGATGCATGTCATAATAATGTGCATCACTGTTCATGCAGTTCAATATACAGCAAACTTATGGTATATATGTAAGTACACTAATGCATGGCTATAGTGAATCATATTGTAGTGAATCCATTTATCCCGGTCCTATCTCCAACAATGGCCAGAAGCAAATGTGTGGAGGAAAAGTATTAGTAATAGGGTAGGTAGAAAGTGGTCCTTTCACCAGCATAGCCACACTGTGCCTGGTAAGAGCTGACCTAGGGATGTCCTGAGTAGGAAGCAGCAGCTGGGCTGTTATATTTTCTAGCAATCCATTCTCTGTTACTCTCTTCAAGCTTTTTTGTACTTAGAGACTCCTTAAGAATGGGTTGTATGAAACATGTATTCTCTTGTTGATTTTAAACCTGCTATCTCATAATTGCATTGGATGGCCTATTTTTGGGAGTATGAGGAATTGGGAATACTCATTCCCTTTTTGTTTATTCTCACCATTCAAGACATTAAAGATCTCCATCATTCCTCCCACCTCCTTCCTCCATCTCTTTTCCAGACTTAAGTGTTATCATCTACATAGATTTTCCCATGACGTATGCTCTACACACAGGAATTATCTAAGGACTGCATGTGCACTGCAGGGCAGGTGTACTCTGGGGGGCACATCGACATCCTGTTCTCACAGCTGTGCAGAGCAGGAACCTGCTGGAGTTGCAGCTCCTCTTCAACCTTTCTGTACAAACCTGATCTAAGAGAAGGTAGGAGGGATACAGTCAGGAAGCTGCCAGATCAGCCATTTAGACCTGCGAAGCACTCCTAGATCCCATGCTGCACACAGGCCCTTCTTTAGCCTTCTTTTACCTTTTCTTCCTTTGCCATGATGGTATAAAAACCTCCGAATGGGGTATCTCATACAGAGGTACTTAACAGAGAGCCACAGAAGTGGCATAGCAGTGTTTCCCTTTCATTTGAGATGCAGGCCCCACATTGAAGTCAAGCACCCATTTGCTGTTTTTAAGGTATCTCCTGTTGCACTCAGGAGTATACGCAGGGTCAACTGTTCCCAAAATGGGGCTCTGTTCTCAAGAGGCACTAATCAACTTCTGGGACTGGAAGTAGGACATTTGTATCAGCAAGTGCTTGTGCTGCTGTTTTGTTGTTGTCAAACTGGGTTTATGATGAAGCATAAAGTATAAGGTGGAGAGGAACAATCCCAGGCACCAGTACATTCTGGGGGTGACCTGGCTGGAAAGCAGCTTTGCAGAAAACGACCTGGTGGACACCAAGTTGAACATGAGTCAGCAACGTGCCCTTGCCACTAAGAAGGCTAATGGTATTCTTGGCTGCAGCAGGCAAAGTATCACCAGCAGGTCAGGAGAGGTGATTCTTCTACTCTACTCAGTGTTGGTGAGGACACCAACACCTGCAGTGCTGGGTCCAGTTCTGGGCTCCCCAGTGCAAGAGAGATGTGGACGTACTGGAGAGAGTCCAACATAGGGCCAGGAAGATGATGAAGGGACGGGAGCACCTCTTCTATGAGGAGAGGCTGAGAGAGCTGGGACTGTTCATCCTGGAGAAGAGGAGGCTCAGTGGGGATCTTATCAGTGTGTGCAAATACCTGAAGAGAGGGTGCAAAGAAAACAGAGCCAGGCTCTTCTGGTGGTGCCCAGTGCCAGGACAAGAGGCAATGGGCACAAACTGGAACACTGTGCTTCCTGCTGAAGAGTTACTGTCCGGGTGATGGAGCACTGACACAGGCTGTCCAGAGAGGTTGTGGAGTCTCCCTCCTTGGAGATCTTCAAAAGCCACCTGGACATGGTCCTGGGCAGCCTGCTCTAGGTGGCCCTGCTTGAGCAGGGGTTGGACCAGATGACCTCCAGAGGTCCCTTCCAGCCTCTGCTGTTCTGTGATTCTGTAATAAAGTGTTCATTTAGTCCAGATTCCTGTCTCCATTCTGCATGGAGAGTGTTTTATGAGATATAATTTAAGAGGATCCCCGCTCTGTGCAATACCACAGAATTGACCTGTATGCTGCTAAAATTCTTCTAGTTAAGAAACTAAAAGATTTAAGAACAATTAAAAAAAAAAAAAAGTCTGATATACTTGACTAACAAGAAAGAAACAAAAACTAAGCTCTTCTCTGAGAATGTTTCAGTGCAAGATAATCGGGATAATATGATGCAGAAGAAAACTGCACAGCCAAAGTGAGATTGGTCTATGAGGTAGCACACTGAGATGGTAAATGAGGGCATTTAGATTCTCACCTTTTGAGGTTTTAATTTCACGTAAGCCACTTGACGTACCCTGCCACAAACCCCAGTCATGTCTCATTTGTCTCTTCTCTTAAAGGCCTGCCTCTCTTTTGCCATATTCCCCTGTGTACGTGGCTGGGCACAAGGTGATTTCATACTTCATCATGGTAGCAAAATGAAAAGGGAAGCAACTTTCCCTTGGGGATGATATACCTTTTTGCATGTGTTTGGGAAGGAAAAGATATAGATCTCTACTAGTTATAGGGTTGCAGTAGGCATGAGTCTCTAGAGCACGACTAGTGTGTGAGGCAAACTGCAGATGAAGTACAGTACTGAAGCTACCAGCACTCCCTGAAACTAGTGGAGATTGGTATAAAACAAAAAAATATGTATATTTTAACATGGTGGACAGTGAACGTCTGGCTTCTGTTGCTACAGCAGGCTGTAGAGACAGGCAATATAATTAATATCAAAAAATTATTATACAAGTTAATGGGCAACAGAGATTAGGGATGCATATCCATAATCACGGAACTGTGATGCTGGGATTGCGAAGACAGTGGCCAGGCTGGTGTGCTCTCCCTGGGTGATGCCTCCTACCATTTTGTGTGAGAACAGTAACCTAGATGCACCATTGTGCAGACTGTGTGTGTTTTATGTGTCTTTAGGGTGAGACATTAGCCCCCAAATTATAAGCACTCTGGGTCAGAGGCTCTCTTTTATGGTTTATGTGTATATGTGTTAGCCACAATACAGCTCCCGGCCTGATTCAGTCCCTTTAATTACTGGGCAATACAAAGAGTGGAAGCAGTTTCCAAAACCTAATCACTGTTGTACCTAACGCTCCTTGCAACTTTCTTTCTCACCTGCAAGAATTATCAAATTTAGCTGAACCTGACTGTTTCTAAAGTTGTTGGACAGAAATGGGAAAAATTCAGAGGGCTACCTCATAAGATTCTTTTCTTCACAAAAAGAGGCTAACCTCCTACTGCATCCCCCTTGTTGAGAAACAACCGTGAAACTTCTGCGATTCGTAGTTTGCTTATATGGTCTGGACAAAACAAACCAGTCTGAAAAATACTGCAGTAGTACAGTCTGCTGTTAGGCGGTAGGTTGGGTCTGCACCTCTCAGAGGCACAGCACTGGGGCCATAGTTAAAGGAGCTTTAGGTAGTGTTTGCACTCTGCCTAATCCTAAACTGCTCTGAGGATTGCAGTGGTCTCACACAGCTTCCCAGAAATACCCCATGAGTTGCAGCACTACTTTGTTTTTTCTGTGCAATGTTGCATGCCACAATTCTACCCAACCCTGTCTTCACCTCCCTTCATAAGCCTCTACAGAAGGATTTACATGAGGGGCAGTACTGGAAGAAAGTATTAACTGCTTTCCCTTCCAGTGGAGTAGCTGAAGAAATCCTCTCCCAGATGGAACCGGTGCTTTAGCTTCCATTCACTTTGTTCTGGCCCACTTACTTCACAGAAAAGAGATGGAAGGCGAAAAGTTCTCGTCCACCCAGCACATATACAGTATCAACTTATGACTATGCCGATGCAGTAAGAATAATACACCCTTCCCAATAACCATTCTGCCATCTAACAGCTAGTAATGACAGAAAGAAAAAAATTCCATCCAAATCCCACCCACGCAACAAGAATTATTGTTCCTAAACTGTATGGCTTCATAACAGACTTGAGATTATTAAAATGTAGTTGAAGTAATTATGTACTGAATGCAACAGGAAACAGATGTCTTCTTTTTAAATAATTACAAATACGATTTTCATAAGGCTCCAAATGCCACTCCCAAAAGTACCAAGGTCACTTAGAGTGACTTGAAAATTTCACCCAACCTATTTGACAGACAGATTTAATAAGCTTCATTTTGAGGAGAAAAGGATCAAATAAAGGGTTATAAAGACGAAATCAATCAATAGTTCCAATTTTGACATTTTTTGAGATTTTGAGCTGATTTTTATAAAGTTAATTTTTATAAAGTTAATTTATAGCCAGTTCTTCGCAATTGCTATAATTTCTGGTACAAGTTATTTGTAAATCTTAAAGTAGTGGCTAACACAGAATACTAACTTACAGCATTCTGCAGCAGTGTGAGCTAATGCACTGTGAAGTCAGAGCCACATTCATAAGGAAAATATTTTGCTGTTTGAACAGAGACACCTTTCACCTCCATGCATAATCAGTCAGTGAGCTAGGATAAGAATAAGGAGATTATTCTCCATCCTCACACTGCAGGAATTCAATCTTTACTTTTTGGTAGGACACATTTAACATAGTATTTTCTAAAATAATACTAAAAGAAATTGAATTAATTTTACATTTTTGGGCAGGGCCTTAACAATAATCTGCTTAAAGTCTCCCAGACTTAAAGGGCTTCTTGTCTAGGTCTAACAGCAGCAGGAGCAGCAAGTGTGAGTTAACCCAGAAAATGGTAATTTCCTGTCAAGAGCCCTCCAACAAATGTCGCTTTTATATCTGGCAAAGATCACTAGGCCCCAGTGTTTTGAGTTCAGCATGCTTAAGCACTCTTCATTAAACCGGATGTAGAGTGTGAAAGGTGATTCAGGCAGCATGGGCAGGCATCCGCCCAGATGGCGATGCTTTGGACACTCCAACAAGGCTGAATAGATGCTTCATTGGGTGAGTTAATAGTCAGGCAGGGGCCAACGAGTACTTTAAAAATATTGTCTTTCAATAGTCTCTTCACTGTAGGGAAAAAGAAGTCACTGACTCATTTGCGATTAGCTGACCTACCATTACAAAACTTTCCATCTTGCATTCAGTCATAACAGAATTTATTGTAAAATACTAGATATTTAGAGTCCATGTTATTTTCAAGCAATTATTCTTTTTACATTCATGACACATTCATAAACACAGCTGCATCGGGTGCACTTGATGAGGGGGAAAAGCAGCACACTGTATCCTGTCCCCTTACGCACAGCCATTAGCTCTGCCTTCTTAGAAGCCTCAGTGTGGCCTCTTGACTGCAAATAGGAGGGGGGATTATCCTTCCTTTCAGTGCATCCTGCAGTTCATTCTGGGAGCCAAGGTTTCAATCCCAAAATGGCACAGTTTTTGTGTGTCCAAGCTACCTAGAAGATTTTATGTGGCTTCCCTACATAATGCCATGTACAACCAGGAGACCCAGCACAATATCCCCAGGGTTCATTTTGTTTCTTTTGCTCATATATGAAAGTTTTGCAGTCTACAAATTATAAGTAGCAAATTATCACAGGTGAAGCCTGGGCTTTCTCTTGCCATGTGTAAGGGGTATGAAAGCAAGTAATTCCCCTCTTCTAAGTCACAGCCTCAAAGGAAAATTGCACCAAGTCAGGATAGCAAAACATTCTGTTACGGTTAACAACAGAGCAGATCAATTATTACATTGGGAAGAGACAAGAGAATCATTGGTACTATAGTAAAAGTCTAGATTAATCTCTTTCTAAGTATATTCTTTAATAAAAGAATCTACAGTGATTTGAGGTATAGATCAATGGGTAATAAAGGTAAAGACCATGATAATTGTTATCAAGTAAAACACTACTGAAGTCAAAGCAGTATGTTTCTTGCTTGGCCCACATCTTGCAGCTCCACAGATGACAAACAAAAAAGAATAAGTTTAAAATCTATTGTTTGTGTGGTGTGTTTTTTTCCCAATGATACATACTGGTCCTGGCTCCTACCGTCTCAAAGCATTTTGTACACAGTGGAACATTTCTGTGACATCTGAGATCAGCCAGGAAAAACAGCTTATGGATTTGACAACTGTGGAAAAGGGACTTTTATTTAACCTGAGTCAACCTAACTAACAGGCAGCAGTACGAAGGAAAGAGCCATCTTCTGAGGATCACTCATCTTCTGTCCTAAATATTTAGGTTTGATAAATTGAGGTTTGATAAATTCTTCTGGTGGCTGTAGACAGAGCACAGATAGCTCGCTTTTATTAGATGCCTGACTTTTTGACCACTAAAGTTAGGTGAGATAAATTCGACTCTGAAAGTATAGCAAATCATATGACAACTTGTTTTCTCTGAATTCATTATGGCAGGAGCTTTGTTCAACAGGATGTTCAGGTGAGGGCAGTCAACACGCACAAGCATGAAAACGGCTTCAATGTATTGCCTGTGCATACCAGGAAAGCTGCACTCTAAACCTATTAACTAGTCTTTCAAAAGTTAAAATATGAAAATTAATCAACTTTTTCTGGAACCTCTTACATTTACTTGGAATACTTGCGGGTTGGTTGTTTTTTGAGTGCCCTGTCCTTAATTAATGAGTTAATGGAGAGAACCATGATCCTAAATTCAGATCACCTCATATAAAAAAACTCAAAATTTGAATTTCATTGTTCTTGGGTACTGGTAGCTCTCATCTTCAGCAGAAGCTTCTGGAAAGCCAACAAGTCTGATAACTGATTCTTCTGGAAGGGAATATAAAGCTTTCTGTGGTCAGTGCCTAAGCTCTGCAGAATTTTCCTCCTGAAAAGCCTCTCACTGGTGTGAAGACAGAATTTAGGTGATCTTGCATAGACACGTTGCCAGTGTTGCCAATACAGCTCATTCTGATAGCTGTATTAGCAGTCCCAGTTGAAGCGCTGACATTCCAGTATGGTGCTGCCATTTACTAGCCTTTTTCAGCAGCTGACTGCATCGGTAAATGTCTCTGTGGCGATGAGAAGTATAGGCTAAATAATGCATTGCACTTTGACCTCTTCCCTCTCATCTGCTAACTGGCCTGTCTTTGCAGGACACAGTGGAATATGCTAAATCACTAACTACAGCGTATTGGTCAAAAATAGTCTTCCCTTTCTCCTCTCTAATTAGGAGTGGCCAGTGTGTGGCTTTTGAGCTGCCTGAGGCTTGTGAACTGCTCAAATATGTTTGCCAAGGCAGGGCTGCCTTCCTGGCTGTGGTCTGAAGGGAGTCAGCAGAAACTCCTCATGGAGACATTGCTGTAATTGCCTTGGGGACCCACTTATGCAACTGATTAATGCCAGCCCCATCCAGCAGCGCAGTAATGTAATGAGACCCCTTGGGAATCACTGCCATCTCCCTCCTGTGAACAACTACAACAGCTCTTCTCTCCATGGACCCCCAAAATATGGGGAAAGGGTTTTACCGTCTGCAGCTGTACAAAGTTTTGGCATGCAGCTTGCAAGGTTTGTAAGGGTCAGATCCAGGCGAGGTGGCAGTCCCACTGTGGTGACAGCTTCTACTTAAGGAAATATCACAGTTTCAAACAACCCAAGACAATGAAATTTAAAATAATGACACTTTTCATATAAAAGGTACAGCCCTGTGTGTATGGATGCGTTTGGATAATATAAAGGCAAAACAGGGAAAGCTGTTTCTTAAGCTGAGCACACAGATGATCTGTTCCTGTAAGACAGGCAATAAGTAAATAAATACATGTTAAGCAAACACTCATAAGCACAGTTTACTTCCTGTAGCTGGGCAGCCTGTGGCCGCAGAGGGCAAATGCTGTTCTGTTTTCCTGCCTATCCTATCCTCAGCACATCTTCTCCTTAGTGAGAGGCATTTGTCAAACTTCTTTGATTTCTAGTTTCCAACTGTCACTGCAAGCAGCTGGGGAATAGAGAGATTCTTCTGCCTGCTTCTTCTTGTAAGTTCTCCAATTAGTTGCCTGCTCTGAGGCCAGACCATAGTATTTTTCTGCAGAAACTGGCAGGATGGCTTGTGAACATTTAAAAGGAAAGGCACCTTTCCAGGAATAAAGATCCTTTTGCTCTCCTCCCTCAAAACCTAGTTGACTGAGCAGGAGTCAGAACATTTTATGCTGTTTTTTACTGAATAGAAAGTTTCCCAGTAAAAGCTGTGAGGAAAAGATTAGACAAATTCAATTTTTCTGCTAGCAGATATACCTGCCAGTAGCTAGCTCTTTGATAAGTTCCTTTGATATTTCAATGTCATGACTCCTTTGCAAGACTCCCCCTGACACTTTGATTTGAATGCAGGCACTAGTTATCTGATATTTCACCTTCAGTATATTACCTAGTTTTTGGAGGGCTGCTCATTCATATGATTTTGTTTATGTTAAACAAGGAAATGTGATGCCACCAGCCCTTACTTTAAAATTAAGTATATGTTAAATAATTCTTTAACTTGTTTTTCTCTTTTATTGTAGTACCCTTTCAACAGCCCAACATCAAGAATGGAGCCCTGTTTGATGAGCAGTACTCCAAGGCTGCATCCCACACCAGTGACTCCTCGTTGGCCAGAGGTGCCAGCCGCAAACTCCTGCTACACAAGCCCATCCATGCACTCCACAAGATATGGAAATTCTAGTGACATGTACACTCCCTTGACTACGCGCAGAAATTCTGAATATGAGCACATGCAACACTTTCCCGGCTTTGCCTACATCAATGGGGAAGCCACCACAGGTTGGGCTAAATGAAAATTACTGTTATCAGTTAAGCCCATGTACTTAGAAGAGTTATAAAAACCTGATGTTATGTGGGACTTTACATGGACGTTCCTGAAGAGAGGTGAAGATGGAAAAGATCCTGGGCAGATAAATGTAGTTCATAATGTGGGCAGATTGCAGACCAGTATGACTGAATGTTCCTGTAGCCGAAAAAGATTTTGTGCTATTCTAGACAACTTTTTAGGCCAATCTGTGCCTTTTTTAACTCTGGCATGTGGGCCAACCCTGTGTGATGTCAATGTCAGTGAGCCATTTCCCCCCCTCTCTTATTGACAAATGTTAATGAGTCTTACAAAAAAATTACTGGAATGGAATCTATTTATAATTTGTGTTAAAGACAGGAAGTTCACTCTCAGCAAAACTCTGGCATCTGTTCTTCTTTTAAGCTTTTAATGCATTTCTTAAAAACCATTCTGCCAAGTCATCACTTGTTCTTATCGATTTCTCTATCTGGCTCCTTAAAAGACGTGTTGTGTAGATTTCAGTGTACACCTAACTTTGTGTATTGATGCACCTTTCTGTTGATTCAGTAAGTTTGATCTTTACAAAACAGACGAAAAGACATGTAGCATTGAATTATACACTGCCTTAATTTGACTATTGTTCTTATTGTATATGTATTTGTGTTAAGTTTGCACAATCTGGAAAAATCTAACTTCTCTGGTCAGTAATGACAACGTTAAGAAGGGACTTGGGGACTGGAAAGATTTTGGATTCAGAGCCACATATGTTAAATATGATGATATGAAGCAATTATGTAAAAAAAAATGACAATGCAAACACAATTATTCATTTAATTACCTATTGACAGGTATGAAAATGTTCTCTCAATTCCTTCTTGTGGTGATAATTCTATACACTTCTACAAAAGCAAAATTCAAAGCTGTGCCTTTGAACTTATTCTGTACTGTGTATGTGTGGAAAAATGTATTGTATTTTGGGGAGAATTTTTCTTAGACATTTTCTGTCAGATTTGTAGCTATTTGTGAGTTTTTGTTAGATTTTATTAACATAGCTTTTTCTCTGTATTATAAAATGCAC
Organism: Chauna torquata; assembly: GCA_013399475.1. NCBI lineage: Eukaryota > Metazoa > Chordata > Aves > Anseriformes > Anhimidae > Chauna > Chauna torquata. Next base: position 14,550 of record VXAL01006422.1, read on the forward strand.
CAAGCAACTATGGTGGACCTATTACCCTATGGGTAAGAAATAAATAAATTGAAATATGACATCAGGCATTTTAGTAATTGTTTTGTAAATAAAGTATTTGATAGCACTCAGTGTGATAAGAATGACGTTTATGCCTAAAATGGATATGTGTTATTTGTACAGTTGTGCAAGATATATGAGGGATTTTCACACTCAAATAAAGTTCTTGAAATTGAATAGATATCAGTTAAATTTACTTAAATACAGAAACTTCTACAAGCTGCAAACCTTCGAAAAATCCTAAATGTGACAATGTATGCTTTTATCTAACAAAGGACTTGAGAACGTATATAACTGACAGCAAATGAGTAGTCCTACACCTGTGCTTTCAGCTACAAACTGCTCAAGGCTATTTCTGGACTGATGACTTTATATTGATTGGTTTAAGTCCTGCTGCTGTTGCTCACCCAAGCCATAGTATTCACCAAGGCAGGTAAGATATGCTATTTTCTTCACTGTACCTTATAACAAACGTATTGCCACTGGAATACTTGAAATGGAAAAGTTGTTTTTCCTTAGGTGAGTAAGAGGCAACATTCTCAGACCTTGTATATTTAACTAGTGAGTAAGCTCTCTAGTTTGGGCTCAGTGAGCATTTTGGCTGCAAAGTAACTACAGGAATGAGTTGGAAATACGCAGGAATGGAGGGAGGAAGGGCGTTCCAGGCCAGGTTTAACAAGTGTTGAGGCTCTTAAACATTCAGCCAATGTCCTGGTGGGTTTTCAGAAACATAGCAGTAGCCTATCTCCACCTTTAAGTACCTGATGAAAATCTTGTTTCCTGGGTTAGTGTCACTGACCTTTTGAAATTTTACTCATGTCAGCTGGTGTTATTACTCAATATACATTTACTCGTCACTTTTATTAAGTGATGGCAGGACAGGGAGATCATGCTTAGGCTAACTCATGTATTTTATTCTTATTCAAGTTAACTTCAGGCAAAACTGTCCACACATGAAGAAGGTAAGTCATGCAGGGAAATTTTTAATGGCCTGTCTTTAGCAGCTAGAGTTTTAATGTCTTTGAGACCAAAGTCCTACTTTGCATTTTGTTATTGAAGATGCTTAAAGCAAAACATTGATTCTGGCCAATTAATTATTAACAAGCATAGAAATATCTGCCTCATCAAGACTGTGAGAAATGAATATGGAAAAGGCAGTGTCATGACATCAGAAAAATGCTCTTTCCCTTCCCCAAGGAATTCCAAATCTCTGCATTGCATCACATCTGCCAAGAGCCTACAGTGACCCCTTCACCCATTTCCTATTGCTGGAACATAGATTAGTCTCCAGTTACCTGATGGACTGCTGACCACAACCTGCCATGGTCTCTCCTAGGACCAGATGTATTGGTGAGACATTTGTGGACAGAACTGATCGTGAAACCAAAGCTGGGTCTTTGGAAGGATCAGGATGGAGGTGAACCGCAGCAACAGTCTAGGAAGGTCAAGAAGCACTTCCTGTATTTTTGTTTTACAAGAACTTGTTAAACAAAATAAAGTCTAATCTGCACTGACTGAAAGAGAGATTTTTTTAGTATATAAATTTGCCATATCCTTCAACATGTTTGGGGACAACTCAGTTACCCTGACTCGAAGAGCCCAGGGAGATTGTTCAGGAAGGAGGATGGATATTGGACACATGTCAGCACTAGAAATGATACAGGCTTTAAGAGTGGAGAACTGCAAAATCATGTCAGAAGTGCTGGAAAAGGGAATTTTGACTAGCAGCAGCACCAGAAAGCTCTGTATTCATAAAAAATAATAATAATAAATAAAAAAATTCATAGAACAGTTAATTTTATCATCAGTCAGACAGAGCCTGGATTTTGAAAGTCTTTTGCAAAAGAATCCCCACAGTCTTTCTTTTCTAAAAAAATTATTTAGAAACTTGTGCTGATGCCACAAGAGTCTGAACGTGCATTTCCAGCTACCTTTGAACTGCTTCCTGATGAGGGCTTTGAAATTTAAACTGGACATTCATGTGGAGCAATATACAGATTACTGAACACAGCTCTATGGAGGTCATCATCACCATCTGTGTCAGCAGTGCTGAAGGGGAAAGTGGGCCCCCTCCTCAACCACTGCAGGTCAGAGCCCACCATACTAATATAAACTGCCACGGCTTTCAGGTCACGGGGTATATACCAGGCTGTGAAGTGCAGTAACTCAAAAGAAGATGATAACCTCTGAGTAGACTGGCTGGTTAGGGGCAGCAGTCTCTTAAATCATCCTAGTAGAAATTGCCAAACCTCCCGAGTCAGAGCCTGGAGACTGTTAATTAAGCCTTTCCCCTGACCATGGTAACTGAAACTGCTGTTTCTTGCCTAGCCATGCATTTGTGTACACCGAGGAAATATGTGACTGTAAAAATCTTTCTGAAGATGTTTTCATACCACGTGCCAAAATATTCAATCTTGTTTTCTTTTTCCTGCTTTTTTTCTTTTCTTCTTTTTTTGTTCTTCTTTCTCTTTCTCTCTTTTTCTTCTTTCTTTCTCTTTATTTCTCACTAGCTTTTTCTCTTTATCTTCTCAAAACAAATAAACATGTTATTAATGTTTTAATGTATTTTATTTTTTCATGGTCTAAAATATAACAATATATCTAATATATAAAATATAATATATTTCATAGCATAACTAACATATGTAATATTTTTATATAGATGTATACACACACAAACATTTATGTATGTACGTACATAGAAATCCATTACAATTCTTCAAGATTTTTCATTACCAGGTAGAAAAAAGACTCTGCGGGGGAAGAGCAGTGAGAACTCCATTCACTAGCATGAATCTGTTTTTGTCAGGCTACCTCTTGCTGCTAAGGTCACTACCCTTTGACAAAAATGGCCTCTGACCTCCCCAGCCCCACAATTCTGTTGTGACTGACCCTGAAACCCATGAAATTCAGGGGCAGACATTGCTTTGGAAGGTTTAGATAAAGCTGACTAACACGGGAAGGGCTCATGGTATGCACCCATCTGAAAAGGTCTGGCAGTTCTTTGGTAGAGGATGCAATTTATTCTGTCCTCCTCTTTTATTGAAATCCTAATCCTTCATATGCTACCTAAAGTGGAAACTAAAACGCACTGATGATGAATAACAATGTGCCTTTAAAGGGCAGTAACAGTTTTCTAGTCTTTATTTTTTAGGTTTTTAAATAAAAAGATTTTAATTGACCATGTATAAGTAAAATGAATGTTTTGTTGTGCTGTGAAGTAAATCTAAACAGCTTATAGTTTCTAATAGAATTGGAAATCAAATAAGCAAAGGATTATTTTTACTGAGTTTCTTTCAAAAGCTGCATTAGTATACACACAGTCCTGACTCAGAAGAAATGGTTACGGACTTCAGGCTGGATTTCATTACTCCTTGCAGTCCAAAGACTCTGTTGTTCTGTTTTCACATCTCAGGGCGACCTGTTATGGAAAGAAACCCTTACCATAAAATTCTGATCCCAGTTTGAGTCTGCATCAATGACTCTGTACACAGGCGTACACAGGCACCTCTTACCACCTTCAGTGCTTCGTGGAGTCAGCCGTCCGTCTGCTGACGAAATCCCCCTGCCCCTGTGGTATTTTTCAGCCACGGAGCCAACCATCTGTGAGATGAAAGGTTTGCTTTTCATGACCACTGCGTACCTCCTGAATTGCTGCTGAATGAATAAATACTTCAAGGAGAGACCAACCACAGCTCCCTCTGAAGTTTTATTATTGTGGGTTTTTGTTGTTGTTGTTGTTGTTGTTAACTTCAGTATATTGCTTTCAGCTATCTGGATGGTGGATTTTGACTATAGCACACACACAGTATGCAGATACTACCTATCTTCTTAATTGTAGCTACAGTCATGCAGAGCCCTGTAGTGAGGTAGCTGACCTGTGCTCTGACACTGCAGGCTCTCGCCCAACGCGCTGGTGTCAGCCCGCCCTGCCCTTCCACCACCTCCAGGGCAAAATACAGCAGTGGGGAGGCACCAGGATCTCTACCACACACCTTCTACTTGCTCACACCCACATAACACCCTCCAGAGAATATATTAACCTCACTATGAAAGGTAGGCAGGCTTGGGAAGGCAGCCACGCTGTCCCAGAGAAGGGGCTTGTGTCTCTAAATAGAAATAGTGAATTTTCGTATACCACCACCACTTTGGGAGCTTGGACTTGAGGGGAAAAAAAAAAAAAAAAAAGACCTCCTCAGACAATCTCTTTGTGAATGATTTGCTTCTGCAACACCCGGTCCCAGTCCTGGTCCCACTATGGCACCCAGCACACAGGTGACATGCAGGCCTTGTGGTGCGTGGGCCTATGAATCACAAGGGGCTTGTTTCCTTCACCCTCCAGCTCGCACGGGTTTTGTTTTGCTCCCAAACGTTACGATGAAGCCCCACTTTGGGCACCAGACAGGTACTTTGCCCAGCAGTGGACAGCAGGGCCCCTGACACAGGCTGAGGGCCTGTGACCTCAGGCTGCTGCTGGGCGCCATTTTATGCAGGGCAGGTGGGCAGGTGGGGCCCCGCCACCCTTGTGCAGGGTGGGAGGCTGCCCAGCAGCCATCACGCGCTGGACCGGCTGTCCCTGGGCACGAGGGCAGGCGCAGTGAAGGCACCGCGAAACGCTTGGTGTGAACGTTGTGCCTGAACGCTTGAGGGGTGGTGGCTGGCCCGCGTTCTGGCAGGTGGTTAGCTTTGTGGCAGACGTGGTAAGCGCAAAAGCGGCAGATAGCACAAAAGCGGGCAGGATGAGGACGAGCCTAAACGAGGAAGCTACATGTCTGGGTGTCCTCTGTGTCACTGGATAACGGGGCAGCCGCTCGGGTCTCCAGCCCGCGCTCCACACCCCGCTCCGCCGCTCTTCTCGCCAAGCTCCGTCAAGGCTGCCCGGTGCGGACTACAGCACCCATCATGCCTCGCGGTGCCACGCCCCTCAGGTCCCGCCGGGCAGCGCAGTGCCTCGTCGCTTAGCATGCTGGGAGACGTAGTCCTCCCCTCTCAACATCCAGCCGGGTGGGCGGGGCGAGAGAGAGGGAGGGGCAGCCAATAGGAGGGCGCGGGGTGCACGCGCCCGCCCCTTCCAGCCAATAGCGCGCGAGCGCTGCCTGCCAGTCCGGGCGGTTTCCAAGGGGAGCGTTGCGTCACGCCACGTCAGCGGGGCAGGAGGTCGGGCGCGGCGGGGCGGCGGCGGCTGCTGCTGCTGCTGCCGGCGGAGGCGGGCGGCGGGCATGGAGCTGGGCGC
>VXAL01006422.1:23805-87464 GCA_013399475.1 Chauna torquata
TATTTTTACGGCATAATATGTAATGGCAAGACTTGCTTTTTTTCTCTAATTAGATTTTGGGCTGATTTGCATATTTAATTGAAAAATGTTCATTAATGAATGGGATTGCATGCTTCCTATATTTCTGAAATAAGCTCAAAGCTTGAAATCAGAATTGCAGTGTTCCGATTAGAATAGCTTGTCTATTATATCATAGCATTGATTCACTCCATGATTTTGTGCAAAATCCAAATATTTTCAGGTCTTGTCCTTTTTCTAGTAGAAATGAGTGAGATAAGTCTTTGTCCTTTGCATTTACAAAACCATCAGTTATGCATACTGTAATCCTACATTACAATTCTTCACACGAGTGAGTTGAAGACCTTCTGGCCTGACTTCACTCTTGTGTGCAGTTCAGCAGAAAAGTAATACTGAAAGTTATGTGAAAGTATGGTATATAACGCTGTTGTCTCTTGTAAATCAAAATAAAAACAAGAGTGTTGCATAGAAGTCTTCCTCACAGTCTTCCTGTAGTATTAGTTTGTTTCACAGACCTGGGAGCTCCCTGAAGGTATCTCTTCCTGCTTTGCATTTTATGCTTTACAGAACAGCTAGCTGTTATAGACTTCAGGGGATTTTTATTTTTTTTAACTGGTGTATGTAGCTTTCTTGGTTTGGCTTTAGGTCTGTGTTAAATGCAGAGTTATAAAAGGATTTTTATGGGAAGTGCCTTGAATTTATTACAGAACTTGGAAATTTAAATCAATAGTGAATGCTGTAGTTAAGGGATGGCCAGTATGACAAAACTATCAGGCATATCTGAGTGTTTGTAAGCTGAATGTTTTTGAGGTGTACATAGAGTTGAATAATGTTAATTCAGTGTTCTAAGCCTGTTGCTGTAGTTGGTTGGGTTTTCTGGCTTTTAGTATTCTGAAAACCCTTGATAGAATTATTACTTAATTGGTTAAATTCTTTACACGTTTTTAGACAAGTTGTTCTTTCTGTGACATTAACTTAAGGCTGAACAAAGGTCATCGAGGAGTGTTTAAGACAATAAGTAGACTTAACAATTCTGTTCTAAACAAAACTGACTTTTTAAAATGTGTTTGTGTTATTTTTAATGGAACAGACCTTAATCATATGTGACCAGAGTCACCTTGTTAGAGGCAGCTTTTGGGTGCACATGCATGATGATCAAAAGCTGCGGTCTTTTTTTTGTTGTTCTTGAATCCACCCTCATAGTTCTCCAAGAAGTAGATTAAAAAAAAAAATACACCTCTGAACAGATACCACTGAAAAGTGGTACAGTTTTAAAGCTCTAGAAGACGTATGTACAATTATTAAATGTTTAACTTTTCTTGAAGTTGACCTTCAGTAATGTGACAAGACTACATATGTCAATCTGTAGAACTTGGGTGGGGTCTTGATTTGGCTTTCTTAATGTGCTTGGGTTCTTTCCCCCTTTCCTCCTCACCCATTCCACCTCTTTTTACATTGAGAATGAGAAAGTGTCTAGGCTGGAAAACTGAATGCTAACTAGAGAACGAAGGAAATGAAAAGAGATCAGAAGCCAAATTGGCAAGAGACAATGAGTGGTTTGGGTGGTAGGATTTGTGTGTGAGTGGGAGGGGGTTGATTTGTTTTGTTTTTTGTTTGTACAGCTACTGTTGCATATGCTTAATATCCTTTGCTGAATACTTTATAGACACTTTCTCCTTTCATCCTTCAGTTAAAATAAAAAATAAAATAAAAATGCTTTAAATTAAAAGGTAAAATAGTACTATATTCTTGCTAAGATAAAACTACTCAAGTTGTCACCAAATTTAATGGGAAAGCCTCATGCTAATAAACAAGTCCCATTTTTGTTCAGTAATACCAAAATACACTTGAATTGGTAGTATTTGCAGTTCTGCTGCTATTAGCTTAGAATGATTGTGTTAGAAGAGAGTTCAGACAAAAGGGTCACAGTCCGTAACGATGTCATGTACTAGACTTGAAGTTTAGGTATGGGAGGAGAATACAGATGGACTTCAGGATTTTGTTTTTGATTTCAGGTGCCACTGGAAACTTGCCATATAGCCTGATAAATAGCAGTGCATTCTTCTTACCAGTCTCTTCCTGCATATTGGGTTTATTCATGCCTAGGAGTAAACTTTCTTTTAGTTACTCACTCCAGCAAGCCTAGCAGATTTTTTTGTAAATCCTTCTGTTCAGTGCAGGAGTGCAAGTAAAAGATCTACTGCAATGCATGTTTTTTTTCTCTCTGCCTCACCACACAGCTTCGGCCACGATTTTAAACTTACTGCAAAATTGTGTCTGTAGTGTAATTGTATTTTAATGCAGGTGTAACTGAGCTTTACGTTGTTGTAATTTGGTTACTGTTAGGGAAAGGACACCCCATGTGCAAGTGACACGCTGTAAAAGACGAGAGACAGTAAGGTCAAAGCTACGTCTTGATTATAGAAGGTGGGTAGGTCAGGCACAAGAAGTTGCATTTGACTATCAACTCTGATGCTTTAGGCTGTAAATGGGCTAAATCGGCAGCAAGTTTGTAATTCTGAATTCCTGGAGGAAAGTAGGTTGTCCCTTTTTAAAAAGCAGAACAAGGCAAGGCTATCAAGCCTGTTGAGTAAGTCTATCTGCCACAAATCTATCGTGTACATCACAGGATGATAAAAAAAAACACAAGCTTGTAAAATCCTGTGGACTGACAGGAGCTGTAACTTGTCCTAGTTGTGTTTTATTTAATGATATATGTCTGTGTTGGCTTATATGGTGGGTGCTGTAGATATAAATCAGTTGGCAACCTGTGCTTTACTGTAAGATCTACTCGGGTGCCAGTCAGATCAAGTTGGTGTCATTCCTTCTTAATTTGTCATACACTAATAAAAAAGTAAATTTTTGAAAGTCTGCATTGAGTTCATGTGTAAGCAGGGTAGGAGTTGCGAACCGGAGGTGAATGTGTTCTGGAACAGCAGCCGTTGTGGTTAATTCAGAGGAGCTTAAACAGCCCTTGGAAATCTCAAATATTTGCCTCAGCAAGCAATAAGTTCTTGACAGAGGAGAAGGTTGAGTCTTCAAAACTGCAGCACTTCACAGAAGTATGGCATCGTTGACAAACAGCTGGTTCTTCAGGCCAATGCTGGAATGAACTCCAGAAAATGAGTTTCTGGTACTTGAGCAGGCGGTCACCTTGGGGAGGGCTCTCGGGCAGAGCGTCTCTGTCTGTGTGTGGTGCAGCAGGTGCTCCAGCTCAAGCCTCACCTGTCCTAGGTGGCTCTGTTGCTTGGCTTAATTCAAAAAGGAGAGTCTTCCTTAGAACCACTTTGTCCTCATTTAAATAACAGCGTAAATAGGTTTAGCTTCATTCTCCATTATGTGTACCTTGACAGGCCCAAATCCTGCTTGTGAAGTAGCAGCACGTTTGTGCTGTTTGCAGACTTAAAATGGCAAGAAAATCACAGCATTGTTTGTGGCCCAGAAACTTCTGTCAATGCTATTTCCTGGTTAATCATGCGTCCAGTTGGAAGGAGCTACAGCATCATTTGCCTAGGTAATATAACAGAGAAAGCTAATCTCTTCAAGGTGGCAAAAGCAGGACTTGCTTTTTAAATTGGATGAAGATGCTGAGCTTGGGAGGGAGGGGAAAAAAATAGAAAGCATCCAAATGTAAGAGTATTATTCATAAGTCATATTCTTACCTGAAATTGTAGGATCTTCATGGCTTACATATTTCCTCTTAAACTTGTTTTCTCTGCTTCACCTCTTGTAGTACTTAGAACATTCATAATGGGAAGATGGAGTAGAAACAAAAAAAAAAAGGGAACTAGGGGAAGAGCTGTCAAACTGATTATAACCATTTTCATGAGAAGACTGTTTCCAGTTTACTGTGCTGTGTCGGCCTTGTAATATAAATCTCAAGTTCGAATGTCTTTGTTTTCTTGATTTATTGCTCAGGTTTAATTTGAACATAATAGATTTAAAATTCAAGACCTCCTTTCATGGACGAAACTTGCCAAAACAGTCTTTTCCCCAGACTGCTGAATGTTTTAAAGATGTCGAAATAGATGATGATAAATCATATCAAATGTTTGGTGGGAGTCTCTCTCCTAATTAAATTCATGATGTGGAGGGATTCCTTAAGGCTGTGGGCTGTACCAAATTTGAACTTTGGAAGGATGGAAGCAGTAAAGTATGTTGATGGAGCAAGATGCTGTTGCACACGTAATCTCAAAAAAACCTTGTTAGGAGATAGTGCTGTTGACACTGTGACACTTCTGGGAGGTCTGAAGGATTCTGCAGGCACAAAGGCACAGAGCTTTTCCCCTCCCAGTAACTCCATTGCAAGCTTTTAAAGTCTGCTAGTGAGTGTCCTATAACAAATACTAAGCTCAGGCACTCCTGTGGGCGCACTGTGTGGCATCTTCGTATTAATTGTTGTTGTTCTGACTTCACTGAAATCCCTTAGGGAAGTACCAGTCTGTGAGAGGAAAAGTTACGACGTGTCCTTCATTAATGCTAAGCGTTTGTTCTAATTCCTTCTGGTCCTGCCTGCTGCCACCCAGCATTCTTGTGTTTTTACTTGTCTTGAATGTTATGTGGAGCCAGTGAAGCCCATCTCTCCTTTAAAACCCTTCTTTTACCACTGGGCTACAGAGCTTATACAGGGTTTTCCCTCTCCCTGTTCAGGAGGGAGGGCAAGAAGGGCTGCTGAGAGTGCAGCTCTGCGGAACTTCACCTGTCCATGACTCTGATGGAACAAACACACCTGGTTTGGTTCCTGACAAGAAAGATTACTGTGCGTGCTCCTGACGTTTACCTGCGGAGTGTCGTCTAGCCAGAGCTCAAATGTTCAAACCTGCAACTTGAAGCTCTGCCATCTCAGGGCTGGCAGGCTCCTGCCAAACAGGCCAACCTCCCACTGTCAGCACAAGCTGAACAATGAATTTTTGAAGTGAAGCAGGCTGAGTCCCTGAGGAGTCTGAGTGTACGCCCTCTCCCCCACCCACATGTCCATCCACAAAGACTAGGAAACATTGGGCAAGGCCTTTTCAAGGCAGGTTATCTAGTTCTCCCTTTATTCAGCACAGATGGATATAAATGTTATATGATATTGTCCTGACTTCCTGAGAAAATGAAAGAATGAACTCGTAGTTCAAATACTGTTGAACTTGCTTTCTTACTGCCTTGGATGCTTAACTCTTAAATGTAATAGAATAAAATGATTATTTTATTCTCTTAATGCTGCTCCTGTTAGTAGAAATGATCAGCCAACTTTCTTAATGCTTCCATGTTACACCTCTTTGATTGTGGAATCTCTTACCTCCGATTTGCCAGAAACATAGTTTCTCTTTGGCTTTCTGCAGTAATGTTTTACATGGTCTAGTGAAAATAATAATAATAAAAAAAGTAAAATTCATAATTTTGCCTTCTGTTTTAAGGGAAGCTTCTGAATAACTTGGAGAGCCACGCAAACCTACAGTTGTTTAAAAAAAAATTCGTGTCCATTTTATTGTGATTACTGCCAACATCTCTTTCATCCACATGGAATTGGGTAGAGGCTGCTGTGAATCTTCATGTTTATAGCAAAGTAGAAGATAAGTTTGAGGAACTGACAGCAATACAAATGAGGTAAACAATAGCAGACCTGTATGACCTGTTGAGGAGGTACAGTTCCTTGTGAACTTTCTGTGGCATTACAGTTGATTTCATTAACCATTCTCATCACTGAACAGCTGCAGAAGTAGGCTGAATTAAATTAAGAATGTACTTCTCTGGAACCTCTAGAGAGAATTTAATTTAAATTGGGATTTGAAAATGATGAAAAACATGGTGCAGAAGAAGAAGTGAACTAGAGGGATTTAAGCTAGTGCAGAAGGAAAGCATGACCTGATAGCACATACCATTTATCTAGGAGAATGGGAACATCGTGTGCTCTGACACACAGTCTTTGGTGAGGCCAAAGACATGTGGCTTCCAGTTCACCTATGCTAAGACAGTAAGTGTGGACTCACTGTTGGTCTATTGCTTTTCTTTCTCAGCTCTTAAAGAAGGGTTGGGAGGACTAATTTCATTTTGTGGCCAGTTCTTTTTTAAAAAAAAAAAGTTTGTTTTTTAAGTTCAGCCTGACAAGTGTGGTAAAAAAATTTGTAAGTCTAGCATGCTCACATTGCTCCCTGTGTGATAATACCGCTTGCTGTTCCATCAAGATGGAAGTATTTACACCTTGAAATACACAAAAAAGTCCTAAGAACACTTGCTTTGAGAAATGAGTGAAGGTGTTACAAAAACAAGCACATCTCCTTTGTTCTACTCTTGTAGAATTTCTATTCTTGATGGACTTTTCTGGCAATTCTGTTAGGAGTGTGGTCTGTTACTAAGGAAAGTGGAAAATGGGAATAAGATGTATTTTCAAGTTGATTTGGCAACAGTTTTTTCCTTTTTTTTCCCCCTTGCTTTAGTTTAAATTTGAATAAGCATACCTCTTCCACTGCTTACAGTATCTATGGCATACTTGAAAAATAAAAGTGCAGAAAATAGGAGAGAAAGTATGCACTCCTTCTGTAATGTTTAGCAGAGTTTCTGTTGTTCACCTTTGAACTGCAACATCCCTGGCACTCAGTAGTCTGTATCTAAATTAAGTTCTGTTTGCTTGGATTTGAATACTTGCAGGATGGAGACTGTATTGTCTTGTTCCTGGTCCAATCCAAAGACATGTAGAAGTAAAGAGAATGATTTGCCAAAGGGGAAGAAGCAAATAAAGGAAAATAGTTTCCTTTTCTTGCCAAGACGATATTGATGCAGAGAAGCTACAGTAAATTCAACTGACATAGTGTAGTCAAAGTTTAGTAGTCTGTGAATTGAGAAAAGTGGGCATAGGTCAAGTGTGCTTTATAAACATCTGCTTCAAAGACAAAGAGAGATGGACAAGGACCTTGCATACAGGCACCACAGGACCAAAGAGCAAGATCATGAAGTGCCCTGTTTTTCAGTAGAGTCTATTATTACTAGCTGAGGTTGAGCCAGTAAAATATGAGCACCTGGTAAGAAGCAACTCTGCTTACAGAGATTTTTTTTTTAATATCTAATTAGCCTGTAAACAAAAACGTTGAAATGAAATGGAAATAAAAGAGAGTACTTTTTTGCCCTAAGCCACACAATAGGTCTGTGGCTGAGCAAGGAAGAAAATGCAGGTATCCCGTGTCTCAGGATTTTGCTTTTTCTGTAGGACTGTATTCCATCTTTGCTTCAAGTGTTTGTTTATGCTGCCAGGAATAAAGGACCAGAATGGATTAATATGTTGCTTGTCAAGACAAGATGACAAATGGCTGATTCTGGGCTTTGAGCTTTAACACAAAATAAAATTTTAAAATGTTTTAAAGTTACTTATGCTGCAGCATAGACAAAAGGAACAGTATGTATTGCTCTGTCTTGACCTTATCACTAGCACAAAAGCTGAGAATTCTTGAGTTTTTAGAGAAGTAAATGTATTTTATAATTTAAAAAGCTTAAAAAGGCTAAAAGCTACCTTGATTCTGTGTGGAAGTATATGAAAAACACTTTATGTAGCACAACTAATGAAAGTCACAACTCCTTTCTGAATGTCGAAAGGATGGAAATAAAAAGCAAAAGTTAAATTTGTACAATAATTTAGGGGATAGCAATAAAGCCCTGAAACTAGGACAATCAAAATATATTATGTGAAGGGGGAGGTGCCTCACTGTCTGAATTCTTCTGCTTGCTTTCATTTCAAACCAAATAAATAACATCTGTGCCCCTTAGGTTATGCCATGCTAACAGTCTACGGGGAGGGGAGGGGGGAGCACCACCAGGAGAAAAAAAAGAAAAAGAAAAAAGGAAGGGATGATAATGCTTTTGTGGTTCCTGCCTTTCCTGTTTCTCATCTCTCTGCACATCCCTTCCCTCACACCATCAAAAAGAAAGCAGAAAGTGTGGTGTATGGCTTTGGGGCTTGGTTGTCTCCAAGGCAGTTCTGTGATAGGATGAGTTTTGTTTCCTTTCCTCAAAAGCTTCTGTGAATAACTCTTCAGCCAGCACCAGATCCTCTAATTTTTCCTGAGCTCCAAACGGCTCTTGAGATCAACCAGCAGTGTTTCACTGTCTGATACCAGAAGCATTGTAACTGTATCTCAGCTGTATGCTGGTTCCTTTAAAATCACTCTTGATGGCTCGCCAGGGTCTAACACCAGAGAATTTTGTAAGAAGTGCTTATATCCTTTCTACTTCATGAGTCTTGGAGCTTCAGGAAAAAAAAACAAAAAACTGTATTTTGCTGTAATGGCTAGGAAGCTTAGTAACTTGTTCTTAAGTGTGTAATGGCTTAGTTCTTGTTATAGTATGCATAAGACAGTGTATAATTAATGCTTTTAAAAATAAACTCTATCCTTATATTGTGAAATCTTTTATATAGTCAAGAATTCAGGAATGTGTAAGAAATAAAGCACCTTACAAACATACCAGTTTTTTTTCAAGTTAGAAGTAGGTTGATAAATCTAAATAAACAAAAAAGAAAACACCACCACTACTTGTTTTCAGTCTAGTACAATTAATTGTAGATAACAATTTTCTGTTGTTGCATTTCACTAAGATTTGAAGCCATAAGGTGATGTTTTTTATAATCTTTGAAAGGATAGTCTTCAAATGTATGGAGGGAAGTTAGGCTTCCACCTCCCATGGCAAGTCAGCGGGAGTTTGGTGCCCTCTGGGATCTCTCCCACGGTGCTTTTGACATTTTGCAGTGACACTTCCATAGCAGCAGGGAGATGCAATGATTAAAAAAAAGTCTGAATTTGGGAGGGTTGATCTCTTTGTAGTTAAATGAATGTTCAGAATGTTCAAAAATGAGTGGAAGCTCCCCTTAATTTCAAAGACTATTGATTTGGATCACATCATTTATGAGTTGATTCTTGATATTTAAATTCCTGTTGGAAATGTTCAGTGACTTTACACAAGCACTGGTAATGAAAAATCAGAAATGTTTTGTAATAGTGCATTTATTGCCTGTTAAGGCAGTCTGTCTGGTCCAGCATGTCTCTGCAGTGTTCGACATCTTGGTTTAGGGACAGCTGGTAGCTTGGCTTCTTGCATTGCTCAGGCAGCACTGCTGTACCGTTCCGAGGAGAGCGAGAGGCTGGCTGGGGAACCAGCTGTTGCATTTGGATAAATTGTCACAGACCACCTTGTAGCACCAGTAAGGAAGGCTGTAAATTGTAAGTCTAATAGAAGTGGGCTAAGGCAGGGAACGGGATTCATGGGCCTTTTGCTGTCTGCTGTTCTCTGAGCTGTCCATTCAGTTCTGTTGTTTATCAAGGTCAAACAGACTTCGTGTATGCCTGTACTCCTGCACGGGTGGTCAAATGCGGCTTATAGGATCTTGCAGTGTCTAGAATACTCTCCCCGAGAATTCTCATGTTACTTGTGTGATAGTAAGAGGTGGAGCTCGCTCCTTGTTTCCAGCTCGTACTGCATAAATCTCGTCAGAGCTTTGAAGATGTAGTCAAGGTCTTGCTCGTCTGGGTAGTGCTTTTGGGTGGGCTTCACCCCAGGACAAGCATACTAGAAATCATACTGTGCGTTCTTACTGTCTGACTTGTTTACAGATTGTCTTCTAACATTGTTGAAGATTTGCGGTTTTTTTATCCCTTATTCTTCTGGAGTGTCTGTTCTAGATTTGTTTTAGACTTAAGCTTTATTTTTTACTTCAGCTTTAGTTGTAAGTGATCGCAGTGACAAGGCTTGCTGGGATTTCACAAGTGGGACTATTGTTTTGAACTTTGGGTCTGGGTGATGGGGTGCTGTGCTCCCCACCTTGTTGTTGTTTGGTGGTGGTGGTGAGAGGTGCAATTCCACAGACCATTCCCTAAGAACTACTTTTTTTTTTTTATACTATACTAGTATTCCTGTATGCTTTTTCATTGTTTTCTTAGTAACATATACTGCTTGAGACCATCAAGAGTTTCAGATCCTGAGCTGACTTGTGCAGTAGGGCTATTCAAATCAGTTGCTCCTCTGCTTCTTTGGTAGCTTGTTCATGTCAGTGGTCAAGACACAAACCTGGAGTGTGAGAAGCGGCGAGGAGCTGTGTCCTGTGAGGCACAACGCCATTTGCATTGCCACTTATCTGGGAACTTCTTTCTAACTATACGTCTGGCTCTGGTACCCGTGAGTAGTGCTGTGGTGAACTTAAGGCATAAAAGCCCTATGGAGTCCTCTACCACCAAGCAGTGTCTGTCTGTTATAAATGTTAGTTCTCCTGTAATTCACGTTACTGTTCTCACCTCAACGTTGCAGGAAGTATTGTATTTTCTCATACCACATTTTTCTGTTTACCTCTGCAGTCACATTGGTATAAAGTGTCAGTGAAGTATTTCAACTTAAAGGGCAAGCCGTGTTGACAAAGCAGTGGTTTTACAGGTGTGGTAAAACTGCAACAGCCCAAGTCTTCCAATAAAACTGCATTATATTTGTATGTCAGAGATAAAGCTTAGGATAGTCACAGTTAAGGTGGGAGAAGTCTGTAGATTAGGTTGAAGTGGCACAAACGGAGTACTCATACTTGTATGAGTTGTGGGCAGTTGTTTTGGTTTGCTTTCATTTCCCTCAGTTTCCTGACTGAAACAACCTCCACTTATAATTTTGCAGGTACTGTAGGTGTGGCTGTTCTACTTTGATATATTTTTTAAAACCTTTCACTTCTCTCTAGCCTTGTTATGCTGACTGCTCAAGTTTTTAGTCCTGATACTGAGAAAGCTTGGTAACTGGCACTGGTGGATAGCATCCATACCGCCATTTGGATTTAATACGTTTGCCAATGTTGATGTATTTGGATTGTATGCATGAGGAAGACTGCTTCTGATGATCTTTGGAGGTCCTTTGTAATAGTTTATAGTTTGAAAAGCTGATAGAGAATAGCGAGTTTCTCAAATCAAGTCAGCTGAAAACTCAAAAATTATACAGGAGCTTAGCAAAAGTAGTTTCCTATTGCCACCAATGTTTAGATGATGAAACTGTTCTGTTTTTTTGTTTGTGTTTGCATAGAAACTATGTGAGGAAATTCTAAACATCCTTGAAAAAGACACAAAAACTTCATGTCAAGTTGCCTGTCTGGAAACCCTGCGGATTCTCTCCAGGGACAAGACAGTTTTAGTGCCTGTAACTACGAAGAGGAACATGCAGATCCTTATGAGACTAGCAAAGCTGGACACTATGGAAGATCCTTTGGAGAAGGTGTCTGAATTTCCTGTTATAGTAGAAGCTTTAAAATGCCTCTGTAACATAATTTTTAATAGTGCTGTTGCACAGAAGCTCAGTTTGGAACTGAATCTTGCAGCCATGCTCTGCAATCTTCTGAAAAAATGCAAGGACCAACAGCTTGCTGGTGACATTAAATGCTTTGATTTGCGTCTTCTCTTCCTCTTGTCGCTTCTGCACACAGATATTAGATCGCAGTTGCGTCAGGAACTACAAGGGGTGCAAGTTTTGACTCAGGCTTTGGAAAGTTCCCTGAATGTAAGATGGACAGAAGAATATAAAGCAGCGGAAGATCATGACAGGCCTCCTTTATCTTTGCAAGAGACAGATTGTGCCATTGAGGCACTGAAGGCTCTTTTTAATGTAACGCTCGACAGCTGGAATGTCCACAGCAAGGTAAGGTTTAGCTGAGGTGATTTTTTAAATTGGTTTTGTTTAGCCTGCAAGGTCCAGAACCAACACAAGAAGCAGTTGTTGTCCAGCCCTCAGGGCAAGGATTTTAGTTCTTGATTTTTGCTACTGTAATTCTGATGGAATATAGACTGCATTTTTCAAAATAGCAGCTGAGGCAGTCCAGAAATTTTGTATTGGCATGTTAGCTTTTCTGTATGAAAAATCAGTCTTGAGAAAATTTGTCTGAATAGCTGAATTCTAATTGTATCATGTATTGATTGAAAATGGTCAGATGGCTGGAACACCTCTCCTAGAAGACAGACTGAGAGAGTTGGGGTTGTTCAGCCTGGGGAAGAGAAGGCTCCAGGGAGACCTTAGAGTGGCCTTCCAGTACCTACAAGGGGGCCTACAAGAGAGGTGAGGAGGGACTATCAGAGAGTGTAGTGATAGGACAAGGGGTAACAGTTTTAAACTAAAAAAGGGTAGGTTTAGATTAGACATTAGAAAGAAATTCTTTACCATGAGGGTGGTTAGATATTGGAGCAGGTGGCCCAGAGAAGTGCATGCCCCATCCCTGGAAGTGTTCATGGCCAGCTTGGATGGGGCTTTGGGCAACCTGACGTAGTGGAAGGTGGGGGGCTTGGAACTAGATGATCTGTAAGGTCCCTTCCAACCCAAACTGGTCTCTGCTTCTCTGCTTCTCTGATCCTTGGGCTTTCAAGAGGCGTTGAGTCTTTAATGCTCATTGCTTGTAATGCCAAAAATAACTTTTTTGCTATTATTACTCCTTAGGCAAAAAATCTTTTCAATGTGTTTTCTGTTTAATGGGAGAGTGGCTTGGATTATATAATGCAAGCTAGATTGTATGTTTTCAAACAAAAAATTCAAGATATAGTAAAATGTGTCAAGGAAGACTGTTTAATGAGAGTCCAAGTTTTCCAAAAGAAAATAAATGCTGTTCAGTAATAATTAGTTGGCTAGGAAAAACTCTGTAATGTAAGTGTAGCAGATGGCTACATCTCTTGAGATTGTGGACTATGGCAATAGGGTAACAATTAGTGCTGAAAAGTTTCCCTAGTTTTCTTCTGTTTTTCTGGGCATGATGATAAGCACATCAACTGTAATTTTCAGTAGGAAATAACTCTGAAGAAACAGAGGGGTACTGTTCTTAATATCTTTTTCTCCCATCGTCCCAGCCCTGGTTTTGGATTTAAATGTGATCTTTTAAGATGAGGTCATGGGTGAGAACCGAACACAGTTTAATTTTTTTATCTTATTCATAAGATTTATCTATTTTTTTCATGACAACATTGGATCTATTTTTTCTCACAGACAAATGTTTGTTTTGTATTGCATTGTTGAATTTATTAACGTGATGGTAACTCCTGTTGATGATAACTTAATCCTGCACTATAGTAGTAGAATTAAATAAACTAAAGATCTTTCTTAGTCTATATCATATTGTCTCTAAAACAGTTTTGTTAACTTTTCACTGGGCATTGTAAATACGTAGTGTATAAAGCTAAGTAGAAGTTTACAGTGGTTAAAATAGACAAATAATTGTTCTGTTTAGTGCATTGTACTGAAAAACAAATACAATATTACTGATCACATTCCAGAATGTAAAACTATTTAAAAGTATGAACTCTTTGCTTTAATGTGTCAAGGACACTCTGAATAAGAAATTAAATCCTGAAATTTAAGATTAAGTGGGTGAGGGGGGGAAATCGGAGAAGCTAATGCTTTAAATTTCAAGGAAATATGAAGAAAGTGAGGGGCTTTTCTCTCATTTATATCCCACCTTTAACTTTGTCAGAGAATGTTCTTTGTATAGGCAAATGATTGTTTTGGAGGTAAGAACTTGAGTCGAGAAAAATAACCCAAAATCGAGTATATAACAGATGTAAATGAATGTTTCAGTACTTAAGAATTTGAGAAGCGTCATCCTTGTGATTAATTACTTCTGTATGGAGGAAGTAATGCGAGGTGTTAAGTTGGAAAATGAAGCTATATTACATGTTCACCTCTTGAGAAGTAGTCTCTTGAAATCTGAATCTTGATGTCGGTATGCTCTCTCAAGATTCCAGTATTTTCTAAAATGAAAAGTTCAGCTTACTGCAGAAGGGTGGGTGGGAGGTGGCAGACAGTAGTGGCGTTACCTAATGAGGTTTCATTTGGCAACTATCTTTGGAATAAGGGTGGCGTTGTCCCACAGATCTTTTGCTCCCTGAAGAGCTCAAGCAAGCAGCTATTAGGAAAATTTCCTTCAGATTTCAGGAAATTCTGGTGTTAGTAACCTTTTTATTTATTTATTTTATTGGATGAGAGTTTAAGACATTCTGGGGCAGGAAAAGCTATTTCGTATTTGAAGGTAGAGGTTATTATGTAACTCTTTACTAAAAGTTCCTAAAAGCAAGCAACCCTTAAATTAAAGAGCTCTGTATTAGTTGTAAACTGTTAACAAGATGTTAGGTGACGTTCTGCTTAGCAAGTATCCCTGTGGAAATATTAATGATCTGTAAGCAGAGTAAACAGTATGTTAATTAAGTGGGCTGAAGATGCAGAATTTGAAGAGATTACAAACAGGCAGGCAGGAAAATAAAAGGAGACCAGAGAGATTGGGCATGTGGGCAGAAAGCTAAGTGAGACGCATCATAAGGAGGAGAGAACCATTTGATGCACCAATATTTAATGACTGGAGATGATTTCAAAGTAGCAAAGCCAGACAAGAGTCGCAGGTGGTACAGTTGGCAGATTTGGATGCTGATGTTACAGTGATGTATTGGGATGCTTTGTGCTAAGTCAAGCACGCAAGAACATATGATGGATGCCAAGAAGAGCTAATAAAAAGGGCCAGGACAATAATACGCACAGTTTCATGATGGCAGTTACTGGCATGCTTCTATGTGGCTGCTCTCTGGTGGGAGATTGGAAGGAAGAATTGTTTGGAGAGAGGAAAAGTAGGGCAAATAAGGTTGCTGAGAGTAAAGGAGTTATTAAGGAAATGTAGAAAAGATGTCAGCGGAACAGAAGCAAGTGAATTAGAGAAGGAAACAGACTGGGTGGGGGAATGAAACTGTTGGTAGCAAAAGGACTTAAATGAGAATCAGGCAAACGAAAAACATACGTAATCTAAATTGATGAAGAGGTGCCTGGGTGTAAACACAGGAAAGAAGATGGTAATGGTATATTAGGACTAGTTGTATGGAATGGAAAAAACAGTTGTAACTGGGTTTTCTGGTTATGTGGGCTCATTTGACTGGAAAAAAGTCCCCATGTCTTTTTGAAAGGCCTGATTAAAAGGCCATCATATGAAAGCTACCATTGCATTACGCATTCAGTGAACTCTAAGGTACAGTCCTTTTACTGATAGGGATGGATGTTATGATCTAATAGGTATTTTCCATCTTTAGTTTTTATTATTCTAGTGACCTGAAACCCTCACTTGCAATCTTCAAAATGAAAAAATATCTTCATAATTTATATTTATATAGAATGAATCTCATCAATTTCGTTACATGGCTGCCATCCTTCGACACTGCTTATTAACAACGGGCCCTACTGAAGACAAAACCGAAGAGTTGCACAGGTTGGTAAAATTGCAGAAATAGTCTATTAAAAAAAATAAATTGCTTTCACAGATATCTGAAGCGGGAATCTGAGAAACAACGAAAGCTATAATTTTAAAGTGGAATGCAACTTTTGCTGTTTTGGATAGAAGTTGATGGAAAATCTGCATTTTGAGATTTTTGTATGTAATTTCTGAAATTTTGATGCATTTGAATGATGGAAGTAACAGGTTGATACTTTTATCTCCACCAGTTCTAGGCTGTTTGGCTATAAGTACAAATAATACTTCCTTTGTAACTGTTTTTTTCAAAGAGAAGCATCTTGCAATTTTAGATGTGTTGTTTTTACCTCAGTCCCACACCCAAATGCTTGTTTTATATTTGCACCCAGTAACTTGATGAGAATTCAGAGTGTTTTTACTGATATGGTGGTTCTTCCCCGTTCAATGTTAATAGTTTTTTCCATGACATTCTCATTATTTATTTAAATAGGCCAGCCGTTCAAAGAGCTGAACAGTACAGTAGCTTCAGACACCATCCCTTGTTATCTCTTGGCAATGAGAATGAGTGTTGCCATTTTCTTCTTCTGAGACATCGGTATATCAAAGTTCAAGATCTTTTGAAGATCTTTTTCTGAACCTGCAGTATATGGGAAGGATAGCTTTTCACACCCAGCAGTCTTGAAAGTGTTAAATGAACTTTATTAAAATCTTGGAAAGCTCTTAGAGATCAACAGTCTTAGTAGGTGAGCACTAAAATCGTACATCAGAGCCCTTCTCAGTTGATGCAGACTAGTTTAGAATAATTTGGGATACTGCTACAGTAGTTGCCATGACTAAAGTTAGTGCTGAGCGTGTCCTGAAAGGCAGTCAATATTTTCTCTTTGCTGCTGGTTATGGTGGGTGTTCGGCTCTCTCATTCTCCTTTAAGGGAGGGACTGGTGGGAATAAGTTCCCCACTGCTGGGAAAATTGAACAGATTTGCGCAAGTTCCAGAACTACTAGAAGATAGAGAGAGACCTTTGTCATTTCAGCTTGTACGCAATCAGCAAAGACTGCCTGATATTCTGATGAATTATTATACAGTGGATGCTCTTCCCATGAAAACATGCCATGTTTCCTTGCCCAGGAATCTAAGGCTAATTACCTTGTAAAATATATCACCCTTGTAAAATTTAATTATCTTGTGCTATTGCAAAAGGATGCATGTTATGCAAGTCCTTTTGGTTTTACCTTTTGCAGACACTTGCAGATCAGAACCAGAAGGGGCTTTATAGATAGAGGTAGGCAGTGGTGGAGAAAATGTGTTACTAGTGTGATTTCTGTCCTTGCTTTTTTCAGTCAGAAGGTATATATTGTGAAGCTATGCTCCTTACGTGGACCATACCTCCTTTTGGAGACACCAAATCAGGCAGGAATTCTCCTTAATTCTGAGAAGAGGAAGCAGAAGAAATGAGGATGACTGTCACTGGCTTATTCCTTCGGTTGTCTCCCTTTCTCCATCAAACTAAATATATCACTGCACCAACCTTTTCCTGTTATGCTGGGAAAACAACTTTCTCCTTCTGTTAGATAACCGTAGCTAGTTTGTTTAGGTAGTTAGAAGAAAGAATGCAAGTGTAGCTTTGCTACATGTAATATTTGATCTTGATTTATGACATACCCAAGGATTTTTTTTAATGTGTTAGAAGAGCACTGCACAGGTTTTGACTTTTATGATTTGAATATTTCAGCCCATTTGCAGAACCTGAATTTCATCTTTGAATGCTACATGCTGCAATAAAAGCTGAATAATTTAATATGCTTTTCCACCAACAACATTCATCACAAGGCAGTTCTGAAACAAAAGAGGTATAGTCAGAAGTTATGACCCTGCAAATCCTCAGGGGTCTGGATATCTCACTTCAGTCCACTGTTGTAATAAGTCAAGCAAATCTTTCATTCCAGATTGGAGTTTCAGTAATGAATGAGTAAACTTGTGTTAGCAGTCTATAGCTAGCACTAATATAGCTTAAAAAAAAAAAAAAAGAAACCTGTCGGGCTGTTAAATATGCTGGACTCTGACTGTGGAGTCTTTATTGCTAGAGATGAGGTGTGAGTCAGCAGAGTTCAACTTCTCGGTCTGCATCCCAACTGGAGCCTATCAGTAAGGCAATTATTAAAATAACATTAGAAATAGAATAAATATAAACACAATAGAGTAAATATAAACAGACTTGTATGCACAATACAGCAGATACAAAGTATCAGCGAGGCATAAGTGTATTTCCTAGAATTGCTGATCTCTTCTGTAAGTGTGTAAATCTGCGGAATGTAAGATGTGCAAATGAAGGGTTTGGACAGCCTACTAAAGCGTGTTGTATGAGTGCTTGTGCTCTGAATGTCTAAGTTGAGGATTTATTTTATATGAGCATCAGGTATTGGATACATGCCCTGAATTGCGATGTACTGGTTGTCAGTTTGATTTTTTTTTTTTAAAACAAATAAGCAGAAGCTACCTATGGAAAATATCTTAACTAATTTAGTGTCTGGTACTGTTGTCATTATTGTGGTTCTGTCATGTCATTACTTAAAGTTTGAATATGAACAGCTTAAAGCACCACATATTAGAGCGAGTGCCATTTTTGCCGACTAACAAGGTTTTAATCAAGGCATTCAGCAGCTCTAAATAGGCCTTTGCTTCTAAATTTGCATATCAGGAGGGGGCTGGGAGCATAAGTGGGTGGATGTCATGTCCCAGTGATTAATGATCTCTAGGAAGCCGAAAAGGGGAGAGTAATATACGCAGTATTTCTACCCCCTGGAGTAGGAATGCAAACACTATTGTGCAGATCTGTGCATAGTCACTGACTTCCTGGTAGCTGGAGAATTTCATACACTCCTCTACCACAAATAAAACTGTCAGTGAAGTGACAAAGATCAGAAAGCCGGGCTTCATTTATTGAAAAGAATAGCTCAGACACAGTGATCCAGAAAATTAATTTTGTAGGTGTTTGGGAGCTTGGTTGTTTAATAAGAAACTGGTAAAAAGAGAACTTTTGATGAAAGGACGAAAACCACCAAATATTTGTTGAATTTCAGTCTATTTTGCTTCTGATAATTCCTGAATTATTGGAATAACTTATATAAAAGACATGTCTTAAACAGGAGTTAGAAATAAAATAGAACGTGTTTTTGAAAAGCACAAGTTGCCTGAATTTCAGTTGTTAAAAGAGCAAAAGGGAGATGACACAACGTGGAACAGCCACCCAGTCTGATCACACTCAAAACAGCATGCTTGTTAGAAATCCTCTTTCATTTTATTGTTGTGATTTGCTTTTCTGTTGTGCTAAATCTTTGTTAGAAGTGTGTTAATAACATAAAAACAGCTTCTACATAAATACGATTTAAAGCATTAACTGAAGTTGTTTGAAAAGCTTTCTCTGTTCTTGGAACTCTTCACCAGTCTTTGAAACATCAGTACTCATAGTTTTGTTGGTAGCTTTGAGGTCTGCGTACATAAGCCTGCGTAGTTCTGTAGTATTTCTAAATATATCCATTTATAATTGTAGTTGGGCATCAGTAAGTAAATAATGACAGAATTCTAATTTTTGCAGTGTCTGTGTAATTTAGCCTCATTCAGGAAGAGTACAAATTCAAGTCTGTATAATGAGAACAGGATAGGTAGCAAACTCAAAAGATGTGTACCGTAGAAGAGGCCCTTGCAAAGGAAGTTCCATGTTACTCCATTAAAGTGGAGGGAGCGACCCTGTGGTCTAGTTTAAATCACTTAACGGGTATTTGAGAAGCACTCCTCTTTGTGCTTTGTGGAATGCAAAAACTGCCAGTTACTGAAAGGTACTGCTTTGTAAATAAGCCTGAATCTTTTTTTTTTTTAAGTGTGTTAAACATCTTCTGTATTTCCTGTATGCTACAAGCTAAGTGAAAATATTTCAGCGGACCTGAGAAGTTGCCACCACCTCCCACTGATATGGGGAGGAGGGAATATTTTTACATGGTGTACTTCTGTCACAATAATGATAGAATATAGATGGGTTGTAAAATCTTCTAGGTTTCAAGGAGGAAACGGCTCTGACCACTGCAAGTCAATGTGAGAGTTCCCCCTGCTGTCCTGCCAGATCAGCTGCTGTAATGCACTGCTGGTAGCTGTGCGTTATCGTTGGGATAGGATTGCGTGGAGGCTGGAAATAGTAATGCACTGCTACAGTATCGCTTTTGGAGCTTTTGTCTTTCTTTTTCCTTGCTTATTCTAACAGCCAGCACTTAGGTGATAATGCATGCCACCTTCTTTAAAACACAGAGAGTAGAAAATAAAGCATTGTTTCAGTTGCAGGGCCTCTTTTTTGGTTGCAGTTGTACAAACATTATGGTGAGTTGTACTGTTTTGAATTCTTTCTTCCAAATGAATAATAAATTTTTAAAATCTGTTTCAGCAACACAATCAACCTCTTAAGCAATGTTCCCGTTTCTTGCTTGGATGTTCTTATTAGTCCATCATCCCAAGAGGAAACAGATATAAAGTACAATGGTATGAATATGGGAGCAATTCAGATTTTACTGGATTTCATGGAGAAGAGAATTGACAAGGTATGGGCTGTAAAAATTCTTAGCAAAGTGACTTCTTTCGTTAAAGCAAAAAGTGGATCTCTGTAAAGCTTCTTACAAACCTTTCAGACAGTATTTGGGAGAAATATGGATGTCCTTACTTGCTTCCAGATTGTGGAAAACTTCAAAACTGAGAAAAAATTCCTTTAAATATCTGAAGTATACTTGTATTTTTGAGACCCTGAACATTTGACTTTTTGTTTATATCTATGTAAAGTTCATATTTTGACTGCCATATAAGACTATTGAAGAGTTCATAGGATTTGAAGTAGATTTTTTTTTCATAATGTTTTATTTATATTTGTTTTTATTTTAGGGAAGCAGCTATAGAGAAGGTCTGACTCCAGTTCTCAGTTTATTAACTGAATGCTGCCGAACTCATAGGAATATCAGGAAGTTTATTAAAGCTCAGGTATGTAAAATATTCATAAAAATTTGAATATGAAGCTAATTACAAACTTACTGAGATTTGTACATCAGTGCAAGACACTGATACTTTCAAAGTATGAATGGTTTCATATTAAATTACCCAGAAAGTTGTCTCTCTGGTATTTTTTTTTCTGTTAGGTATCTGACAACTGTCAGCTATAGAATAATTTTCAGAGTCATGTAAATCAATAGATATTATGGCCTAAGTTCCATGATATGTTTTGTGAAGCTGTTAAATAATAATATTAGGGGTATCATAAAGCTGTGTTACGTGAGTCACTGTGGATCATGTGATGCATGGCAAAAAGCACAGTGAGGTCTGACCCTTTATGTCCAGCATATCGGAAAAACTTCAGTGCAGTTAATAAAACTTTGTAAAGCTGTATGGTAGCCACTGAGACCACAGGTGTTTTCATTGCTTCTGCTTGAGCTTTAAGAGACCTCAGCAGGCAGGAATCATAGGAATTGATAGTTGTGTACCAAGTGTGCATCAGCTGTTCTGTTGGAGTAAAACTGTCCCTGAACAGAGGCATGCTTCATCTCTTAAAAGGTCTCTTAGAAGAGCTGTCAAATACAGTACAGACCCTGTGTAGGTTCTTTACAGGGGAAAAAAGATTTCCATACCACGGTTAGAGAGCTAAACGATCAGTAAGGCTTGGTGGTTGGGTGTGGGTGGTGTGGTTTTTTGTTTTGTTTTGTTTTGCTGCTTTTCCTGAAGTTGAGGGAAGAAAAGTTAAAACATGAGCAAGGAAGAGACAGCTGAGACCAGCTGAGAGATGCTGTTTCCTAAGCTGTAGTGCTTTTTGGGTTGCATCTTAGATGCCTCTCCCAGATCAAAGCTATGCCTGAATTCATAGATGGAATCTTTATTGGATGAGAGCATATTTTGCATATATCGTCTGCCTCTTTCACCAGAAGAAGTGTTTTTAAGGATTTTAAGAAACCCATTCTTGTTGTTTATATTTTTTGTGTGCAGCGGTTCTTTCCTAGAATACTCTTCTGATCTGTTAAATAAAAAAAAAAAGCTGCAGAGCCAGATGTTCAGAAGTTAGAAAGTGAGGTTGTCTGCATGTTTTTACTACATCTCGGCATCTAGATGTCAGGATACAATTGCATGCTGTCTCTTACCACAGGATCACTGCCTCATATAGTGCAAAGAATGGATGGGTGCTGCTAATTGCATGACCGGATGTTTGATACTTTGAATTATCCTCATTGTTAAGTGCTGGCCTTAGGCGTTATTTATTGTGCACTATTCAAATTCTGATCTGAAGACAGAATGATTTATTTCCTCATGGACTGTCCTATGGCACTCTTTGTGGCATTAGTATTAAACTATTCTAAAAACATTAATTCATTCTTACAACACTCTGGGAAATGACAGTCATGGTACTATCCCCATTGGGGAAAGTAAGCAGGGACAAAGTAAAATGTTTTTACTGTTTTTTTTGAATACTTAGGTTAAAAAAAAACAGAGCTTGTTTTTTTCAAAGTAGTCAATGCATAGCATTCATTTGTTTTAAGTATTTGTTCCCAGTGAGTCTGATTTCAGTAGTAACTGTGCAGTAATTTTGCACAGAACATGATGTTTTACATTAAACACCTAGAAAACAGAAGACTTGCAATTTCTAATGACAATTAGTGACAAGTTTGGTTTTGTTCGCTAGTAAAACATTGGTGATCCATAATTCTTACAGGAGTCTTCAGACTGCCAAATATTTCGTATTACG
The DNA here is from genome assembly GCA_013399475.1 of Chauna torquata. Taxonomy (NCBI): domain Eukaryota; kingdom Metazoa; phylum Chordata; class Aves; order Anseriformes; family Anhimidae; genus Chauna; species Chauna torquata. Next base: position 45,781 of record VXAL01006422.1, read on the forward strand.
GCTCAGATTTCCTTGTGTATCATGTCATGTCCTGTGAGTGCGAAAAAATAATGTGGGTTTTGAGTCTGAATGCATAGGCACAAGGAGGCTGCAATAAAAAACTCTTCAGGCACCTTTCTGACTTTCTTGAGGTTTAGAGTCACTAATAATGATTCTTAATGTGAAAATAGTGTATTTGAGGCTGTATTGGGTTTACGTGGTAAGGGTTTGGTAGCAGGAGGGCCACAGGGGTGGCTTCTGGAAGCAGAGCCCAGCAGCTGCCCCATGTCAGATAAGAGCCAGCTCCAAAAGGGACCCGCTGCTGGCCAGAGCTGAGCCAGTGAGCTACGCTGGTTGCACCTCTGTGAGAGCAGATTTAAGAAAGGGAAAAAAACTGCTGCACAACAGCAGTTGGTGGGAGAGAGAGGAGTGAGGAACAGCCCTGCAGACACCAAGGTCAGTGAAGAAGGAGGGCAGGAGGTGCTCCAGGCACTGGAGCACGCTGTCCCCCTGCAGCCCATGGTGTATCACTGTGGAGCAGATCTCCATGCTGCAGCCCGTGGAGGAGCCCACGGAGGAGCAGGTGGATGTGGCCTGAAGGAGGCTGCAGCCCATGGAGAGCCCCCGCAGGAGCAGGCTCCGGGCCGGACCTGTAGCCCGTGGAGAGGAGCCCACGCAGGAGCAGGTGATCCGGTGGGAGCTGCCACCCGTGGGGGACCCGTGCTGGAGCAGTTTGCTCCTGAAGGATGGACCCCGTGGTACGGACCCATATGGGAGCAGCTCTTGAAGAGCTGCAGCCTGTGGGAAGCCCACGCAGGACCTGTTCGGGAAGGACGGCATCCCGTGGGAGGGACCCCACGCTGGGGCAGGGGCAGAGAGTGACCATGAAGGAGCGGCGGAGATGCAGCGATATGGGCTGACCGCAGCCCCCATTCCCCGTTCCCCTGCGCTGCTCAGGGGGAGGAGGTAGAAGAGGGTGGATGGGGGGAAGGTGTTTTTAGTTTGCTTTTAGTTTCTCACTGCTCTAGTCTGCTAGTGATAGTAATAAATTATATCAATCTCCCTATGCTGAGTCTGTTTTGCCCGTGACGATAATTAGTGAGCAACCTTCTTGTCCTTATCTCAACCCTTGAGCCCTTGTCCATTGTATTTTCTCCCCCTGTTCCTTTGAGGAGGGGGAGTGAGCAAGCGGTTGTGGTGGAGTTCTGCTGCTCAGCTGGGTAAAACCACCACAGAGGGCATGTTAAAGAGTATTTTCTCCAAAATCTTTGAGAATTAGCTTCAGCTTTTAAAGGAGTGTTATCCTCCTTTAATGCATTTTGTCTATACCTGTAGAGCCAATTTTTGAAATTTTTGGTAGAACTTGCGATGTAACTTATTTTCCTGCTTTTTCACTGTAAGTATATTTACTGTTTTGTATAAATTATGCATCATGTTAAGGTAGGTTTCCTTAAGCTGTTATTTTTAATGCTTTTACCAGAAACTTGAGCAAGACTGAAGAACCTAAGAACGTAAGGTTGCTGTTGCCTGTTAACGAACTATTTTGGGACACGTATTTGTGCTCTTAAACTCCTAATAGTTGTCCTTTTTTTAGTTATAGTTTATATTTGGGATTTGAGTATTCGTCTGCCCAGGGTGGCAGACCAGAAGGGCTGAATATGTTAAGAAACAAGAGTCATTACTAGTACAGGTAAGTATGATTGGGTTGGTTTTAGTCCCTTTTTTGAAGCAGCAGAGCTTAGAATATTTTCTTGTCCTGTTGACTGTGTTTCTGCAAGGATTGGATAAGTACTTCTATACGTTGTACGTTGCTTTTTTCTTTTTTTATGCTGCTAGGTACTGCCTCCACTCAGAGATGTATCGAGTCGTCCAGAAGTTGGCACAACAGTGAGAAACAAGCTTGTGCGCCTTATGACACATGTTGACCTTGGAGTAAAGCAAATTGCAGCCGAATTTCTTTTTGTTCTTTGTAAAGAGAGAGGTATAAATTACTATTTTTTCCCTTTCATGTACAGTCTTGCTGTAATTAGTATAGTTGCCTCCAGCTGTAACTCTTGATTCTTAAAGAACTATGCTGCTTTTTGTTTTGTAGCTGATTCTAAGCTGAATAATTTTCTGTATCACTCTTTGCAGTTGACAGCTTGTTAAAATATACAGGCTATGGTAATGCAGCAGGATTGCTGGCAGCAAGGGGCCTATTAGCAGGAGGAAGAGGAGATCATTGGTACTCGGATGATGAAGATACAGATACTGAAGAATACAAATCTGCAAAGCCAAAGTATAGTATTGTTTTCAATTCTGCATATCCTGTTGCAGTTGAGATATTTTGATGTAATTTTTTGTTTCACCTTTATCAAAGAGGCCAGTTGCGGAATTACATGTGGTTACATGAACTGCTGTCTGTCATTGACATCATGGTCTAATTATTGAGGAACCAGCCTCCCATAGTATCCATAATATAGTTGGATGGCTCCGAAAAAAAAATGTACTATGATAATGATTTAACTTCAATTGGGGGAACTATATAAAAATGAAATGCTTGTCGAAAAGAAGTAAGGAAGAAAATTTCAAAATATTTGTAGATTGTCTAGGAACAGTTTCAAGACACAGTATTAGAGGTTCAGAGTATACGCGTGTTGTACATTTAAGTGTTATTTTAAATCTGGACTTGTTAAATGAATGTAAAGGAGGTTATCAGAGATGATACTGTAAAAGAGTAGTGAAGCAAGCCAAAAAGGTTTTGAAGAGCAGCTTACTGGAGGCATAAAGACTACAGGAATGATATTGTTTCTATGCAAAGAGCTCTAAAACAGAAGGTTCATTTTTATTTCTGCACTTCAGGATCTTTTTCTTGCTCTGTTGTTTCTACTTTTCTTTCAGAGGCCTAATATCCAGTTGCATGCATATAGGTGAAACTATGACATTTATTTAGTTAAAAGCTGACACTTAAATGCAACATTCAAGACAAATGTCAGTTGCTTTATGCATCTGATTTTCTGTATTGCTGTAAAACATTTGCAGTCAAGCTATTTGAAAAGATAATTTGTCCTGAAAGTGTGCTTTAAAACTAATTCTCTGCTTTTGTTACTTACGTTTCTGTATCACCATTCACTTGTTTTAACAGTGAAAATAACTGTGATTGTAAATTCTTAATGTAATATTAATTTGGTTTGTGCAAAAATGATCATGAGAAGGAAATGGTAAGCTAATTAAACGTTTCTTCATGAGTAACAAAATGTTACTGGATCCGGTCTGTATTTTTAAAATTAAGCCTGTAGAAAATTAGTTGCAAACGTGTATTTGTCATTCTGTTCCACATCTATGTTGTTATTACTAATGACATTGTCATTAACATCATTATTACCTTGCTTTCAAAATACTTTTGTATGGTTTATAACATAACAAATACTAGTGGAATGTGCACTTCTGAGTGGTTAACAAGAAATTAATACAGTGTGTCAACAAGAAGTTAATATTGTGAATCTCAGGAAAAGACTGCAGAAGTATCAGTATGAAGGTTGGCTATTCATAGTAAGAACTTGAACATGCAGTTCAGACAGTGTTAGTCTTAGTGGTATCTGTCTGTGTTGCTCTTTCCTCCTCCCAAGAAGATGAACAAGTTGTATACATATTTATTTAGAAATGTAAACTGTATTGTTTTTCCATCATCAGCATTAACCTTATCACTGGTCACTTAGAAGAACCGATGCCCAACCCAATGGATGAAATGACAGAAGAACAAAAAGAATATGAAGCTATGAAGCTTGTCAACATGTTTGATAAACTTTCCAGGTATTGTGTTGCAGCTGCTTGAGGGAGGCATCTTACATCCTGGTTCTTTGCCCTTCACTAAGGTCTAGTGCTTCAAAACAGTGCTATACTCAACTTCTTTGCAGAATTAGGGGCAACTTCACTGTGGAGAAGAAAGTTTAGTACTTCAAAGAAAAGAGTGATATTTTGCAGGACTTCACAGGAAACCTCTTTTGGAGAGGATTGGACAAAATCAAGAATCAGGTGGTGAGGGGACCTGCCTCCTAAATGGATAGGCTGATCAGTAATTAAAAGAATTTCTCCTTTTAAAATATGGGACAAAATCCAAGCCCAAGGCAAGTGTACTTGTTTCCCCCAAGTCAGTGAGCAACATCTCATGGTAACTACTTACGTCTTGCTGCTTATCTGAAGAACAGTTATAGCATGAAGATAGTTGTCAACAGAAACAATGAATTATATGTCAGAGCAATTAAAAGGGAATTTACAATTAAGAGTTATTGTGGATTTATTAGAATAAGTGTGGACTGGGTTACAAATGAAACTTTATCATTTGTTCTAAATGACTAAGGTAATGCCATAAAAGAAAATAGTATATAATGCGGTATGTTATTGATACAGAAAATAGGTTTTTTTTTTCAGGGAACAGGCCTGTATTGTTGGCTGTAGCTATTTTTCTCTCTGCTGTTTTTTCTTCCACCCATACTTCTAGGCTTATTGGAGTGATTGCTTGTAGTTTGTTTTCTGTGTAAGCAAAGTATTACATTCTTGAGGAATACTTACTGTAATACTGATTCACAGATCTGAGCTGTAGGAATATAGGTAAATTTGTAAGTGGATCATTCTTCAAACCAGGGATGACTGTTAGATAGAAACGTGTTTGTGTTTTGTGAGAGTCAGTGGATATTCAAATAACACGTTCTCTTGAGAGAAATTTCAGCAAACCAAGTGTTTTTACCTCTCCATTAAAGATTAGGAAAACAGCAAATGCTGTGGGGGATTCTGGCTTTCATATTACCTGGCAAAGACTGAAGTGAAAGCAGGGAAGAATCTGGGAACAACTCATCAGTGAAGTAATTGTATAGTTTTACCACATTGTTTGCCTGGAAAGCAAGTGTTGTATGTTACTGTCTTCTTAATAAAGAGAAGAAAATACAGTGCATGTATAATTGTAACTGAACTATTATGTAAAATGAAATGATTGCTATGTAAGCTAGAGAATTAAGATGCTGAGCATTAGGGGTACCATAATAAAATTACTAAATGGTCTAAAACTTTTTTAAAAGGAAGATTGAGACTGGAGATAAACAAAGATGTGAAGACAAGTCAGTTGCTATCAGTATAGCAGTTACACAAAAAGTCCAAACGGCATTACTGTAGCCTAAGAGCCTTTTGAGTTCGAGGGTTGGGGACACCTGCTGTGTTGCCTGCTAAAAACTGACAATCACTAAGCAGCTGGTGCCCTGTGTCACTACTTATCCTCTTGGCCAGTAGCATTACTTTCACCTTGGGCTTTCTGTCTCAGTTACATCCACCTGCGGTTTCTTCTATAGTACTTGGACTGCATGCTCTTCAGGGCTGGAACTCTGTTTGTTGTAAGGTTTTTTTGTTTGGTTGGTTTTTAGTATAGTGATTACTGTGGGGCAGTTTTGTTGATGTGACCCCTTTAGGTGCTGTAATAACATGAATAAAATCGCTTGACTGTTCTTCCCATCCTTTTTGGTTACTGAAAATCCATGGAAAAATGCTGTCAGGAGGAAAAAAGAAAGTAAGACTTGTTTTGGGGAAGCTGTGGGATGTTTTTAATGAATGTAATTGAGTGCAATTGCGGATTTTGCAGATGTTAAATGAAATGGGACTCCGCCAGTCTTGTATACAAGAAAAAAGAGTTAGTAATATGCTGCTAGTAGTCAGCAGGAAATCCCTCTACCTTTTTGGAGTTGAAGAGTCCTGCATCCAGCTTGACCTGTTTAGTGCTGGGAATTTTCAGAGACTTAAAGCTACCACTGGAATACGCTTTTTTTTTTTCCCTTGGCTTAGAATGTACAAATCTAAACTGGAGGTTGTTTTGGATAGGAGTCTTCAGCTGATTCTTGGTTTTGAATCATGCTTTGAGGCAGATTGCGGGTGATAGGTTTCCTACTTCTGCTGTTCTTTGTTGTTGTCATCACCGTGGGAGGGTACGTACACCATGAACTGAGCAGTTTCAATTTGGTGCAGTACTTTGCTTATAAGGCAGGAGGAAGTTGGACAGGAAAGCAACAGCTCCTTCTAATCTTGAATGGATCTTTGTAATTTGATCTGTGTAACTTGAACAAGAGGTTAGAATGAACTTGTGTGATGTACAGCAAAGCTAGTTTGCTTGGTACAGTTGTATTGTCCCAGTAATGGAAGCTATATCTGAAAGAGCTAGATTAGAGAAAGGTATGGAAAAAAGTTGAGGGACTGATAAATTTGCTTCGCTTTCTGACTGATGAGGGTAATCAGGCCAGTCTGTTACTGGGTTGTTCTAGATTTGGCTTTAATTGACTGGCTTGTATAATTTTTGAGAAGTTACCTGATGACAGATTGAACTCCTCAGAAAACAGATCTGCAAAACAGTACTACTTCAGTGAAAAAGCGTAGCCTTTCATTAAAGGCTGCTAGTTGTTTACACTGTACCCTTTTGTATAGATTTTTTGAAACTGTAAGTTAAAAAAGTGGTATTGTTCCCCTTGTTCCGTAAGATGCCAGTGGGTTTTTGCTCTCCGTGTTTCTCTTAATTTTCAGCATTGGCACTGAAGAATTGAAACTGCTGTGAGGTCATGTAAAATTGATCCATGCTTTTGGTTGTTTCAGGTCTTATTTCCAAGGCTTTTGTTTTCTGTTAGGTTGTTGGTGTTTAGGCCTGTTCATAAGGTAATTGACCCTCAACAAGGCTAAATTAAAATTAATCACCCAGTTTTATCAAAATGTATGGAGGAAAGCTGAAAATTGTTTGTGAACCCATTTCCCATGCCCCAACTAACACAGACTTGGGTTCTACAAGAGCTTTTTATGAAACTAAACTTTTGCTCAATTTTGACTGGATAGGGTTACTTTCTGAAAGCATTAAATATGTGTAAATTATTAATGTTTTCATCCTCATTTACACTTACTACTGCAGCTCTTGCGAGATGTAAATGTTAACGTAGGTAGGTTGCTGGGTGCCTGAACTTAGCCCTGAAGTAACTCCATGGGCTTTGCCTGCAGTAAGGGTAGATGCTGTCTTGGCTCAGTGAGAATTGTTTGGTAGCTGTAAATCAGTGTCCTCTGTATGTGATGCACATCCCAAAGTCTGCAAAAAGATTTAACTCAACATTTCTTTTTTACAAAACGTCAAAGGTAGCCAACTTAAATCATTGTTAACATTGTTTATGATGTTCGGTCTGTTTATATCATAGACTATTGGAAATACTCTGTGTTAATTAAAATGTCTGAAGAAATATGCTAACATTTTTTCTGTTAGAAATGGTAGGTAGAATTGTATATTAATTGGCTAATTTAAAATGTCAGGATGCTTTTTCCAAGCCAACCTTGTATTAATAGCAAGAATCCTTTTGCTGATGAAATGGTCTCCAGTTATCACAGCTTGGGTTTTGTTGTACATTGAACAGAAGTCAACAAAACAAGTATGTAAGAGAACCTGCCTAAATAAGCAACCGTACTCATTAAAAACACAAAATTAATCATAGGATGAATGAAGGAAGGATAGATTTTTTTTCTCCCCTTTCTAATCATAGAACAAAATAATGTTACATGAAAGGATCGGAACTATTATGTAGTACTCAATTATAAGGAGGTGAATAGGTCCCTAACATGCCATTTTATCAAAGGAGCAGGCTGGTGTTTACATGATGGCTGTTTCATTACAGACACTGCCATTAATTCCATGTGTCAATACTCCCCTATAGTACAGAGCAGACAAGAAAGAGTTACCCTTCAAAACAAGGGAATGATTTTTGAGTCGTTATCAGGCTAAATGGCAAGCAGGAAGCTAGAACTTGTATAGGTATATTTGAAGGGACTCTTGGGAGATATGCAATTGGAAGAAGAGAATGCATTTTGCCAACTGTTTAATTATGGTGTGTTTCTAAGTATTCTTGAATAGAATGCTTTGTTTGCATTAGAAGAACGAATGTTGCAAGAAGGGTTATTTGAGTGTACTGGAGGTCACATAAGGATGTTCAAATATGTATAAATATTCATACTGTGTACTTGGATACATCTTCATGGATACAGAAGTATTCACGCTGCCACCTACTGGGGTGAAGTGATCTCTCTTCTACCTTATAAAAGGACCATAAACATCCAGTTTCCGGGTAATGAAATAATTTCTGAGGGTATATGTGCCAGTTTCAAGTGATTCCTGTGCCGTCTTGTATTTCACCTTGAGCAGTAAACACATCCTCAGCTACCCCAAGTTGTCAAAGCTCAGCTGAGGTTTCTAAGCAGACAGTGCTAAGTGGGCAGCTTGCTGAGGTTGGTAGAGCTGAGACAGTTAGTACCAGGTAAGGATCAGCTCTGTGGGCTCATGTGGTACCGTGCTGAAGTTGGCTGAGTGATGCCTCCTGCAGTCCAACTCAAAGTTCTGTTATTTAGAAGATGGCTGTTCAATGCTTCTGAAGCTAGCTTTATAGGCAGCCCAGAACTTCTCATCTGTTTGTCTCCCTCTGTATTTTCCCTCTTTGAAAAACGTGCATAAGCTTGTGCAGTGTTCAGAGCTTGCAGTCAAGTCTTAGTCAGTGAAAGAATGCTATCTTTACACTATTTTAGGACTATGGTTAGGAGAAAAAAAATAGGCTGACCCCTGCCTTCTCCTCTGAACAATTAGTCCATCTCTCTTCTTTTGGTGGCCTTGCATACTTCTATCTTCATACAGTTCAGTTTTCCTGGGTAGCATTTGTTTGAGGAAGGGTGTATGGAGTTCAGCCTCCTAATACAGAAAGAGAATAGCAAACTTGTAACAACCATCCTTCATCCTGTTCAAGGATTTGAGAAGCAGGAAGTTCATGCAGGAACAGAAAGGTAATTGATAAACATCCTTGTTATTTTATGAAATGTGAGCTCAGTCTAGCTCATGTTGTAGCCTGGAGAGCCTGGTTAGCATCGGGAGCGAAACTCAAATGCACTACAGTACAGTTGATAATGGTGCACTTTGAAATGAGTACAGTGAGCTGAGAAACACAGGCTTTTGACTATCATGAAATATATTTCGTTGACTCAGACTTCTAAGTTACAATGTCATGCAAAACTTGGTGCATTTATCTTCAAATGACTGCCACAAAAATCACAGGCCAAGACCTGTACATATGGATTTGTCTCAACCATTGCATCTGGTGTTGAGCATCTCTGCAGACAGTTCATTTGGAGAGAAGTTTGTATTGTGTTCTGGAGTGTTTGTAGCGTGATGTAAAAGTGAAGTGTGAAAGGCAAGTTGCAGAGAAAGAGCTCTGTCTTTCTAATTGACAAATGATGAGAGAGGATGACTTGACAGTATTTACAGATATTTTGCACATATCCTTATGTGGGGAGAGGGAGGGTTAAGAAATGAGAAAATGTCTGTGTTTCTCTGAAAACGTGCCTATGTTTCTCTGAAGTTTGTAAAGTTACCTCTCTGTTTGCAACCGCCAGTCCCTAAGTTGTGTTGTGCTTAGAAGGTTGAGCCAGAAAGCTAGTTTAGCTAGGATGTGTTCTACAGCAAAAACATTGCAGACAGGCATGAAGTTACATGTTTAAATTTGAAAAGTATGTTCCCACCTTTACAGTCTGTGATCTGTGTGGGTACTTGCAGGCAGAGGGCTGGTGAATGCCTTTCCCCACCCCACTGAGTGATGCATTTTCCTGTCTGTGGCTCAGGGGAAGAAGGGGGGAAGTACATGTGTGTTAAATTGGCTGAGTTTTACTGGGCTGCCTTTCAACTGAGGAGTGAATTGACATCAAACCTCCACTTCTTTATTTAAGGTGACTCCTGAATATTTAGAGGTATTCTCCATTTTTTTCAGGAGAAAATCAAAATGTTATCTCTGCCCTTACAGGTCTTGCTATAATCCACGTATAAATGAGGTGATAAAAAGTAAGGATTAAATAAATCTTCGTTAATACTTTTTGATTGGCTTAATCAATAATTAATCATCTCTTAGATGAGGCTGTAGCTTGTGGAGTAGATATAATTGGATTAGCTTTGAGAGGCCTTTGGAGCTTTGAAGAGATTAAAATGGCTGTCAATCCTGTAATTAAACTGCCACAAACAAAAGCAATAGTATTAGAATCAGTCAGCTTTTTTCAAGGAATCAACAAGTACTTACACACCCCTAGTGGTGTACGCAGTCTGTTCTCTTAACTGATTTAGTTCCTTCAGCAAGGGGAATATGTATCAAATCATTATTTTAATTGCATGTGCATATATTGGCCAGAATGGCAGGTGAAATTCTAGGCAGAAATGGCTGTCAGAGAACTCTCAGAAGAAAAGCTAGTTTGTGTATTTTAAACAGTGAACTTGCTCCTTGTCTTGAGCCTGTTAGGCACTGACTTTTCATGGTGTCTTTAATTGGCTAAGTAGGTTTGGCCTACATGAATGAAGTCTTTATCTGTCCTGCTCTTCCCCTCCCACCTATTTTGGAGGTTTTTTGTTCTTCTTCCTTCAAAACACAGGGCTTTAGCAGAAATAACTTCCTTTTAAAGGTTTATGTACTAAAGCATATACTGTATGTGATTGTATTATACACATGTGAATTGATGTGTCCGTATGCTAATATATATTCTTTTTCAATCTCTTACAGAGATGAACTTATAAAACCAATGGGAGTGCGGCCGGATGGTACAATGGCTCCTTTGGAAGAAGCAGTCAGCCAGTACCATACCAACAAGCAAGACAGTTCAGATTCTGACTAAAGCATCACCTGCTTCACTCTCAATTCTCCTCCAGTCCACATTATTCCTTAAAGCCACGACGTCTTTTATCTAGGCATTTGATCCTCATGTTAGTCAGAATCACTTTAACTCTTCTATTATTGCAATATTTAAATGATGGATCCTGTGATGTAATGTCTGCATTTTTATTATGTCTGTTTAAAGAACATACCAATTTATTAGTTTATGATCTTTATTAATTTAAGACTAAATGTATTTCAAAGGGATAAAAAGTGAAAGCCTACAATGCAAAATAAAATATAAACATTTTGATTTTCCAGAATCCTGTTTTCTGAACTCTGTAGGTTTTCCCGTTCTTGATATATTTTTTGTATTGTGTTGCCAGTCTCTCTTTCCCTTTGTATCATTCTAATTAAAGAAGCGAGTTTGCTTAATGGCAGTAGGAGCAGGGGGTGTTTAAACTTAGAAGTCTGACTGACCTTGTAAAGCTGCTTTAACTGGCATTCAGCAGTGATTTCAGAGCTACCCTTTTTAAATGTCATTGGATTTCTTACCACTATGCACTTCTGTGGTTAAGCTACTGCTCAAGACTTTACCAAAGTGTCAGTCACTGACTGCTGCTAAAATTACCTTTAAATTGGGAACAAGATGATGTATGTTGTATGTCCTCCCCCCGACCACGTTAAGACCACACAAGTATTACCTCCACCACCACCACCCCGCTTTGCTTGAGTAAAAACATCCCTATTCAAAACAGCATTCAAGTATGTACACTTAAATGTTGCCGTGAATAGGAATGGGCTGAAGAGAAGTGCATGTGCAAGTGTTTTACTGAATTGGGGCCTAATGGGCGTGCCTCAGTTGGAGGGAAGTCAAACTAAGAACAAAGAAATAGTTTCCTTTTTAGGGAGAATTTAGGAAGGATGGAAAGGTGGGAAGGAGAAGGAAGTGTAATTTTTGACTCTGTACTCCAAAAGCAAAGATTAAAGTTCTAGGCGTGCTGCACTGCTGTGGTTGCCTCTTTGCTTGCTTGGTTTCTTTCTCTGTGTATTTCTCCTGATACAAGTTACATGACGAGTAATCCATGTCCTAGACTGTAATTCCTTTTTTTGCTCAGAAGCGTTCATGTTCAATTCTTGTGAACCTCTCAGAAGTTGGTGAAGGTTTTCCAGTCTCTGTTTCCATCAAGTTCGTACTGGTTCCCTGCAATAAGGAAGTTGGTGTTCAAAGGCCTCGTAAAGGGAGGACTTGGTAGGAAATCAGGTTGTGTTTTCCCGTGTGAGGAGCTTCCACAGATCTCCAAAAGGACTAAAAAGAAATAATGTACTGCCATCCTCTCAGCAACTGTCTGCCCAAGGGCCACTGTCCAGCCATAGCTATGCCCCCTTCTTTCTTTTAGTAAAGGGAACTAGAGTCATTAATTCTATACATTTGTGTATGCTGGCACCTTTCTGAATGTTTTAATGCTTGATGTTTTAGGTTATGACTTGACTTGGGCTATGTTATCTGCTACGTCTACATGGAGCATTGCATTTTGCATAGGGAAAATGGAAGCCAGCTGCTGTTCCCACACAGATTTTAAGGAGGAAGCAAAAGCTGAAGTAAAACCAAGTACTGCATTTATAATACTGTAATCATACCTAGAATCCAAAACGGGGAGGAGTTGTGCAGGAGCAGAAAACATGCTTAGCTGCGTCTAAACTTGGTCTCAAAAATGAAATTCTGGGTTTTGCATCATCCACTGCCTCCTTTCAGTTAGCACAGGCAATTGTTAAGTGGCACTGAAGGTGCGAAGTACTTACAAACTCTTGCTTGAGGAGTGAAACTTTAACTAGGTCTGTTAATGAGGGTTTGAGTCCTGTCTTGGTATCAGCTGAGGCTGTTGGTTCATGGGGGCTGGAGAAGTAGTTATTTCAGTAATATGCTTTGGTATGAGTTGCCTTGGAGGGATAAGTATAGAGCAAGAAAACAAGCAAGATCTGTGTGGTGCTCTACAGGTTGTAGACTATGCTTGTGCCATCAGCTGGCTGAAGAGATGAACAGTATTGGCTCCAGGGACCTGTTCCAAATGAACGTTACCTGGCTCCTGCCAATCGCACCAGTGCAACAACAGATGCAGTAAATAGTTCTGTTTAGTTTGTCTCAGAAAATCCACGCTTGTATCAGGCTTTACAGACATGAGATGCTGTTTCAATTAAAAAGAAAAAAGACTACAGAATGTTCTGCCCACATGCAGCGGCTCAAGAGTGCACAGGGTTGCCTGTAGTGAGAGCGCAGGTTGATTAGCAACTTCCACTAATGCACTACCCCAAAGCATCTCTTGGACCAAGATGATAGTTTGTGGAAGGGTTGCTGCAAGGTTACTGGTTTGTCTTTGCAACGTAACCCAAGTCCATCCTTCGCGTGCAGCTAAGGGGATCTGGGAAAGTATTAGGACAAAATTCCTGTAACACAGCAGTGTACCTGCTTCCTTGTGTGCTCTGTGATGTTCGTTTTCTCTTCAAAGTAACAGTGCATGTGTTAAGATTTCTCTTGGATTGGGAGTCTGAAGAAAAGTATGTTGTTTTGTTTTGTTTTTTAAAAAAAGCTCTATGGAATGGTGTACTTACTATGAAGTTAGGATTTGCTCCCAAGTTTATCTTCAAAGATGAGCCTCCAAAATTGGGTGCTTGGGCAACTGAACCTCATTTAAACCAGCAAACTGTTCCGGAGCTAGGTGAGCTTGACCAGTTTGGGGAATGCAATGGGTGCAGTCAGCCCACCAAGCAGATGGGAATTACTTTGTTCTGGCACTTTCCCATCCCTGGGTAATGCTTGCAGAAGCCCTGAAAAACCGTGATGCTGCAAAAGCATTCTTCCTAGGCCATGCTGCTAGCTGGGGTTACAGTGGGGAGATAGGCTGCTTCTAGAGGCTTTGTCTCTGTAGTAATTGCAACACAGCGTGTATTTTACAGCAGCTCTATGTGAGCTGTATTTCTAATTGTTTCCAGTTTTTGTGAGAGTTGAGTCTGTTTGACTGTCCTCTTGAACCTGCCCTTTTCTCCCCCCTGTTCCCTCAATGTACTACCAAACCCAAAGATGACCGTTGCGGTCGCATCCATGTGGGCTTGCTCCCAGCGCAGTCACTGCAGTAGGTGCAGTGCCCAAGAGCAAGTGCTGCTCAGAACTAAATGGTACTTTGGGCCTTCAAGGCTCCCCGTAGCCTGACCCTCTTGAGGTTCTCTCCCTGCTTGCTAAGCTGCAGGGACTACAGCATCCCTGTGCAGCATCCATCCAGCAGTGCCCTTTCTATTTGATAACTACTGATCAAAACTGGCCTCCTTGGTCTTTTCTAAATCTGCCCTTAGGCGATCTGCACCCATTCTTACTGACGAGGAGGACGCAGTGCTCTCTGAAGCAGGAGTCTAATGTGAGCGAGCAGGGAGTCTTCAGTGACTTCACCATTTTAGGCTGGGACTCCAATTTCTCTGCATTCTCTGCTATCGGTTAGCGTGCATGGAATTGCAAGCAGGACTCCTTGTTGTCCAGGTGACGTGCAGGTGAGAATAAATCCAGTACCTATGGCACCCATCTGCTGTGACTGCCTACACGTTTTTTCTTTCCTCCCCAGCTGAGCACAGAGGTGCTGCGTCTGCATTTGGATGATGTCTGAAGTTTTCCTCCTAAAGCGACTGTGGCGATCTGCTGCAACATTTCAATACCTGGTCGTCTCAAGCCTGGAGAAGGATGAAAGGTTTGCTGGCTCTTCGAGCAGTAATTCTGATCATTATACAAGTATTTGGCTAATGCAATAATATTCACGTGGTGTGAACTATTCTGTATTATATGAGATAACGATATTTGATTATATAAATGCATGCTTTCATTTTTCCTCCTAAACGCTTGAGCGTAGTTGACTAAGAAAAGACACTGTAATCAGAGAAAGGAACTCTCACGAGTAAAATGTCAATAGATTCTCTGGTGGTTACTGTAAAGGATTCAGCCAGTGGATTTCAGAGACAGGTATCTTTCATTCTCAAAAAGTCTTTCACAGGCATTCCCAAATACAAAAACTTGTGTTTCAGTCTTTATCTTGGCACCAACAGTCCGAAGTGAACAGTTCTCATTAAAGCTCATCAATGATTTGGAAGTTTTGCTTTTCTTTGTTTCCTTTTAAATAGGGTTATGAAACAAAAGATGATGGGAAATTGCTGAAATCTGTCAGAATACTTTGTTCTTTTGCAAAATAACTCAGACTTATTTGTTTAAATGTTAATGAAAACTTCCTGGCAGGTATTCTCAAACGCTAATTGAAACTTTATGCGCCCCAGAAGTGGTTTTCAGGAAAAAGGGGACGTTTTCAATCTGTTAAAAATGTTGTTATGAGAAAATTACCAGAACTTTAAAGAAATTTGCAAAAGAGGAAAACCATGTAAGCTTAGATGTTTTGAGTATACAGCATTTCCGTAAGTATGTGTGGCCAAAATAGATTCTTCACCCTATATGTGGACTTTTTCCATGTATCTGGAAGTTTGCACTGGCTTAAAACAGGAAAGAAAAGAAAAAGAAAAAAAAAAAGAACAACTGGGCAGTAATATGGTTCTCTTATAGTTCTTCAAGCACCGATTTTCCTGTAACTGGGTGAAAAATCTGTTGTCAAAGGTGGCTTCAAGAAAGAGAATATTACAACAAAGCATCCTAGTCCAAAAGAGATAAGTAAATCCCAGAATATACAAGAACCCAAATCTCCTGAAGGAGCATTCCACAACATTGTCCTTCACCTTATTGCACAGAAGAGCTCATAAAATCCTGCGCCTTAATAAGGCTGGCTGTAAAAAGACTTCCACTGTTCAAACAGCTGAAAGCCAGACTTTACAGGTCTTTGATGAGCAACAAGTTAAACAGCTAGCTGCCCAGATCAGATTTTTTTCTGGACAAGCATGTAAAAATAATGATTCAGTGGTTGTACAAAGATGCAGCTCACTTTCAGATTTAAAAAGAAAGGGAAAAGAAAAGGAAGAGAGAAGAGATGAGAAGAGACGAGAAGAGACGAAGAGAAGAGACGAGAAGAGACGAAGAGAAGAGAAAAGGGAAAAGGGAAAGAGAAAAGAAAAGGTGCAGTTTAGTCTGGCAAATGGAAATCTGTTATGTTAACATCCTGATCACTTGGAAGGCTCTGGCTCTTATGAAAAGCGGTAGGGAACATTTCCCTTTTTCCTCATGCAAAGACTTTTGCTCTTCCTGCAGTTCGTTCTCTCCAAACGACATGGTCTCGCTCTGGTGATGCAATATTCAGGCCAGGAATTTTGGGGGGAAGCGATGTCCTTTTAGCTTTGCAACGTGTCCTCTGCCCGGGTGTGCCTAGGAACGCGGATGGGGCTCTGCTGCAGGAGCTCAGCAGTCACCGAGGGGCAGGCAGAGTGGCCTGGGAAGGCACGCTGTGTCTCCTTCCTGGCCTCCGATGCCAGCCAGCAGGCTGGGGCTGTGCCTGGTGGCAGGTGGGACCTGGCAGCCCTGCAGGCCACGCTGCCCATCTCCTGCCTGTTTGCAACCTCTGCAGGCAGGCCAGGCGGGTGGGGGAGATGCAGGTGGCTGCAGGGCATGGAAAATGGTAATTTCGTACATGCAGTAACGCTGAGTGTTTTGCAAGGCTCCTCCTCTCGCTACCAGCACCACTGTCTGCCAGGTGAGTCCACTTTGTTGTCTGCTTTTACCTGTTACTTGGCACCGTGGAAGGCTCTGCGTTCATCTGTTTATTGCCTTTGGTTGCAAGAAAAAGGAATGCTTTGGCTATTGCATTGCATGTCTGTCCCTCGTTTGGAGGAGTGACATGCCTCTGTGACTTGGTTTCTGTCTTGGAAAACATTCCTTGCTCTGGATAAGTGAGGAGGAGGAGGTCCCAGAGGAAGGGACAAAACTGGTTCACCAGGAAGGAAGTACAAGCAGCCGTGTCTTTGCAGCACTGGAGCTGCTTTCAGTTCCACCATGAGCTGGGCTGTCCCGCAGCTGTTCCCATCTTAGTGGTGTCCAGCCAGGCTCGAGGCCAGCAGCTGCAAGCTGACAAGGGGCGTGGGGAAAAATCCCCAAACCAGACCATCGTCACAACTGGTCCAACAGCATCATCAGGTCAGCTCTCCATCCTGGCTGGGAGCTACAGCGTCCAGCAGGATCCTGTTGGTGTTGTTGGAGCATCCTGGCTTTCTCTAGAGCAGGCATGAGCGCAGATTACTGAATTGCTGACATGCTTGGGAATCGGTCCCTCTGTCAGCATGCCAATCTCTGTGGGGTACCTAGGCAGGCTTTTAGAGGTTGGTGAGGAAGGAATTGTTCAGACCACCCAACTTAGCTGGCTAAATTACCCGGGCAGTCTCTTCAAACTCCTTCTCCAGTCACGGATGAGAGAGAGGACAATTCAGAGTTAGGCTAATTTGGGTGCACTGAATGACCCTCTGCAGGGGCTTTGCTTTCCCTCCCTTGACTACAGAGGGATCCTGGGGAGACCAGCTGGTTACATTTAGCTGCTAAATTGGTTGCCAAAAGATGGGTGGTGAGAATTCTTTCCCATTTCCCCTTTGCCATGGACTGCACTCTTCCCAGAGCAAGATGCTCACTCGCTCTCTCCACAAATTTGGAGAGTGCTCACGCAGTGGGACACGGGCCTCCGGGAGCCTCTGTGGCACAAATGCTGCATCGTGACTTGATAGGTACGGTACATTGTGCGTAGGATTTCATGGACTTTTGCTTAAATAGATCCTTTAGAGAAGGTTTGCTTTTGGGAGCCTGTTTAACAACTTGCCTTGTCGTAAGCCAAGTTTTACACATGTTCTGAAATGTGAAAAGCAAAGGGAAACCTCAAGCAAAAATTGCAGTTAGGGAGGTATAGATGAGAGAGAAAAGGCTTCTAAGTTCTCTCCAGATGTCTGAAATGGAGAGGAAGGTGATGCTGTTTAAAATAAACCCTGCTGAGATTGCCCCTTCCTTTTTGCCTGATAAACCCATTACAAATTCAAACAAAAGCAGCCAGGATCCACGTGCTTCAGGGCATCCGTAAGCCCTCTTTTGCCTTTTAGGGCTTGTAACAGATGCTGGCTGTGGACATCAGTCCTGGTCTAACCAAAAAGGCCAATTCCTAATTCTGGAAGCTTAAAAATACAAGTTTCTGCCATATAAAAACCAGCAAACCTAAGTGTGTATTTCAGAATCCAAATCGGAATCTAAACTACCAGAATTCTAAGACTTCAGGATTATTTTATGCTCAAGAAATTCTCTTGCCTGTTAAATCCTAGTGCTGTGGCACGTCACACTTCCACAGGCATTTGAAAAAACAGTAGTTTGTTTATTTTTTTTTTCTTTTTGAGAAGAGAGTAGTGACTGCCTGGGTTCCCTCCTGTTTCCTCAGTCCCCGAATGTTCATAACACCGTGTTGGGGAGGAATAATTCCCATCCAAGTTGTAAAACACACTTATATAAGTAGATGGGAAAAGCATGAACAGAGCTGTACAGAAAACAAAACCGCCAGGAACGAGATCTTATTTTGCATGCTTCTCACTGTTGTATTTTTGCCCCAATTAGCATATTTTAAAGACAGGCCTTTTTGAAAAAAATTCTGCTATCTGCCTGAACTGTTCTGAAGCTTTGAACTTTTCCATCCTTTCCATTGATTATGGCCAAGTGACCCATATTTAAAAAGCATTTACAATAAAATTATAGCACTTTCTTTTGTGCTGCCGGCTTTCTCAGTGAAAAGCTAAAATGTTTTAAAATTGTCACTTTTTGACAGAGGTAATGGCTGTAATATATTTAGTCTCTTCCCCCTTGTTGTGTTTAAAATGGCTATGCTAATAAAGGGCACAGCTGTTGATACTTTATGGCCTGCTGGGGGGAAGAGGGGGAATGAAGGCAAAAAACAGATTGACTGTGTGTCAACAAATGCAGCTGGGAAAGAAAAAAAGAAGCCCCTTGAAGGCCCCTGCAACTTAAAGTCCAAGATAAATGATGTCCCTATGCTTAAAAAAAAAAAAAATGGAGGTTGGAATTCAATAAAGGGAGACTGAAAAGGAAACTGCTTAAAACTGAAAGCCTTTTCTCTGCCTCTAGACAGCTTACAAGAGAAATGAGCAAAACTGACCACAGAAAGAGGGTGAGCGGCCAAGAAAGAAAACAAAAGCCTATCCTGGAAAATATATTGCGTCAACGAATTATCTGAAGTGCATTATCGCCGGCGGGCGGAGAGCGTACAGTTTAATGGAGACGCGACAACAAACTTTTACATGCCGCTGCCTTTTGGGGAGCAGGCTGCTTTGTGCCCAGGCTGGAGGGGAGGGGAAAGAGGAGCTGTAATTATTCATAACGAATAAATAAGGCTGGGACAAAATGGCTCGTGGGGCGCTGGTTGCGGTCACTCCTTCGGGGGCTGGGCTCCCACTTGGCTCTGCACCCCATGAACCCCGCTTCTAGGGATCCTTCTCCAGGGCGGTGAAGGTCGGTGTGTGCAGGGCCCCCGTGGCTCTGTTACCACCCGTGGGGCTCTGGTAATGTACCCCAGGTAGGTGCCTCTCTGGCGCAGGCCTTTGGGAGGCACTGGGGAAAAACGATCACAGAACCACAGGATGGTTGAGGTTGGAAGGGACCTCTGGAGGTCATCTGCTCCAACCCACCTGTGCAAGCAGGGCCACCTCGAGCAGGTTGCCCGGGACCATGTCCAGGTGGCTTTTGAAGATCTCCAGGAAGGAGACTCCAAAACCTCTCTGGGCAGCCTGTGCCAGTGCTCAGTCACTATCACGGTGCTTCCCGACGTTCAGATGGACCCTCCTGTGTCCCAGTTTGCACCCGTTGCCTCTTGTCCTGGCACTGGGCACCACCAGAAGAGCCTGGCTGCGTGCCCTCGGCACCCTCCCTTCAGGCGTTCGCACACACTGATGAGATCCCCCGAGCCTCCCCTTCTCCAGGCCGAACAGTCCCAGCTCTCTCGGCCTCTCCTCACAGGAGAGGTGCTCCCGTCCCTTCGTCACCTTCCTGGCCCTTTGCTGGACTCTGCCCAGCGTGTCCACGTCTCTCTTGTGCTGGGAGCCCAGAAGTGGGCCCGGCACTGCAGGAGCGGCCTCACCAGCGCTGAGCAGAGGGGAAGGATCACCGCCCTCCTCCTGCTGGCGATGCTTCGCCTAATGCCTCACAAGAGGACATTGCTGGCTCATGTTGCTTTTCCCCTTCCTGTTTCCCCTCCCAGGGACAGCAGTCGTAGGAGAAAATGTTGTTCCGTGGCCCAGCAGTCCCGCAAGGCATCCAGTGGTTCACTGCATAAAGAGGAAGAGAGGGCCTGAAGGGAGGATTTCTTTCCATGGCCGGGTGGGAGGCAGAAACGCACCGGGGGTGGCTTCTTTGTAGGTACGTCTTGCATTTCCCAGTGCACACCAAGAGTCCCGGTAGTGCTGCATTAGTTCTGCTGCAGCTCCTGCAGCCTCCCGGTGAGACCCAGGGTCCAGACACTCTTGCTGCTACTTTTGGGCCTGGAAAGAGGTTTTCTGGGAAATAAAGGCTCGGCATCCAGTGAGGCCAGAAGAGCCGGTCATCCTGCAGATAAC
The DNA here is from genome assembly GCA_013399475.1 of Chauna torquata. Classification (NCBI taxonomy): domain Eukaryota; kingdom Metazoa; phylum Chordata; class Aves; order Anseriformes; family Anhimidae; genus Chauna; species Chauna torquata. The sequence goes on from VXAL01006422.1 coordinate 65,979, forward strand.
CTCTGCTTCCTCAGCCAAAGGGTGAATAAGTACAGTCTGGGGTGGGCTTTCCTGCTGTTGGGACCCTTCTTCTCTTCTTTACGTTCCTACTTCTGCCATTTCCCCTGGAGCACCACCCCACCCACCCCCACCCCCTTCTTTTTTTTCTTTCATTCAATAACTTTTTTGCATGGGTGGTAGTTCCCATTCAAAAAAAAAAAAAAAAATCTGGAAAAGGTAGTCAAATGAGAAACAGGGTTATTTATTTTCTCATTTTTCAAGGATTTTTTTTTGTGTGTGTGTGTGTGTGTTCTTTTTAACCTTTGCAAATTCTCTAAGAATGGGAGGAAGGAAAAATAAGCAAATAAAGACAAGATGAAATCAGGAAATCAGAAAAAATCCTGAAATTAAATAAAACAGTCATGTCAAATTTTTACTAGAACAACAGGACACTAAAATGGCACAGAACGTTCTCATTTCCTTCTGTAATTGTTTGGGAGAGTTTTAAAAGGCTGTAATTTTTACTATCCCTGCTAGATTTCCCTTGGTAAAGCCTTTGCACCAGTAGACGTCAATACCTCCTGGAGGGTGTGTGTCTGTGGGATGAGCGGTTTGGATTCGTTTTTCTTTGCAGAAGAGTGGAGTTTGGTGTGTCCAACGTGCAAAAGGTAAAAAAGAAAGGTAGCTGTTCCCAAGGACAGAAAAGGTCGCCTGCCCGTGCATTGATTTCTCTGCTCTGTTTTGACTTTGGGAAGCAAACTTCTTTGCTTGTGATTGTGTGTCTGCCTGTGAGAGTCCCACTACCTCTTTGTAGTTGATAGTTGGGGAAAAAAATGGAGAAAACCAGAAAAACAGGAGAAAAAAACCTGGAAATCTGAGTGTGACACAACCTAGACATTCACCAATGTGGATTGATTTTACAGGCATAGGTTCTCCTGAAGCACAATTTCCTGCTGGCTTAAAGACTGACGTGTTAAAGGTAGGTAGACTCTAGGCTTCTGTATGGTCCCTGCTTAAGTAAAATGTAGCATTATGAGAAAAAGTAATGTTAAAATTGGTGCAGTGCATATTAGCTTCACTGTAGGTAGCTCAGTAGTATCTGAACAGTAACTGCTGTTGGAGCGTGTTTTCCAAAGGACAACGTCCAAGAGGTTCCTGGAAGACCTGTCGCCCATCTACAGCCATGATTTGGAAAACAACCTGAAAGTGCCGGAGATAGCCCAGAGACAGTGCGTGATGGTCAAGGCCAATGAGTTACGCAGCAGCTCCCTAATCCCTGCATGGGGAATGCAGGAAAGCACAGCCAGCCGCGAGATGATCCCCTCCGTACGGTGCTGGCGAGACCACGACCATGGCCAGCGTCAGTGCCCGTAACTTACGGAGCTGCAGAGGCCTGAAAAGTCCGGCAGGATGATTTACAGTCATGCTGCCTAGCACACTCAGGGGAAGGCTGAGAGGCTTGTGCTGGAGCCAGAGCAGATGTTTTTTTGTAACTTCTGATTTGCAGACCACCACAATTTTCCAGGGGAGGTGCAAACCCAGGGTAGCGGCTGTCGAGTTCATAGACTTGCTTTGTTTAATTACCATTCACAGACTGTTTAACAGGGGCCTGGAGACACCAGGAACTGCCAAGAGCCAGAGGTTGACTATCACCGAATACCTCTGTAGGAAGAAGGTATGTAAATCCTTTATTTAATGTAGCTAAAGAAAAGCAAAGGATAATACTTTATGTGCGTAACTGGGCACCGAAGAGAGAGCCTGTGAGGTCTGCTGGGCTTGCTGTCACTTGAAGCTCTTCAGCTGGCCTTCGAATCCGGGCAGTCAGGCCTGCTGCCACCACTGCTGTTACTCATGCTATGGGGGGCCTGCAGGACCTCAAAACACCTGTGCTTTGTACCAGTTGCCTGCAGGTCTTCATGCTAAAGCCTTTTAGCTGCAGTGCCTCCCCTAGTCCTTTTAAACTAAAAATTCCCAGCAAGAACCAGGTCAAATTTTGCCTTGTTTTTAATATTATTTTTTTCACTTCGTGCACCTTTGCACATTGTCCTCATCACTTGGTCTATCAGTTTTAATGGTTAATGTCTTAAATATCTTGTTTCTCAGCAAAGCCTGGTCTTTGGGGCTGTGCTAATTGTCTTATTTTCAGCCAGGTCCCTCTGCCTCTCTCCCAGGCTCTTGTGGTCTCTGCTGGTCTCCTTCCACCAAGTGTGGACAATTGGTGGATCTCTCAGAGGTGTTGGGTCACCTCAGATTTAACTAATGGAGGCAGGGAGAGGGGAGGGAACGGTTCAAGTGTGTGCTTAGCCTTCATGAAACACCAGAAGGATCCATTTGAAAAAGAAACTAATAAATACCTTAACGCAGGTCGGGTTTGGGGCCAAGGTGGCACCTTCTTAGGTGCCATCACCAGCTGGGCACAGAACGAAACGGCTTTGCTTGGTTCTTGTGTACATGAACAAAGGGCCTTCCTCAGTGCACATCACAGCCTAATGGAGGCTGGGTTTTGGCCTCTTGTGAGTGCGTAGACCACCTGCAGTGCTCCCTGGGCAATAATGCATCTTGCAGATGAATTTCTTTGATAATTGTTCCTCTAATAACATGCTTTTCAGTCACACCACTGCTCTGTGTGGGTACACACACGTCTCCTTGCTTTCCCTGTGCCCCTCAGCCTGCTGGCTGGTTTCAGATGTGTTTGGCAGTGCAGTGAAGGTGTCAAAGATACGGCATTCCTAGATGTTTAATGAAAATCCATGGCCTAGAAGAAAAGAGAGGTGCAAAATGGGCCCCAACAGAGGGACAGGCTGCAAAACATGCTTGCAATTCGCTGGAGAAGTTCCCATGTAAATACCCCAGCACCCAGGTCCCCATCCTATGCACATCTGCAGGAGGCCGGATGTTAACCCTTCCAACACGCTGCAGCAGTTTTACCACACTGCCTCCCTGCTCCTTTTCCTCTACATCCATCTCTTCTCAGAGAGGCTGACCCTGGCTTTACCTTGCCAACTGAAGAGGTATATCGGCTGATGTTTAGAGGGGAGTTTAGGGATGCGTAGGGGACACTTAGGGGACATGCTAGGGCCCAGGGCTGCACCTAAGGTAGGTGTCTGCTTACTTCTCTGCTCTGGAGAGCAGCGTGTCCCTCCTATGAGACACATCTCAGGGAGCATCACTTGTTCTCCAGAGGTGCCCATCTCTCCACTGACCCCAGAGCAACATGAACGGATCCCTCCCCATCACTCCTGAGCTGTGTCCAGTGAGATGCTGTGGCCAAGGAGCCCAGAGCAGCCGTGGCCACCCCATGTTTCCGAGTGACAAGGGGGCTCCCACGCGGCACGGCGACACGCAGCCCCGCGTGGGTGCCCACGCGTATTTCTAGCTCTGCTGCCAGCACTTCAGAGAGAGTTCTGAGGTGGCTGGGAGCCATGGGCTTGGGCCAGGCTTGCGTCCCTGCCACAAAGTCAGGCTGCGGCTCAGCACCAGGCAGGGTCTTCAGCCTCCAGCTTGCCCTGAGGTGGGGACGTGGTGGCCGCTGGAGCAATTTGCTGTGCAAGTAGCTGTGGAGAGCAGGCTTCAAAATGCCTTCTGCTTGCAGAGCCTTGTGTTATCCCAGATGAATCGGAGCCATTCTGCAGGGGAGGATGTTACAGTGCACAAACTGGATGCTGTGGAAGGATTAAATTCAAACACCGGAGAGCGTCAGAAAGCCGGCTGGATGCTGACAGGAGGGATGGTGCTGCAAAGCCCTTGCTTGTTTCTGATGCTCAGAAATATTCCTTGTGATGAGTGCTTTGGTGAGGAACTATGTAAAAATACCAAAAATACAAGTTACACAACAAGGTGTTCAGGATCATGAGGGAAATCTTGCAAACCCAGCTGAGAGGCATTTGCGTGTTAAGAAAAAAAAAAATTGCAGCTTCTTTCAACTGCAACCTAAACTTTGTGCTCAGTTAAATCTCCCCAGCCCTGGGCTGATCCCTGCAGCCCCTCCCGGGTTTTCAATGCATCCAACAATGAAAGTGAAATCCAATCCCATCCAATTAGAGGAAAATGAATGGCTCATCTACAATAAATGGGCTCTGAATAACAATAAGCCAACAAGAGAGCAATGAACTGGAGACAGAGTACAATCTTCCTGAATGTTAATCGGCAACTAACTCCACAAGCTTCTTAGAGGTGGAAAGAATTGGAGGAAAATAGATTAGGGAGGCTTTAGAGCACATTGCCTTTTAACTGCTTAGGCCTCACATTTTTACCTAAATACAAGAATGTTTCTGATGCTGCCTTTTGCAGAGTGGGTTGGGGGGGGCTCTGTTCTCGAAGGTAAATGTTTTCAGTTTATTTACACTTTGACACAGTAGGTCCTGCTGCATAGCCTCTAGTACTATTTCATAAGTTTCATTTATTTGAAAGTCCCTTTTAAAAATGACAAAGTACAAGGGCATAAGCCTCAGAAAGTATCTTCTGTAGATCTGAAGATCTGGGACACGAGGCTGCATGAATCCTGAAGTCAGCCTGGGACTGAAGAGAAGCTGGGGAGGCAAAAGAGGAAGGACAAGGAAAGCTGCCTGCAGCTGAGGGGCTGAAGTGCTGTCCGTACCCGGCAGGCTGTCCCGATGCTGACTGCTCTCTGGTCCCACATAGGGGCTTTTTAATGCTCCCAAGGCTAGTACCTGAAGTACCTGCAGAGCAGTCCAGCTGCTGCTTTCCACTGTGAGCCCAACTCAAAGGCCATGGAGTTCCTGGATAAGACTCCCACTGGCCAGCGGGCATCTGATCAGCCCCTGGTGGGTGATGGCAAGTTAACCATGCTGGGCACTCACCTTGGCCGTGGTGGTGGAGGAGGAACAGTCGCTCCTCTGGAAAGAGAAGGGCTACTGCACTGGTGAGGTGCCGTCAGGTGCCGCGGCAGCTCACAGTGCTCCTTGCTGCGGAGAGCCCTCACCTTCCTGGCTTGCAATGAAGTTTTTGATAATTATGATGTTTTTGACAGTCAAGATGTTTTAGATAATCCTAGTATCCATAATAATGTATGTAATATATAGAGATAGATACACACAGGCTATCCCTGTTTGCTCCTGAAGAAGACCATCAGGAAATCATGAAAGTAATGGACCTTCGGAAAGTTTAGTGATCTGAGGGGAAGATCACTAGGTTAGAAAAAGCCCTGGCAATGTGACAGCTGGTAGAGCATGCTGCGATGCCCAGGTTTGCAGAGAGGCTGAAACGCCGTGTTGCCATCCATGCCGATGGGGTCTAAAACCCGCAAGGGTGCTCTGTGCCCCGCGCTTCTCTGCTCCGGCGGTGCCTGCTTACGCAAGCTCTTCACGATGGCTCTTCAAGGAGGGGACACTACTAGTGCCTAGTGCCCGGGCTGGCTGCCGGGGCTGCACTCTTGGCTCTTCTCTCTTGCAGCTGAGCTCTCCGCTTTCATGGTCATGGTCAACCCGAAGCTCTGACTGAGGGCAGCGGGGTGCAGTGCGGTGGAGGGAGGTAAGGTCAGCTCTGAGCTCCCAAAATAGGTGGCCCTGAGCAAACTGTCTTCAATGCCTTCTCCCTCCTCCTGCCTTCCCCCTCCTCTGCTACCTACGTAACTCCTCAGGTATGCAGAGGCTGCGGTGTGGGGGCCTTTGGAGAGTTAACTGGTCCTCATCAACACCAGCCACAAATGCATGAAACAAACAAAAAAAGGAACGGAGTACCCTTTAAGTCAAATGCTACAAAATAATAACTTCATAATTTATTCCATCAGCAGGGGTTACTGATGCAAGTGTATTTCCTGTGTTTCCTTCCCTGTCACAAATGACTTCCCAGGGGCAGCTCCAAATTTGGTATCTCATGGCCAAATAAAGCTGGCAAATGTGTCTACAGAAAACCAAAGTACGTTCTCTCTGTTTATGTAAAGATGGGAACGAAGAGAGGAGCCATATCCCCCCTTTCCCTCCAGTAATCTGCTGTACAATCAAAGGGGCGCGCATTGTGTTCTTTCAGAGGAGCAAGAATTTGATAGGCATATAGATAAGCTATTAAGTAACATACATGTGGAGCTAAAGGGGATTGGGAAGGGAGAATTATTTATTTGTTAAATTAAATAACAATTTGGTCTCGGCAGCATTAAAATAAATTTCCAAAGGCCATTGTTTGTTTGAACAAAGAGGGGAAAGGAGCTGTTAGGAGCAGGTCACACAGTTCAGATATGAGGCCCTGTGAGCATTAATAAGACCAGTGCTGGTGCTCAGTGTGTAGCACAGAAAACACATTTGCTGTAACGTGCTGGACACACTCTGGCCAGTGCTTGGGAACACAGCAGCCTTGTCAAAGCTTAGCATCAAGAGCAAGGCATGCCAAGGGGAATTTCAAACTCCACACGTTTTTTCTGAAAACTGACTTAGGTTGTTGGACCAGAACAGGGTAGCAGCTATAGCCAGTACAAATCCCAGGCTTTGACCATTTGGGGGCAAAATAATGTTCCTTTCCCTCCCAGCAGCCTCAAGGCGCCATCCTCCTTCCCCCATCTTCCCTCATCCCCTCAGAGGTAATCATGAAGCACATACTGGAACCTCCCGTCTTGTTTCGTTTCTTGGCTTTGGTCGTCACTATATGTGCAGCAGCAATTCTTTGGTTACTCTGGGATTTTCAATGCAAGAGATTTGCTCTGCAAGTCCTGGGAAGTTAGGAATGCTTTGCTCCCCAGATCAGGTGCAGTTTCAGATTTAGACCAGGCCCAACAGCTTAAAAATATTAAAGATCTTGGCACTCTAGCCTTCCTATGCAAGAACTTCATTAGCTTTATGCTCATTTTATGATCAAAAAGGCAGTGGCACCAACTGGTTAAATTGTTGGTACAAAGGTTAATAAATCCAGATTCTGGTAACTTGCTTTACCCAAAATGGCACCATCTGTTCTTTATGGTTATGCCTATGGAGATGGTGGTACTGCTCACAGAGCAAGTTGCTACTTATCGTGGGGGTCACAGTGAGGGGATGGGACAGGGTAAAGTGAAAAATTTTCAATGAAAATAGTTTTCTGTGAGAATTTCAGAGTGAACGTTTTGACTTAGAAGAGCAGTATCCCATGAAAACAAGTTCACTTTTCATAGGTGTCCATTGCATTCTCATTTTTTGGCAGATGGGGAACGATCTCTACTTGCCCATTTGGCCATGATGCTGCCAAAGAACTCTGGTCTGAAGGCTGATGTCTCATTTTCTTTTGTGACAGACCATCCCTCCCGCGAGGACCATTACAGGAGCTCCTGGGAGGCTCCTGTTCCTGCTCCTGCTCCACTTGAGATAGCCAAGAGATGGATGACGTTATCCTGGCCAGGAGAGCTTCCTCTCCGGGGACCTCAACTACAGTGCTCACACATCAGCCCTGAGGTAATTCGGCTGTGGTTTGGAGACTTAGGGCTGCCCCTGAGCCTCAGCCTTGCTCCTTGCACCAGGGCATCCTCCCTCTCCCTCATCCTGGCTCCCGATCTCTTTGTGCCATCTAAGCTGGTAGAAAAGCACTTGAAGAACTTGCTTAAGGCAGAAAGCTAAGCCTTGCCCTTAAACAAGGTCTGATCTCTCTGTCCCTGTGTCCCCCAGACCCAAAGCATTTTGGCCTGGGGTCTTGTGTCTTCCCCTCAGGTCACTTACCAAGCTGATTAGGCATGTGTCCATGCTTGACACAACCCTGGCTGCCCTCACCATATCCACATAAAATGCTTGAAAAGTCTCTTTTAAGTGCCTTCATCATCTGCACCCATTTGGAAACTAAGAGCCAAAACCCTATCCCTTTAACCTTGTCCAGTCTTAGCTGCTATCTTCTTTTTTTATCTTCTTTATGACAGACAGATTTGCCCTGTCACGTTTATTATTCCCAGCGCTGCTCTGGTGCTCTCGCAGGGCTGCTTCCTCCAGAGTCGCCCAAACAAAGCATCATTTGAGACTGGCTTTGGCGGCCCAAGGCTCCCCACAGGGATTTCTTCCATTTCTGAGAAAAAATCTGGCAAACTTGCACTTTTTTTGTCGTGGTGTTTGTGACTGGTTGGCTTCTTCAACTGAACTCCATTGGTGGTGATGAATTCATGGTGCTGGGGGTTGTGCTGGTGGGATGCTCAGTGCCCAGTCCTCTGTGAATAACCTGTTCCCACATGAGAAGGGAAAAGTCTGGGACTGAATGAGTCGGGTCCTGCAGGCTCCTACCAGACACCTTTCTTTGGAGAAGTTTTACAGATGTTGCAAAATTTGTTACTTGATAATTAATGACTAACTCCTGCTACCTTCATCTCTACTTTTGCTTCCTTCCCCATGTGTCTACTGTCTAGGAAACTGAGCTAGGGGTAAAAGTGTTATAAATAAGTGCCTTCACTAGGTAAAAATTGTGCCCAGGTAGTTCTTGGAGGGGAAGATTGCTCAGATGACTTCTGTAATCATTGGCGTGGACATCTTTACTGACCCTAGTGGTATCAGTAGTCTGAAAAGGAATGCTTACTGAGAAAGAGTTTGTCTATTAAGTAATACTTTGAAAGACAAGCACCTGTTTTAGGAGAAGACCTAGGCTGGAAGGAGACTTGTTCTGGTAGTGCTGAACCAGGTCATAGGCATGGGGCTGAAAGCCTCCTCAGGAGGACACATCATGCTGCCCTTCTGTGAGACCAGCTGTACTTGTCAGGGCACCTATGCCCAGGGTAAGGTGGCATTTAACACTGATGTCTCTCTTCAGTTAGCCTGCCATAAAATGTAGGCATTTCTTGTGAATCGCCTTCTTTGGACCTTGGAGACTTTATAAAGGGCATCAAGGCTCAGGAGAGAGCTGCAGGTGGTACTTAGGGTTGAGGTGCCCAACAGTCATTGCAGTATCCAGCTCCTTTTCTAGCTTTGGGCATTCACCATCGCCTACATTTATCTTATAAACCTGTGTTGTTTAAATGCAGATTTATTCCTGATACTGCTTTTCAAAGCCTCTTGATAAACCTTGTTGCACTCAGCCTGCTTTTATTTGAGTGACCGATTATATCGTCAGTGACATACATATATCTCCTGGATCTCATACAGGTGCTTGGCTCTCTGGCCCAGCATCTACATCCAGCATGTGCATCCCCCTGCCAAAATTCAGGAGCTACGGTGGTTCTGCAGCACTCCACAGCACCACCATCAGCAGGAAGCCTGGGCTCAAACCCACCTTTTCTACCATGCAGCCTTCAGCTGCACTGAACATCTGCATCTGAGTACCTCTCTATTAGCTGTAGTGCTGCAGGAAGGATGGGCTGAGGTAATCACGCGTGCCTCTGCTCTGCTCAACTCGCCTGAAAAGACAAATTTGAGAACATCTTTGTGCTAGGGCAGCTGGGATTTAGTCTGCAAGCTCTTACTGCATCCTCCAGTTTTCTGAGGGGTCTCAGGCCTGCCCCATCCTTAGAGGCTGCCGGAGCGTGGCATAGCTCACTTTTTTTCACCTCTCAAATGTCCTTACAACCCAGGAAGCATCAGAGCTTGGTGGGGTCTGCACCAGGAAGGTTGCTCCCCCTCGGAGGAGGAACCCAGCTGATTTTATGAGGCAGTTTTCTGACCTTGCTGCAGTGGTGATTTTTTTTCTTTTCGGTACTGAAATTTATTTTGAATCTAAAATTCAAGTCAGAGTGTGATGAGCACACACCTGGAGGATGTGAATTAAAAAAAAAAAAAAGCCACTGAGCAATAGTAAATGGATCTCCCCATGTTACCCAGCTCTCTGGTTTTATCATCTGGAGAGCAAATGGTAACAAACCAAACCACACCAAACCAAAACCCCTCTGCACTGAAACATCTCCCCAAAACTAGACCTCACTGAAAGATTTTCACTGACATTTTTCTGGGGGAGGGAAAAAGTGACTCTTTAGGCAATACACCCTTGTTTGTTTTTCATCAAAATAAAATTTCGGTTGACACAAAGGGGCTAACCTAGCAGTCTTAGGTTAAAAAATGAAAAAAGAAAAAAAAAAAACCTAAAACACTAGGGTGTTTTAAAACCCAACTCAGTTTTTGGCAATTCTAGCAGACTTATGTTGTTCTGGAAACACTGTCAAAAACGAAAGCGATCTCAAAGTTTGCTACAGGAAAATGGCCGCCATTTTAGTGGGTCTAGCAAAAAATCCTCCATGGTTTGTTAGAGAGAGAGGAACAGCCAGCCAGTCCCCGGAGTTGTACAGGGCTCCAATTTGGCAGGACTCACCAGGTAATCCTTTTTCAGCAGAGGTTTGCAGGCAAACTATCAAGCCAATCCAAGAATAATAAAAACATTAATTATAGGCTTTCTCTTACTACAGAACACATGCATTTTAATGCCTCTTAGGGGGATTTATCATACATGAGAATGAGGTTTATTTTTTACTATTCCTTCTTGCTCTTTTACTCACGAAATACTGGAGTTTTCCAAACATGATGCTCCAATCTCAAAGACTAAGTCCTTAGCTGGTAGAAAACAGGATAATGCAGCTGATTCCCCCTGCAGCTATACTGATTTGCACCAGCTGTGGATCAGCCCTATTATAATACCTAGGCACAGAGTGGAGCTGCTTTAATTCTTTATTCTCGTTTGATTTCAGTTTCAAAAATAAAACTGTCTTACAAAGTGAATGTTTGCCAATAAGTCCAAACCCATTACACTGAAACTATTTAACTGTAAGCAGGTTAGATCAGCTCTCTTGTGATAACAGCTTCTGATATTGGTGTCTTTCTTGTGCAGGCTTAAAAGTTTGCTTGCAAAATCTCCTTGTATTCCTTTGAGCTCCCTTGGGAGATTAAAAAAAACCACTCCAGTTAACACTCCCTCATTTCATTTTTAAAGGTCATGCTTAGAGCTGGCAGTTGTTATAGGAGCTGTCCTCTGTAAAGAAAAGTCTTAACTAGCCAGGCACAGACTTAACCTCACCATCGAAAAACTAACATTGTCACTAGGATATGGAGAAACCATGGTGAAGAACTAGCAACAGCTAGACCACGGCAGAATGAGCAGTCGGCATCTGCTCGGTGGGCCTTTATCTTGCAGTGTTGTATGTACGATTCAAAATGCACAGGACGATTGTTGAAATGATGTAGACAAATTGACTCAAATTAGTTTAGCATGGGCCATGCAAAGTTTAAGCTTGTTGAGCCCAGACACATAGCAACAGCCGCCGCACTTTGGGCGACCGTACGTTAGAAGCGCTCGCAGAAAAGCACGACGCCAGCCCCCGTTCGCGGGGTTTGCTTTTGTGCCTGCTTGCGCCTTTTCTTTTAATTTTGCCCGGCTTTAGAAAGTCTTGGCAGAAGTGGTCCCTGCTGAAGACTACACTGGCACTGATAATTTTATAGAAGTACTTGTGAGCTTTAATGTCATTTTATACTTCCTTAATCTTTTGACTGTTACTTAATGACAAACAAATCCCCAAAGAACTGGGGAAAAAAAAAAAGATTAAAAGGATTTTGAGATTGTGTTCTCTGCTTTCAGTCAAACTGTCTCAAATCCTGCCAACACAATTCTCCAGTGCCCTATGACACCCCTCCCCAGACCACCAGGAGTGAGTTTCTTATTGTATTTACAGTAATCTAATTACAACAGTTCTTCAATTCACAGCCAGCTTTGGTGTACAGACTTTAGCAAGAACTCTCCTCTCAGTGCAGATTGCAAACCTTAATCTTTTAAACTAACACACTCACAGGAACCCCCCCAAAAAAGTTCTGAGATGCCTGTACGAGCTCAGATGTGTCCAACCCTCCCAGCTCCCTCCAACACTTCTTTCGTCTTTGTGTTAGGTTTTCTTTTGTGCCAATCTACTGCCTAAAAGTAATGGTAGAGTTCCTAAGAGATAATACTCTGTAAGCTTATCAAACGATGATCAAAACAGGTTGCCTGCCAGGAAATTTATTTTTAAAAAGATGGTTTTCTAAATGTGTGTAGTTCCCTTAAAATTTTTGTAATGTCTGTCTGTATTTCTGTAGTAGCAGCAGCTGAGTAGAGGAAATGAAGACAACATTTTTCTTAAAAGTGAAATATGGTCTCAGCTTAAACTCGTCGTTGTCCAAAATCATTCGATACAAATCTTCAAGCTGATAAACTTTATTTAGAAGATTTGTATGACAAATATAGATGGAGCTTGTACATAATAAAAATGTCAAAAAAATGAATACGGAAAAGATTGTTTTATGTGAAGGAAAATAGAAAACAAAGCAGAATCTGCAATGAATTAGCAAACCTGGACATTCTTAGTGTGTCGTTACAGCCATCTAGCTATATGGAGAAGTATTGCACTCTTCAGCTTCATTTCTGTCACATGTTTTCCATTTAAAGCTTTTAAAATAATATTGGGTTTACCAATACACATCTTCTGGAAGTTTGAGGGAGCTTTTCCCTTCCTCCAGTCCATCATTTGACTTTCTGAGCTGATCTCGTGTAAAGTCGAATCTTCGAGTTAATAAAATATTTACTCCCAAAGACATCAGAAGTAATTTAGGCCCAGTATCACTTTAAAACTTATGTCTCCCCCATTATCGTGTCTTTTAGAAGATGTTCATAAGGCAAATACATGTATGTTCATATTTCATTTGAGAGTATTTCAAATCCTCAGTTTGGCTTTTGGTGTCTTTTTAGTTCGTTTCTGTGAAGCTCATCAATCATTTTGCCTTCAAGTATGTACCAGCATTCCTTGTTATGTCACAAAGGTTTTAAAACTTAATTCCCAGTGTTGATATTCATTGTAATGCGAGCTGAATGAGGTCGAACCTCACGTACTGTTTTCTGTGAATCTTGAAAAACTGGGAACATAGTAGTGTCTTTTCAGGTCTCACGTTCACACTTGAAAAATTATTTCTAATGCACCTTCATGCTGTTTTCCTCTGAGCAAACTGGCCATGGCAATACTCAATAAATGAAGCAATTCTCATTGAGTTTGTAAAATCTTGTGGTTCCTAGATTGTGTATACGCTCTGCTCAGTCTGAAGAACCCAGAATAATGAAATGGCTTTGACCAGGTCAAATGAGAGAGCAAGAAACCTCCCAACTTTCATCAAAGTGTTGCAGAAATGACAGATTGTATGTAGCAGTTTATTTCTGTGAGATCTAACTTAAATTTTAATCTCCAGGTAACATATCTAATCCTTACAGTCCAGTAGTTTATCAGGTTGGACAGTGTACAGGAAATGCTCCTGCCCTTATGAAAACAAAGTCCTTCACCGATTTGGGAGATACTCTTGTGCGAGGGACTTGGTCTCCCCTAATAAATGGAAAAGGGGCTGCGTTGCTGCAGAAGCAGGTGTGGAGCAGGGAAGCCTGCAGTGTACGAACGCCATCTGCTGGCTTCATTGACAAATATGGGCCTCCAGCAACTTGCTGTCTGCTGAGGGATGTGGAGGGCCAGACCTCGTTCCACGTATTGGCATGAGCCAGTCACGCTACCCCATATTTAACTGCAGGTAAATAGAAGCAGAATCAGGCTGATAGCATATGAGCCATACCTGCCTTAACGTGTCCATCTGTGTTCAAGCATTCGGTTTGTTTAATGCTTTATGTCATCAGGGCTTAGTTAGATTAGAAAAAAAAGGCATCTGTGCTTGCACTTGGGAAGTATGTTTGCTGAATATCGTGCTTAGATGCACTAATCCTCACGTAGGTTTATTCCCATTAGCCTACTGGTTTAGGCTGACGTACGCCATGCTGCACAGAAAGGGCTCTGCACCGCAAAGCCAGCTTTAGCCTGGGAGATTTAATCTCTCCGAGTCCTCTCCCTCCAGCCAGCAGAGATGGATGGGGTTTGTCCAGCAAGCTGCTCTGTGGCCCGTTCCCTTGTGCACTGACACGCTATGTAGTGCTGAGACACAACGTGTATGATTTTGGAGTCCAGCGTGCCTGCAGTACTGGGAGGGCACAGCCTGATGGAGCAGCGGTTTTATAGTCAAGGGTGTGCGGCACGGCCTGAGGTGTGGGATGAAGGCAGCTGAGGATGTGAAGTCTGCTGGGAGAGGATTTAAGCCAAAGTTTCGTAGCTGACACCCTAGCCTGTGAGGAGTGGACCCTGTGGTGAACTATCCTGGCAAATGCACCTGGGAGAAACCAGCTGTCTTTTTTCAGGGCAACAACCTGGCTTGCTCCAGAGGGAGCCTAGAGAGGAGGAGATGCCCAGGAAGGCCTGAGGGTGAAGCAAAGAGCAACCCAAGTGGGCGCAGAGGAACCCACACCTCTACAGGAGCCTGTATAGCTTGTATAAGCTACAGGGATCAGCCTTGTGAATACACCTTAGGGTTAAAAGTGCAAAGAACAACAGCAAAAATGTGTTTAATTAAACCATAGACTATGTAATAGCCTAGAGTCCAGTCATGTGCAGCGGTTAAATCATTATGAACTTTAGAAATATTTCATGAGTACTGTAGGGTCTCTCTTCTCGGCACAGCCCTGTACAAACTGATAATTCAGCCTGGAGTATGATGCTAAAAGGCAATCTCTTGCCTGAATACAGTCAAGCCCGTGCCTTGTACCAGTGCTGTCAGAGACTTGCAACTCATCTACCCTTATCTAAGCATGGGTCCTCACCATTGCTTGTCCTCTCCTGGGCTGAACTCAAAGTCCAGGGAGAGAGGAGGATGGTCTCTTGCCAGGCTCAGCCCTAGGTTTAGGCAGAACCAGCTGAGTGCGGGCCCTGCTCTCCCTGAGCTGCTCATGTCTGCCAGAAAAGCTGACAAGAGCTGGACCCAAGCTGTCCTCTCAGCTGCTGCTTTGGGACTTTCTAGTTCACATCCAAAGTCTGTGGGGAAACATCAGGCTACATCTGGAGACAGGGTCCTTTATCGCAGCAGTGTAAGACCCAGCATTCCAAAAGTTGACATAGGCCTCCAAATTCAGAAGATTTAAAAATACCAACAATTGAGTGGGCTTAACTTGCCTTTACTTGCTTTCTGGCTCCTGAGCTGTTAGGATACACAACCCATTTTCTCTCCACAACATTGCTCCAAACATGGTACGATGTCAGTGCTGGCCAGGGTGTGTGATTTTATCTGTATAGAGATGGGAATGATTCGGTGCTTTTGCTTAGAAATATTAGGGCGTATTTAGAGAGTATGCTTGAAGTTTATAAACAAAATCATCATATTTTCATCTTATAATCAAGGAATAGTCAGAACTTTCCCTTTTTATGTTTGATTAATTCTCTTGGGTATATCTATTAACAAATGGTGCCATCACCCTTGTACTCCCCATCGCTGGAATGAATGATGAATATGATGCACTATGTTTTTCCAAGGATGATACAGTCTTGTGAGGCTTTTACCTGTTCCATGGTTCTACTCAGAAAAAGGTGGTGGTGGGGGGTTGTTTGTTTGTTTGTTTTTAATTCTAGGTACCTCATCTTGTTCAGAAATCACTCAGAGTCAAGCAAGCTGAGAAGGCTGTTGTTATTTAGTGCTTGAACTCTAAAGCAGGGTCAGGGCCAACCGTGTAGCTAATGATGGGAAGTGGTTAATGACAGGTCAATGCTGGGATATGACTAATGAAGGGAGAAGGATTGCAGAACTGCAAAGTTACTGAGTGCAATGGGTAGCAAAGACTCCATAAGCCTCTGTAACCCCAAGCCTACAGTCACCTTTTTGCCCTCCCACTCCCCTCCCTGGCAAATATGTGAGGCACAGCAAGAATTTCCAAATCACCCATGGCAGACCCTTGCAAAGCCCCATCTCCCACTGCAACAGCGCAGGCTGACCACACACACACCACCTCCTGCACCCAACTGCAGTCTGCTTCACAGGATGTTGGAGTCGTACTGTGCTGTCACCTACGCAAGGACAGCAATCCCATCACTTCTTTCCTGAAAAGGAGTTCTACGTCTCCTACAAACTGTTAACTGCATTACAGGAGGGAGTCAGTGCTATGAAATACAAATAATGAATTGTACCATCATCATCCGCATCATCACTGTTATTTATTCTTTTCTTGAAGAGAAAAAGATATTGAAGGAAGTGTAGGGTTTGATTAGAAGATGGGGAGAAGGAAGGAAACTGTACTCCACACAGAGGAGAGAAATACAAAACCACAGATCTAATTGTGTATGGGATTGCATTTGACAGTGTTCACAGAGTTGGGTCCAGGACTTGTGAAACCGAGGGACTTCCCTTGCTTTTGAATGTTTCTTTCATCTCAATGTGCCAGCTATGCATATGGAGCGATCAAGCAGAGATCAGGCACAGCATTAGAAAGCCATAGGGTTGTGAAGTATTCACTTCTTACCAGTGTCAATATTATCTTATTTCTTATTTGAAGTGCATGGTTTGTAGTTCAGAATACAAATGAAACATTTTTGAGTAGGCTTGTTTTGTTTGTTTGTTTGTTTTAGTAGGAGTAAACATAATAACAGCAGAAAGAGTCTCTGGCGTGTGGCAGTAGCGACACTCACACCTTGAGGACCAGCGGCAATCAGCGTTGTCTCTCCTGACTAACAGCTAGCAATAAGCAGACCATTTACTAGACCTTAAGACAGATCATGGAGTGTTTTACTGTTATGTTGTCCACCTCCGGAAGGAACCAAGAGAACATGAAAACACTTGCTTATCTATCATGATTAAATAGCTGTAACAAAGTATGGAGACACCTACCTGGTTTTCCAAGTGCCTGAGTGTCTCATCAGTCCACTGGGAAGAATAAGGAAGCAGAGCAGGAGCTGAATGTCTAATTACATTGATGGAAGTTATGTACTCAGCTCTGCAGATATCCCTTAGGAGACAAAAGTAAGAAAAAAAAGTGCTCAGTGCCCTTACAGGCCTGGGTTTTGTTTTTGCTTCATTTGTAACCTCAAAAACATGGAAAGCGTTCTTGCTGTGTAGATCTGTAAATCTGGTAATGTTAATGTTTTATTTTAATAACAAGAACGGAGGCACGGTAGAGAGAGACTTGAGGAGCTGACTTCAACACTTAGCACAGCTTGTTATTTTACATGTCGATCTTTTGGGGGAGGTTCCCGTGGCAGCAATTTTCTTTAGAGGCTAGAAGCTACAAAAGTGGGTGAGCACACACCCAATTCTTAACTCAGTCAACCTTCTGCCTTTATAAAACACAGCAAAAAGCTTATGCGTGGACACTAATAAGTAGAGCAAACAGCTGGGAAACAGCAAGAAGGACTCACTTAAAACAGGATTAAAAAAACAAGTCGTCACAAAAGAGTTGCTGCACTTCTGTGCAGCACACCACACCTAGGAGACTCAACAGCAATGTTACCATCTAGACCTATTTATTCAAGGCAGGGACCTGACCTTTCCAGGCTCATTTGTTTCAGCAAACTTTGCTCATGCTACTCAAGACTGCTCATATTCATCAGAGTTGCAAGACTGGAACATCAAATAATTGCTGATAATGTAAAAAATATGCGATAGGAGGAACAATACTATTTCCTATTATAATTACCATTTTTTTCTTTAAGAGCATAAATTAATTTGTACTCTAAGAAATTACTTCAATTACTTTGATCATTTTCCTATCAAAGGTACATTTTTAAATTGCCTACTGCACGTCCACAGATACGAAGCTTTTCTGTGATCTTTACAACAAATCTTAATGAGTAGATTCAACAGGGTACTATAGTTCTATTAAGTACTGTTGAAATTATTTTGTTCTAGGTTTGTCAATGTCCACCCGCGCATTCTCTCAGTGCCACCTTGCAGGTTGAGCAACAGACCAGATTGCTTCAGGGATTGGGTGGCTTCAGTCTTGTCACTTGACCCCAAAATGACACTGTGCCCTGACCTATAAAATGAGTCAATAAAATCCATTCACCTTTGTAAACACTAGGGCACCATATGGTTAAATAGCAGTATGTAAATTTAAAATACTAATTAAGCTAACACTGAGCACCAAGTAATCAACTTGAAAGAAGCTCATTAATAGCCCTGCTGCTGGAACCAGTTATTTAATGGCTCAGTAATGAGCTGACTGTACAATCTGCAAGATCATGGTTCTTGGTAAATTTTTAAAAGTATATAATCATATTGTGATAATGGCTTGAACTTGTGAGTCTACATGTAACAAAAAAGATACCTCCAAACAGTTTATAGTCTAAAGCTCAAAAATGCATTCTTGCTTATTCCTGATTTGTATAACTCTGAAGTCAGCTGTGTTACAAAAAGCAATGAGGATACTTATGCTTTTCTGTTGGTGCCCAGCACTGTAGTGGTACTTCAGTAGTATGTGTGATCTGTTACTTTCCGGACCATCACCAAAACTGTACAAGCAGTGCATATCTCTGACTTTCTTTCCCACACGTTACAGTCACCCGGTACTCGTGGCAGACAGTTTCATTTTCTATGAGACGAGATGCATCTGCAGGTAAGACATCACACTTAAGTAAGCATGTCTCCTCATATACAATGAAGGCATTATATATGTTTGAGTGGAGTATGCTGGTCTTTAGTCCAATCTGGTTCTGTTAGTAAGATAACGTTGGCCGCTGGCCTCACCATTCTCAATGCAACAAATCTTGGATATTAACCTTCCTCCCTTCCATCCATCCATCCATCCATCCTTTCAACCTATGTTATTTACTCAGGGAACCCACTTTTAAGCCTCAAGGTAGATTTATATTTCTAGTCTGCAAAAGCACGATTCTTGCCTAATCTTTCTCTACTACACCACAGGCATGGATCTGCGATACGGATGCATTCACATCCATGGCACACAAGTTAGGAGCTGGCACCCCGTATGGTCTATCTTTGGCCTTCACATATGGCTACTGTCGTTGACTATCTCTAGAAATGAATCAGAACAGCACAGGCAGAATCTCACATGCTCTCTTCTTGTGCTCCTCGTTCAGCTCTCCTGCTGAGCAAACAGTCCAGCTGGCATTTGCTAGCCACATCATCCTCTACAGACATCACCAGATCTAAGAGACTGATGCTCTCTCCACAGCTTTGACTTTTCACAATGGCTACCAACAAGGGGAAAACGAAACCGCTAGCCGCCAGGGTGGCCAGGGTGAGGCCTAGAAGTTCAGGAGACACACTTCACGTTTTAAATTAAGTTCCGCACTGAAAGAGAATGGTTCCTTTCAGGGCTGCTTCCTACGTCTGCAATGAATCCAGCACAGTGAAATGCCAAGTCTGGCTGTAGTTCCCCGCAGCTACTGCAGCAGTAGAAGTAACCATAATCATGGTAACGGGATGCAAAATGTATATATTTTGAATTTCCTTCTATTTTTTTCTGCATCTGTAACCACAGTGCATTCACAGACATAATCTAAAAACCTATAATCAAAATGAAGGAACCACTCCTCCATGGGGAAAGGCTGAACGTTGTATTTTTTCCATTTTAAAATAGCTAAGAAGCTCCTTATATGCTATTTCTAGTGAGAGAAGGCTATTTATTTAGTGTAAAGGCCAAATAATACTAAAGAAGTCTCTACTGAATATATTCACTGCAGACCATCTTTGAGAGCATTTATGAAGGAAGTTCAATGCATGAAAAACAAAATGAGAGAAAAAAATCACAGTGATGACATCTCTCCAGCCAAAACCTTTTCCTCAGCTTAGATGTTGGTTTAGAAGGTAACAGGACGCTGCTCATTCGCTTTCGGTTCTGCTTGCAGAGGCGTCAGTCTGAAGAGATTGATGTCAGTTACAGCAGCTGCCCGTGAGCCCCCACTGCCAGCGGCTGTGATCTGATGGGGAAGTTCACGCCGTCTGCTTGCCTGGCAAAACACTTCACCCGCTCAAGCTCTTCTGTTCCACCCTAAGTCTTTCAAAATTCGAAGAAGAGATTTTAATCTCTGCAGTGCCTTTCATTTTCAGTTACTAGTGGGCAAAATATTTTCAGATGTTTCATGCTGTAAGGTTTATAGGTGATTAACTTTTATTATGGAGAAAATATTCAACTCTGTCTACTGCCACCAGGAACGCGAAGAGACAGGCCTGCGTCTGAAGCACAGCACACGCAGCACTGCATGCACCTGGGCCTTAAGGCAAGGGATAAACAGCAGCAATTAGAAAATCCCCTCGTCTCGAGGAACAGAAGAACAAAAGGTGGCAGGCGTCTGTCTGTTCCTACCATGGAGGTAGGCAGTGCACGAGCTTGGAGTTGCAGACCTGCCTCTGAGGCAGAAATCAAGCTCCTGGGATAGGACTCGTGTGCGCGTGCCGCATCTTCAAAGAACACGCGCGACCTATGCATCCTAGGTGCCTCGAGCATCCTGCGAGATCCAAGGAGCGTCCCAGGCACCGCAGCCTGGTTTTCACTGGCATTCTCCTGCACTCACACCTTCACCCGCTCAGTGCCAAAATAAAGACTACGGCCTGTGTTCTTTCAGCAGGTCAGGAGTGCTGGGTCCCTGCACCAGCAAACCTCTCCGAGGCCCGCGGCAGCAGTGCTCTGGTGGGTCACGTTGGTACTCCTCCAGCGGTCCAATGAAGTCTGACAAGGTGTGTGCACACTGAGGAGGACTGGTCCTTTCCAGCTGTGTCTCATGCCTGCGGTGCAACCCTCTGTGCTAATCCAGAGGTAAACTAGTGAAGCTGGGAGAGAAAGAGTCTGGAAAAGGCCTCTTTACACAGATGTCTGTGAAAACGGGGTGCTCCTCCCTATTTTCCATGCAGGAGCTGAATCCACACAGGATCTGATGATTTCGAAGGAGTCTGAGGATCACCCTCCACACGGGCTGCTTTGCAGAGGCGGTGCAAGAGAACGGGGCAGCCAGGCATAGAGCAGGGCAGAGGAAGCGGGGGAGCTATTTTGACAATGCAAGTCAAATATCGGGAAGCTTTTCACAGGGTACTTGGTATTCCAGTGCTTCTGAAAGGAGTTTCTAAATTCGACCTTCACAGTACCCGAAAATTCCCCCTCTTCCTTGGCCATGCAACATTTCCTTGCCTAACAAACTTGAAAGTCGCTGCTCACCCCCGAAGACGCTTAGAGATGCAGATGGCGCGGTCATAAGGAAGGGCACAAGCATCAGCAAACCCGTCTTTCCCACCGCCCTCGTTGGCGCAGCTACCTAGGAAGCCCTTGCACCATCATGACCACAACTTTATTCCCTACAGGTCGCGTGCAAGTAGCTCCCAGGATCACTGCTGGGGCAAAGGCTGCAACGTAAACACCGCTGCACATATGGCCAGCTCCTGTGACTTAGCGCACCGGCTTTGCGGCAGGCACCGCGCCGGGTGATGCTCCCAGCGGGACTGAGCTGCTCCTCGCCCCGGCCTCCCCTTCCTGCCGCGGCCTGGGCGCCCCAAGGCCGCGTCTTCTCACCCGGCCCCTTGGCCAACCACCCGCACCCAGCGCGGTGGGCTCCAAAGAGCGACGGCAACGCCGTCCTCCCGTCTCTCCCCCCCCTCACACAGCCACATCCGCGCTCCCATTCTGGGGCATCTCCCCCCCGCCTCGGTGGTCCCCGGCCAGCGAAGGTGCCGCCGGCCTCCGTGGGGGCCAAGAGGCCCGGGGCCTGCGTAGGCCCCGAGGGGCGGCCCGGCCCCTCCGAGGGGGCGCACGGCGGCGGGAAGGCCGCACGGAGCGGGGTGCCCCGGGAGGCGCGGAGGGCAGGGCAGGGCC
>VXAL01006422.1:87946-111082 GCA_013399475.1 Chauna torquata
GCCGGGGGGCTCCGGCGGCTCCGGGCGCGGCCGGAGGAGCCCTTGTGCTTTCGTCTTCGCGCCTGGCTCGGCGTGTTCCGCCCCCCAGTTTCTCAGCGCCAAGGGAAGCGCCGTGCTGGCTTCGGTGTTGTTTGTTTTCTCAAGCTGCGCCGCGTTCGGGTTTTTCTTCTGCTAACTTTCTCTGTATGTCACCCACCTCTCAAGTTCAGCTTCAGGGAGCGGAATCCGGAAGAGGTGTTTTCTTTTGTTTCTGTTTTTTTGTAAACTGATCGGTAACAGCCAGGCTCGCTGCGTTCACCTAGCCCGGGCATTTACATGCTGTGGCCTGAAAATAAATCCAAGTTATTTCAGCCACGCAGCTGGTTCTGGTCATTGTGCGAAGCTTACGGACGGCCTCCGCAGACGTGATTAAATGCTTCCTTCTGCTCCTTTAACCGGGCTGAAAACGTGAGCTCTGAAGCGAGATGTCGCTCCCTAAGGAAGATAAATACAAACTGTATGCGTGGCCTGCCTCTGTGTGTCCAGAGGGTTGCTTTGGGCAGCATGCCTTTGTGTAGGTAGTAGGGCACGTACAAGATAGCTTGCTTCAGTACACACATGCCGGTGTGTGTGCACATCTGTTCTAAGACTGCTCAGTAAACACTGGCCAGACTTTTTTTTTTTTTAAAGCTGAGTGTTTCTGTTAAGCTGTGGTTCAGTAGTGCCGGTTGTTGCCTCCTCAATGCAGAAACTGATAGCAAAATTGCACACCAGGAGGTGGTCCTTGTCTGGCAAGTGAGCGGGTCTAAATGTCAGACAGGAGCCAACAGACAGACGAGGGACCCTGGGGAAAGAGTGCATGATTTCATTAGCAAGTAAGTTCAGCGGCTGCTTTATTGCCCTGGCCGTGAGGCAGCGCCAGGCTTTGTCTCTCTCAGGGCTCCTAGGAGGGGAGAGCAGGGACAGGCGTTGAGCTCGCCCGTGTGGGAAAGCCGGGGAAGGAGGGGGGCAGGTTGGCTTGGAAGGCTGAGCCAGCGGGAGGGGTGGCTGCCGGCAGGCCTGGGGAGATGGAGCGAGTCCTTGGCCTCTCTGAAGCTGTACCTCTGCCTTGCTGGCATTTACCACTTAATTTCTGAAAACTGGCTTTGGAAGACCAGAAAAGGGGGTTTTGGATTCCTGCTGCCTTTGATTTGGTATCTTGTGAATCCTTGCTTGGGAGGAAGCCTGATTACCAACATCAGGGATTCCCTGGAGCCTGATCTGTTCTTACCGTAGCTGAGGGTGATGGAGAAATGCTGCATTCTCTTCTGGCAGGTGTGATGCTGTAATGTCCTGGGCAGAGTTAAGGTGGCTTTTTTTTCTTTTTTTTCCTTCTCTCCACGAGTAATGCCTTCTTTTTTGGCTTTACTTGTGGTGTGTTTTATTTTTTTAATACAGGTTTATTGCATTACCTTCCCAACTGTGTGCTAAGCCCTGCATGCTGTGAGTCTGTTATTTATATTTCTTAGGGCAGACTTTTTTTTTCTTTTTTTTTTCCTTTTGTAGCCCATCCTCCTGTAGATTTAAGAGTAGCCTGTGGTTCATACCTGGAAACTTCTGATGAACCTGCCATAATCTTTCCGTGGAGACTATCTTGTTCCTCTGAAATAGGCATGCTCATTTTCAAGCCCATCTTGCTTTGTACATAAATCTGAATTTTGGAACTTGGCTTTTAAACAGAAAGTCTGTTGAAATGTCAACTATGTTCTTGGTTTTTAGCTACACGCTTTCTACAAGCCTGGATTTGTTTTTTTACTTTAGTGCTGTTAGCATCAACTCTTTCTTCTTCCAGAAACTCAGTCAAGTGCCTCCTTTGCATTAAATAGCTGAAAAACACATTTCCGTAAAGGCTGTGCTCTGAGGGTTATGTCTGAGAGAGCACAGAGCCCTCTTGCTCATGACGTGTTACAAGCACTACTCCAGGGTGAGTAGTCAGGGGTCACTTGTGCTGCTTGAAGTAGTACCCTGAAGAGCAGTCATGGGTGGGATTACCTTTTTGGCTTCATGCTCATTTCCCTGTTTAATTTGGAGAGTAGAACACAGTTACTCTTTCCAAAACGTATTTCTTAAAGCGTTATCCCTAGAACAAGTCTTTTCATGTGTGCGAAAGACATCAGGTTCATTTTGAAATCTGCTGCGGCCTCTGAAAGAGGGGAAGAGGAGCTGTGCATGTGGCGAGGGCTCTTCTGTTTCCCACCAGCCCTGTAGCTGAGCTTTCTAACTGCATAGTTGGTGGGCAAAAGGAAGATCGTTTTTTCCCGGTGGACGAAGACGAGCTAGTCAGTTTGTTTGCAGCTCTGCCAGGGGAAGAGTTCCAGTGCTGTCTGCCACTGCTGCAGCCTTCTGGAGCAGCACTGTGCTGCCAAGTGAAATTGGTCTCATCCTTGGGTAGTTTCGTTGCTGCCCACAAATATCTGAGCGGTGGCATTGAAACAAGCCAATTCTCACTGGCTGCTGCTTGGGCTAGGTTTGCTGAGCTGAAACAGTGGGGCTTTTTGTCTGTAAATTCAGAAAGGCACCACAAGCGTCCTCTGAACTTGGGGAAGTTGCACATATGTCTGTAGTGGTTAGAGCCCGCTGCTTAATGGGAGGCTAACGTTTTATACTAATAGTTGCCCAAGAACTCCGGGCTCATTAGGAGAGATTGTGTCTTGACGTTGCCTGATTACCACATTTTGTAGTAATCCTCATGATGGCATATGGATTACATAAAGTTATCTCCATTGCCCAAGAACACAGAAGGAAAATCAATGTTTTAGTGAGATAAATCTCGTACAATTCAGGCCTCTTAAGGCCATGCTGAGTCTGCTTCTCCCTGCTGTGGGGCTGTGTGTGTATGGTTCCCACCATACACACGTGGCAGGAACATGCCAGTGGCACTGCTCCATAGAATGTCATTAACCTACTGCTGTTCTTGTAGGTGTATGCAGAATATCTTTGGGGAAACAGCTGACCAGACATCTCCTTCACAAAGGAATATATTTGGTGAGAAATTTTTGTTTTGAATGGTTTGGATGTGAATGTGTATGTGGCTGTACCATTACCTCCAGAACTTCCTAGAGCTTTCATCCAGGGTCCTATAACAGCATTAGGTCTCGAGCTGAGAAATCCTCTTCTAAACCACTTCTTTCTTTACAACTGTGTAAAACTTTGAAACTTACAGATATTTCATATTCTGACAACACGGAAATATGGGTTTTCTTCAAAACCAATTGAAAAAATGAGTTCCAGGTTTTTTTGGTATGAAGGTTGATACATATCTTAATGTATTAAAAAATGATAAATTATCCCTTGTCTCTTGAATGGCTAGTGCCTTCATGAATGTGGAGGGAAAGAAACAGCCAGTAGTTTATGTGTGTTCTTGTTCAAAATCTCCCTTAAGCTCTGCATTTATTTCTGCTTGTTAACGTAAGAAGACACAAAGCTTATGTATTTATCTCTGCAAATGAGGAGGGAGACTGGAAAGTGCCTGCCACTGATAAACCAGATGTGTGCTTCATGAATGTCCATATGATTTCTGCCAGGACTCAGAGGGGTCTCAGCTCCTTGATCTCATGCGATCACTTAATGTGTGTGTTGAATAAAGCAGGAGTCTTTTCCCCAGTCTTTTTCCCCAGTGACACAAGACATTGAATTTGACATCAGAGGATGAAAATGCCAAGGAGAGATCTATCTGCTGCCCCCCCTTTCTTTCTTTCTTTTTGCTAGTCTTAGCATAATTTGAAGAAGATTCTGAAAAATGTATCAGGAAAGTTTGGGATTCTGATAAATCCTTTGCCTTGTTGCATGCGCTTGCAGTACTGGTAATAATTTTGCTGTTGTATTCTGTGTCTGCGTGACTCAGTAAATAGGGAACTTTGAGTCTGCAGCTTCTGATTTAAGTCTCCAAGGTGCTTTAATCAATAGCATGTATGAATGACCTAATTCTCCCCACAAAACCTTATCCTTGCACCTCCAGATTAGTGCCTTAGGTGTTGGCTGAGAGTTGTAATCTCTTCTGTGTCTCATGAATTTTGCTTTCTCTTTCTTTGTGGGGACACACCTTCAGCAAGGAGTGTGAAAAGGAACCTCCCTTAGGATACACTACAGTCTGGTGACGGGGGACTCCCTTGCAAGGTGGGACATTGGAGCTTGGATCTTATTAGACCAAGGAGGCATTGAATTGTAGGTGAGTGCTTTCACTGTGATGGTGTTACGTAAAAGATGGAAAAGCAGAAAACACTCGCTAACTCCAATTTATAAAGAAAAATTATATTTGTGCCTTCTTCTGAAGATTGCATGAAGTCATTTGCCACCAAGAAGTTATTCCAGACCTTTGACCTCCAGTCAATAGAAATACTCGCCTTAAATCTCTGGAGGGGAGCCAGGTTTAAGACATGCTCCTGTGCTTAGAATTTCCTGTTCACCAGATGTGCTACGCCCTGTTTAGCACACAGGACTTGGGGTCATTTTTCAGAGGCTCTTACGTCTCCTGACGTATTAACTTGGATACAAGTATGCATGACACAGACTGTAACCTAGATATGTTAAAATTTTATGCTTAAGCCCTTTGTTGCAGGTAGGTCTTGATTCTGTGTTTCGCTGAGGAGCTTCTACAGATAAACAAAAGGACTTGTGAGCCCTCTTCTGTGGCAAGTTCTGTTTTGGGTCAAGCTGCAGGGCTTTTCTGGCAGTGATGTGATTCTGTTTTCCCTTACACTGGTGCAGCAGGACAGCAGTGAAACTGTTCACAAGCTTATTATGTGCAGCTCTTGCAACATCACTGGAGTGCTTCCAGGCACCCACAGAACCACGTATCACGTAACGGTCTTCAACCTTCTGATCTCCAGACCTTTGAAGGCCCCCTTCTCTGTAGGATAAATTCACTCCCATCAAGAGCGACTTGTTTTTCCTTAGCTGCTTTTTTCAGACCTGTGAACTACTCTGCTGGCTTCTGGGGTCTGAAAACAGCAGGTTACCAGTGTGCGAGCTGTATAAAGTAGAACACTGTAGTCCCTATAGTTGTAGGAGGAGTGGAGTATTTCTGTGGTTCAAGAGGAGTTGTAATTGTGTTAGATTGCTGAAGGCGAGTGATATATTGTGTAAAAATCTGGTCTACCTTTTAAAAAGTAGCTTGTGCTCAAGATTTACATAACCTTGACCTTTTGGGGAAGGTAGCAAGGGGACGGAACATGTCACTGTTTTTATGTGGTGCTGCAATTCTTCCCTTTTTTTTTTCCTCTAATACTTTGTCACTAAGCTAGAAGCTCTGCTGTGAAGCTCCCCTGCCAATATGGTGCTTTGCTCGTTTGTCTTTGCTAGGAACTGCACGTAAACCTGACAGCGGCCTAACCTGGATTACGGAGAGCTATGAAGCTGTCTTTTCCCCATGTTGTCTGTTTGCCAGACTTACTCTAGTTCTTTCTATTGGACAGGGATTGTCTTTATTAAATACTTACATGATGCCTAGCATAGTAAATCCTTGATACTTCATTGGGGCTGTATCTACTGTCAGTGCTGTTTTGTCCAATGCTTTTTTAATAGTGGAAGCTACTGCAGGGAGTACAGGGTTTTGTGACACTTCCTAGCATTCTGCCATATTCAAAACTAATTTCCAGCTGTCCTCTAAACTTGTTTATAATCCCTGACAGTATTTTGTCTGTGCTCATGAGATTAAATTATTTTTCTGAGGATCTTACGAAGAATTGTTGACAGAACCTTTTTGGAAGTTCAAGTAGTGAATTTCATCTGGGATTCTTTTGGGAGCTGCATACAGGCTAGATATAGGGGATTCAAATACATTGTAAAGGTAGTTCTTCATAAAAACTAGTTATTCTCTGTCCTAATTCATTTTGGTCTTCCTTGAGTCTTTAAAATTATTTTCATCACTTTTCCTTTGTTTGAAGTGGTGCTAGGTTGCTAATCTTTTTTTTTTTTTTTTTGGATTTTTCGTAATGCAGCAAATTAAAATCTCCTTCTGAATGCCTAATGCAGTAATCATCTTAATGAGCAAAATGGCCACATGTTAAGTAGCAACACAGTTATTTTAGTTGTGCACAGAAGTCCTGATTAAAACGTGAGGCCTGTCAGTTTCTTACAGCATCTGCTTTATGTTTCTTTTAGTGCTTAATATGTTTGTTTTGGGTTAGGAGAAAACAGAAATGTACATGTCTTATCACAGTGAAGATGAAATCCTTACATTTGTTCCAGCTTGCAATAATAATGAAGAAAAATGCAAAGAAATCACTTGGTGCTGAATCTGGTCCTTTCTCAGAACCCTGGTCCACCTCTGTTTCTCCCTGGGATCTGTCAGGCTCTTTATTTTTTTTAACAAGAAATTACATAGCTGCTATGCTTTGAAATTGCCTCTTAGCCTTCATGTATTTAGTCTTCCGTACAGATGTGCTGTTAATTGCTTTCCTATTTCTCAGCTTCCCTGTTTGCATTTCTGACTTTTGAAAGGTACTTGTTTGGCATTGCCATTAAATCAGCCATACTGGGGGTAGATGTTTTTGCTTGCTCTCCTGTTCAGCTTCTTGTGTAGAGGTACCTGTGTTTTCTCAGTCATGAACTGATACCCTTAGTGCTGACTGTGAGGACTTTTTAATACTCAATTTAGGCTTTTTTTTTTTTTTTTTTTCATCCAAAAATCTATTATTCAGCATGTGGGTGCCAGTTTTTACTGTGATGTTTTGACTTCATAATTACACCGTGAGGGTTTTAGCTGCTGTTTTCCAGGTGAGTCTTCCCACTGTTGAGTTCTGCTTCTGCCCCCTCATCCCTTTGTCAGATCCCAGCTACTGCTTTCTCACCCACCTGAACTGCAGAGAGGTCTGGGCACAGCAGGAGGAGCTGGAACTCTTCTTGTGGTGGTTAGTGAATCCAGGAAGAAATCAAGCGATGTAAAGGGCTTATGTGTATGTGCAGGGAGAAGGGAAATAAGAGGGTCACTGGCAAGGCAAGCAAATAGAAGGGTGCTGAGAGGCATAATCCAGCTTGTTTTTTCTTTCTCCTTTTCTTAACCTCAGCACCGGCTGAGGAGAGAAGGCAGGGTTGGCAGGAGGGCCCAGGGGAGGAGGTAGGTCTTGGTGCTGAGGCACGCTTTGGTGGGGGAGGCCTGGCACTAGGCATTGTTTTCTTCCCCATGGGAGGGGAGATGCGGTGAGCAGCACTGCTGGTTTGAGCTTTCTCTTGTACTTCCTGTCCTTGTTGGGGACTGCTGTGCTAGAACTTCTCTAGGAAACAGCTTTTGGTGTTTTTTAATTTAAAACAAACAAACCACCACCTGTTTCTGAAACATTTTCATTGGGAAGTTTGGGTATAGTTAGAATAGTCCAGTTCTGCTGCCGTCACCACATTGTGTATGCAGTACTGCTACAAGATAACTGGAATGTTTTTATTGCATTTATTTAATCTTTTTTTCCTGGCATTTATTCAAACTCTCCTGCAAGGACTTGTTTCTTTACTGCTTTCTAGGTTCTAACAGATCTTACAGGCACGCTGCTGTTGTTTTTCTAGCATCCACCGTGATCACTAACCTTTTATTTTGTAGTACATAAGCATAAGATATTGTATGGCAGTGGCTGTTTTGTTTTTGTGCTGTTTTTCTGATCGCTTCTTGTGTTTGAGTTGTGCTTAGTGCAGGGTGACCACTCTCACCAAGCCTGCTGACCTGATGGGGGGGCTCCTTTCTCAGATATTGAGTCTGGTTGAAGAGTGCAACAGCACAATCTGATAATAAAAAGTGCAGTAATTAGGCAACAGATGCTAACTTATCTAGTAATGAAAAATAAACTCCTTTTCTGTGAAACTTGAACTACATGAATTTTAGATTCAGGGGTTACATTATTGCTTTGGCAGAAGAGATGTACAGCGTATGTGAATTTATTTTTTAGGCAATAATGAATCAAACGGACAAAAATCAACAGGAAGTCCCATCTTACCTTCATGATGAACCACCAGAAGGTATGTATTAGTTTTCATAATACCAAATAAGTTTACAGAAATTCACTGAAAATTCAATTCTCCTTTTTAAAAAAAAAAAAAAAAAAGGATCTGCAAGCTACACTTTCTAACTTTTAAGTAACAGTAAACAACCCAGCCTTGGGATGGGATAGGCCTGGATCCTTGTTCACTTCTGCGTTATCGTGATACAAACCCACTGAATACAACTCAGTTAATAACTCTGCTGGTAAGTTACAGAGAAGGCAGGCAGACGTTGAAGGACATAATTTGCAGATCAGTTTCCAGAAACGTGAATTGGTCTGCTGGGCATTTATTTCGGCCATTCGTATGTGAGATGAAAAGAGCCCAGCTTTACTTTTGGATGTCATGCTGAGTTTGTAGTACTTGTGACTTTCAAACAAGATGTATTTACTGCTACTTCTGGAGACTTTTTTTCTTCCGTAAGAAAACTAATTGTGGTTCTCACTGTTGACTTAATCTCATATTTTCATGAAAAAAAAGAAACACTTGACTTCATTAATGCACTAGCATCTTGGTCCCATGAACCAAATTAATTTTAAATTAGATCTGCAGAGGAAATACAGTTGTGAAGGAGCAGTATTCCCTTCTAGGCTGCAGACCAGCAGCAGTGTGAGGAGTCCTATCTGCGTAGTATGGCTGGGAGCATACTAGATGAAAAACCATTCTTGACACATAGTTTGTGTGTATTTTGTCTTCTATTGCTTTAAGACCAAATATATTGGATGTAGAGGTCAGCGAGTCCAGATTCTTCTCATTTCATTACTCTTCAATTTATAATGGTAATTTAGAGCTCTGTTTGCAGGTTATTTTTTCCTCAGCTTTTATACATTGCTTAACTGAACAACTTACTTCACTTGAACAACAGTATTATCCACTAGCTGCAGCAGAAGAGGTTCAAGTGGAATAGCTTGCTGTATTCTTGTCAGCTATTAGAAAGGAAACACAAATACAAGAAGATGAGAGGAAAGGGAGAAATAGTTTTTTGTAGCACAGTGGTTCTTAAGCCCTATTATACGTTAATTTGTTACAAGATGATGTTTTTAGGAGAAAATATTTCTTTTTAAGTTCTTATGGGGTTGTCAGGATCCTAGAAGCATTTCTGAAAATAAGTGCACAGCTGGAATGTATGCGCTAGTATGTGTTATTCAAGTCTAACTTGACTTTTCTCCCCGCCCCCCCCCAACCCCCCAAAGATTGAATTGTGTTATTAACATGTTAAACCACACGTATAAAATTTGAACAGTGGCCTGACTGCTTTGGTAAACTATGACTGATTCTTCCGTAAGTAAGACAGTGAAACAACTGGGATTTCTTTTAATTTTCCTAGAATATTGAGTAGTTTGTCCAGATTCAGAGTGTAATAGCAGGGCCTGGTCATTGCTCGGTAGTGCAGGGTTTTATTTAAAATTTGTAAGTAACTAAGACTTACTTTCTTCTGCACAGTACATTATTTCAATATGAAAATAATCAATTTGAGTATATAGTTAAAACAGATGAAGAGGGTTGGTGTAGTTAGGGGGAGTGGAATGAAATACAACTCGTCTTAATGGAAATGCCATCCTTGAGGGCTTATTTTTCCTTTTGCTTCTGATTCATGTGCAGTCTTCAAGCCTTTTGAGTTTAGTTGAAGTATTTGAATACCCTTGGACATACCTACTTTAACTGTCATACAAGGCCTTCATATGTGATATGCTTAGAGCATTGCAAAAAGATGGCCAAATGTGGGTGGAAGGCTACCAGTTCAATGTTGGGAAGAAGATTGGCTCTGTGAACCGGCTGCCAAAAAAAATTCTTAGAGGAAAGGCTCAATTCTAAAACTAATTTGCTTGTTTTTTTTGTAAAGATACGGATAGTTCCAACTTGTCCAAATGACACTTGACCAACGTGGTGCCCAAAGGCTTTAAGGAAATGCGTATGTTGAGGAAGCTTTTCTGCTCATACTTTCTATGAGTAGTACTGTTCTCATCTTTCACTTTCTGCTTTGCAAGTGGCACCAGCTTCTGCAATCTACGTTCACGCTGTTGTTCACTGTCAGACTCTTTCAGCAGCAGGCTGGCTTCAAGGTGGTATGGTAGAGCCAACCCCTGAACAGGGAAACCAGATCTAGCAACACGCTGTCTTTAGCTTTCTCATACTGATTAGGAACAAGGAGACCAGGAATGCATATCGTAGCATAGTAATCAACCAGCAATTAAAAAAAAAAAACTTTTCTTTAAAGGCTTTTTGTGTGTAAATGTAAATTCTGATCTCTACATGCTTGTGTTGGCAGTATGTTTGTGCTGGAGATGTCCAGGTTGAAGGCTACAGGTGTTGAATGAACCAGCAAGGGTATTATCTGGCTTTAAGTAAAAGGCTGTCATTTATGTTCTAGTTTCCACAATCCTTCTGTTACCTGTATTGATTTCTTAAGTAAGAGAGACTAGTGTAAGATGGAAGCATTTTTAGTATTTTTTTTCTTTGAGTGGCACTATTCCTCTTCTCTTTATGCCTCTTTTTGCCCAACTTACAAGAAATTCTCTCATTTGGACAACATCTTTTGTTTGAATTATTTTGGGCACACACTTAGGAACTCTGAACTTAGCGTTTTTTAAAATGAGTTCTTGAGTCCTGGGTCAGTCTTGGCATGACCACAAATTCATTGGATGTGTGTGGGAAGTTGTTCACCTTAGTTTTCATCTTCTAGTACATGAGTGCTGGGAGTTGACTCTTAGAAACTGTCTTCTCAGTGTGAGTTGTCAGCAATCAGGAGAGGTTGACAAGTCGTCACTGGAGACAGAGACCTGTTCTGCTGGCTCTCCTATGGCACATCGCAGTGCAGTGTGAATGCATTCACAGAGGCTGGATGTAGGTGGATCTAGATCTGCTTTTTCTTTTGTCCAGCCTCTCCGTAGATTCGTTGTCTTCTTTGGAGCATATTCTTTCTGTCTCAGTCTCCCTCCTCTCTTTTTTTAGTGGTTGCTTCTCCCCTAGCTCTGCCCACCATGGTTCTGCTTGCTCTTTTCTTGGTTCCTTATGCTATTTTCCCCTAAAAAAGGGAAACATATCTGCTAAATCCCATGTATTACCTACAAGTAGCTAGATATTACAAAAAATGTGTGACTCTTAACCTCCATTTTTGTTAAGTGGCTGTCTCCTGACACACTTTTCTCTGAAATTTGCTTTAAAGTAGTATTTGTGGTTGGTGAGGAGTTAACAAGGCAGGAGCTGAGACATGCTTACCTATACAACGTTGTGAAGACTGGAGATTTCTCAAGGTTCACACTGAAAATACCTTGCAGACAAAAATGTGCCAGGGCTAAGCTAGTTTATAGGTGCAGTGGGTGTTATTTTCTTGTGTGCTTAAATGCAATGTTAACATGCTGCTGAAGCAGAACTGTTCCAAAGGTACAGCTTGTTTCAAGATTAGATGGAGTTTATGCAGTAGTGGCACATGGAGTTGCAGCCAACTCATTTTAGAGGCAAGGTGTGTGTATCTTCAGGATTTTGAAGCCTACAGTTAGAAACAGGAACTACTTACTAAACAAGAGGACTAAATGGCTAGTTCTGGGAGTCTTTCTATTACTCTAATACTTTCTATTAGTTTGAGGCTAAGCAGTTGAACCATAAATATGGAATATGAATCAATTTCTGGCATATAGCAAGGAACTAGGCAAAATGCAGGTTAAACATAACATTAAAAAGGAAAAACAGATTTACATGGTGAACAACATGCAGAAATCCTACGGTTTGAGTTTTGTTTTTGTGTGTGATATTGGGATTTCTGTTGGGAGCTGTTATGGTTTTGGCTGGGACAAAGTTAAATTTTCTGTTGCTGCTTGTTGTTGTTAATGCCTTTGGGGACCACTTCTTGCATTTAATGGGCTTCATTAGAAGTTACTTGGCTGGTTGACTACTTTTTTTTTCCTTCCACCTTTCCCATCTGAACTACAGAAAAGGCCTTTTTGGAAGAAAATTAGGTTTGTGTAGAAGTTGAAGAAAGGAAGTGATACAGTGAAGGCTTGGCGTCACTTCTGTCCTTCTCATCCTTCTTTTGACTCCCCTGATTGCTCTTCTGTTCATAACCTTCCTTCCCTCTTTTGTGACCCCTGCACACAACCCTTGTAAACACTTCTTCAAAACAGTCATTAATTAGTAAGTAAAGAAACAGCTTTGTCTCAAGGTGAGCTCTTTTCAAAGGACAGCTCTTTTCTAATAAACCTTGGGCTCTGCTTCTCTGGGAGACTTTTTCCAGGCCTTCCTTCAAGATTTGTACAAGCCAATTGTGCTGCTGGTTTGATTAGTTTTTTTTTTTTGTTTGTTTCCTTTTGTTTTTGTTTTGGGTTTGGGGGGGTGTTCTGGCACCTGGCCCTGGGGGTTCATTCTGAGTACTGGGATGGACGGGAGCAGGAGTGTTCCCCTACCGTTACTGGAGCCCAGAAGTGAGGCCGACATGGCCGCGAGACTTTGCACAGTCTGGGAGGGTGGCAGTGCATACAGACAGAGGATGGAGTTTATCACGTAAGACGTCTGGGAGCTACACGCCTGGTATTTGTAGGCTCCATGTTGACTTGTGTTTTAGAAAACAGTAGTGAGGTATATCTCACTGCAGCGAAGTGTCCTTTCCTACTTGTAACAATGGTGTTGTATGAGCATCCAAGAAAAATAACCCCTAAGGTAAGCGTATACTGTGTTTGATGGTTGTTAGGCTATAAAAGGAAAT
Organism: Chauna torquata; assembly: GCA_013399475.1. Lineage (NCBI taxonomy): Eukaryota > Metazoa > Chordata > Aves > Anseriformes > Anhimidae > Chauna > Chauna torquata. The sequence goes on from VXAL01006422.1 coordinate 100,629, forward strand.
ACTTATGAGTAACGCTTTTGAAAATGCTTTAATCGTGGCACTTGGATTGACTCGATTGTTGTTTCCTCTCCTAGGTTCATTAAAAGACCACCCACAGCAGCAGCCTGGCATGCTTTCTCGTGTGACTGGTGGCATCTTCAGTGTAACAAAGGGAGCTGTTGGTGCCACGATTGGGGGTGTTGCTTGGATTGGAGGGAAGAGCTTGGAAATTACCAAAACAGCAGTCACATCTGTGCCTTCGATGGGAGTGGGGCTAGTCAAAGGAAGTGTTTCTGCTGTGGCTGGAGGTGTTACAGCTGTAGGATCTGCTGTTGCAAGTAAAGTGCCTTTAACAGGAAAGAAAAAGGATAAGTCTGACTAAAGCCAAAACTGAGAGACATACTTGATTTCCAGAATATTACATTGGTGGCATTAAAATCTGCTAAGATTTGGACCATGAGAAGCCATGTGTTTTAGACACTTTATCTTCTACAGAGCTGTGCGAGTAACTTAATTTCATCTGAAAAGGACAGAAGAAGCTTGGCTAGCACAGTGTCTGAAGATTTATTAGAGCCTAGATTCAAGCTTTGTATCTGGTGAAATGTAACACTTGATAACTATAGAAGTGAGTACGTGTATCTGAAGGGATAATACATATTTGAATATTCACTTACTGTAAGTCTTGCAGTTTTGGACTAAAATGTGAACCTAGAAACTTAACTTGGTAATCTCTGCCGTACCATCAATTTGATGAGGTGCCATTTACTGTCCTCAGTGGTGTCCATATCCTCCTGCAAAGGATCCTTGAGCTGTGTAATGGCATCATTGGATGTGCCTAAATAGTTACAGTTACAAAACCGTGTTTGCAGGCAGCTTGAAAATTATCAATGACTGCATTCTGCCAGTGCGAATTGGTAGCAAACAAAACTGGAGGTGTGCAGAAATTGGAAATGAGTGGGCGATAGGAGGTGAGAAGGTTTTAACAACATGGTAGAAGGGATCATAAAAACTAACTTAATGCCTTATTAGAAAAAAATCTCTGTACTAGGTGAAGCTGTTTAAGCTGTGTCCTGTTGTTTCTGTGCAGTTCACAAGCTTTAGAGACTCCTGATATTTGAAACTTAGTTTTTACTGAACACAAGATTGCTAAATCTCAGGTGTATTTAATGATATGCATCTATTTCCTGCAAGTGAGAACTTGCTTCTGATCGACTTCTGAGAGACACTAGAAAAAGTGATGGCTTAATGGAAACTGGGCAGGTGTTTGTGGTCCTCCAGCAAACTGTAACTTGAAAGAAATTACTTTGTATAGCTGGGAACCACTGAAGAACTAGCAAAGCTGTTGTCTCAACTCCATGATGTGCCAGGTTAGCTTCTTGCTTTGTTTAAACAAATGCAAGATTTTTTTCACTACAGCTTTATCTCATACTTCACATTTTGATTTTGAGTAAAATGCAATTCTTTTATTTAAAACAAACAAAAATGGCATATAAGGCCTTAAAAAAAAAAAAAAAGAAACATTATCTAAGTTAAACTTCATACTGACAGATTCCAAACTTTGACACACCTCAAAGGGGAACATCTATAGGTGCTCTGCAGCATGTGAGGCAAAATGCACTCCTAAGACACAGCTTGAGGTTGCCTTAAAATAGAAGCTGTTGGTGATTTTCTTGTGTGCGCTGACTTTGCAAATAAGTAACTTCTTTGGAAGCACATAAAAGAAGGCTGTGAACATTGTGTATGCAGTATTTTCTTAAAAACTTGTGTTCCTACAGAAAACTTCTAAGCATGTAAGCTTACTTTTTCAGTGGCTATGGTTGTACAAGAAGGATATATAGGGAGACTTTTTAGAAATTAAAAAAAAAAAATCAAAATATATCACGTCTAAAATGCGCTCCTATATTCATGGGTGTTGAAAGTAAACGGTGTAAATTTATGGTACAGTAGTAACCTAGTCTTTCTGAGCCATTGGTACTCCAACTGCAGTCTGGAACAACTTTATTTGATATCAGTAATTGTTGTATATGTTGGTAGCAGGGTATTACTACACAGAATGATTTGGGGCGGTGGGGAGAGCAAAACCGAACAGATAAGACTTCTCCTTTTGTTAGTTGCACCAGCTGCTTAGCTCCAATCTGCGGAAAGTATGTAATGAGGTAAGTTTATGCAATAAATGCAATACTTAACTATTTTTATAGTTGAAAGCTAACAGTATAGACCACAGTGTAGCTTAAAGATCTCAGTTAGCCATAGAAATGAGCTGGCTTGGACACGAGAAGCAATCTAGCTGCAGCAAATAATTTAGCATGGTCTGCTCCTCCGCAGTTTCCAATGTGCGCATACCCCAGAGTGCTACACCAGTGAACTCTGCGAGTCAGCTGTTTTGGACCACAGTGGGATTTGTGTCCCTCAACCAAACCCTTCCTAATCGTTTTCTGAGCACACAGATGTTGAGCTGGTCATACCCCTTTTTTATGACATTCTCGAATTTTTATGTTATGAAACTTACCACAAAACAAGCGTGGTTTGAGATAAGCGATGTTAGAACTGTAAAAATCTGCCAACGTACACTTCATTATGTTTTGTTCGTAGCATATCCTGTAGTTATTACTTCTGAGTCTTGTAACTGAAATGCTTTAACATGGCATATGGTTTTAGTTTTTGAAAAGAGCTTTGTCCTATATTCTGCATATTTTCCATTCACTTTTATGAAAGTCACTTCTTAAGAATTTGTTCTGGTTCTGTCCTGACACTTGTGAAACATTAAATTGTTGCTGTTTCAGACTTTTTGAAAGCTTCCTTAGTTACTTTTGTGGAGAAGGGCAGATCAGTAAATACTTAGGTCTGAGTCTTCAGACCGTTTCGTGGCCCAGGGAATCCGCATCTAACTAGAGCCAAGCAGCTCTGAACGAAGACTACTTCACTGCCGCGTTGGCTGTGCATAGACACAACGCAAAATCCTGTTTACTGTTTTTTCTCCTGGGAACTGAGGCTTGGGAATACTTGCTTTTAAAATCATGGGAAATGGAATGGAATATGGAACTTTTTTCTTTTACCTCTCATTTTCCCAGCCCCCATTTTAAAGGGGAAACGTTCGTGAAGACTGTTTGTATGCCTGACCGCTCATTCTGTAGAGAAAGGCTGGGCTGTGGACTTCGATGCACAAAATTTAAACGGTATAAACTGGTTCACATTCACTGTAACAGCAAAAGATCAGGAAGAGGATTTCAGCACTGTAGCAGTCACTATCGGTAATTGGGGGCTTACCAGAGGTTTCATTATAAATGTTCTTGGGAAGAGCAGAGCGACAGATCCCAGGCATAGAGTTGTGAATGAAGGATTGAATGAATTTTGGTCTGCTGGTATAGAAAAAGTCATTCTCTTCACGCTTTTGTTTTAAGGGGGTGGGGTGGGGACTGAAGCATTCAGAAGGGAAAATGAGTTTGTGGTAACTCAGGCTGTGACTCTGTTAAGGAAATCTTTCTGTTTTCTCCTTTGCTACTGGAAGTACTTTAAGTGATGGGAATAAGCTGTAGCAGGAATTTTAAAAGCAGATACCTGTAGAGATGCTGAAACTGTTCTTACAGAAAACATTGTCTTATGTCTTGGTCTCCTTTTCATCCCTAAATCACTGATCATTTCTGGTGTTTAGCATTACAGTAGATTGTATTATGAACACCTTCAGAGAGCTGAAATGCCCCCTTGTGTCTGAGGGGAAGGAGGCTTTTGAATTCAAATGCTGTGTCATAAAAGTTGAGCACTGAAGGACAGTCAGAAGGTGACAAAGGCTAGTTACTGTGAGTCTTTAACATGAGTGTCTTCTCAGTTTCCTCTTATAAAACTAGAACCTGTTTTGAAGAGTCAGCAAAGAAACGGCTTAGTAAAACAGCTGAACTCTTTTTGTGCTGGTGATGGTGTCACTTGAATTCTCACTGCTGTCAGGTGTGCTCCTGCAGGAGGGGTGCTCACCTCCAGGAGCTGCTGCTGTGGCCGTGCTCGCCTGCATGGCGGTGGCTTTCAGACCCTCAGCTGCTGAGAGCCTGGCACTGCTCTAACCAGATGTTTCTAGCCCTTCCCCAGCTCGCAGCTGTATGAAATCATCACCTTGCAGCCCACCCTCCAAGTAAGTAATTCAACACCAACTTTCCTCTGCAATTTAAAATTCCTCTTCAAGAAAAGGAACCCTGGGCTTGCTGCCAAAATGTTTGTTAAAAAATGACCTTGAAGGACGGCCGAGAGAGGGTGTGTGTGGCTGGTTTATCCCTCATGTCAAGGGGGAGTGTGTACAGAATAGCTGCTTAGGAATGCTTTTTTTTTTTCCACATAAAATCACTAATGATCCTAATTCTGTTGAGATGATCTTCAATGGTGCTACTATTTTATATTATTATTCACAGCCCATAAATGGAAATAAATAAAAATCCCCCTAAGAACCTAAACACTGTTGGATACATACTATTTTAAAAGCCAGCACTTGTCAACAATTACCACACGGTGATATCTGAGAAGTTGTCACCCATATATTTAGAAACTGTGGCAGCTGTTTGCAAATCCAATGGTCATCTTCAATCACCAGTGGTTTACAGACTAGAGTTTTGTCACACTTGTATAAATGCTGGACTTTTCCTTTCTCCTCCAATCATTTGAGACTCATTTGAGTCTCTCCCTAGCCTTTTCTCTCCCCATGCATTGCTAGCAAGGAAGAAAGAACAACCATATAATAGCAATAAATATATTTCCTTCTGCCCCCAATCCTTTTGCAAAAGGAGTGGGTTTTGAGTCTCAGAAATTTAAAGGAGGTTGTCTTGTAGTTTCTTTGCATTATGATTTGTAAATGAACACACTAGGGCCTCACTGTAGCAGTTGCTAAAAAAAAAAAAAAACCACCACCACCACCACCCCTATGTTCTGCTCCTGTTCTCAGACTGCGCCCTAGCTAGGCCCTGCCATCTAAGAAGTCGTCATCTTCAATTCAAGATCTGGGAGCTAGAGCCACTTCCTGCAGCAGTAAGGAATGGAACTTGAAAAGCCTCTCCAAAAGTCAGTGGACCAGTGGGTGGATGAATATTACTGGAAAAATAACCCTCCTTCTTTTCTTTCTCAGATAAATATAATGCTGAGCACTACCACAGACTGGATCGTGCAGTGATGGAGCTGAAAAGCCAAAGAAGCCAGCGGTCAGTTAGATAAGGAAATGTAACAAACAAAAAGACATGTGAGGTGCTGCCTGGAGAAAAAAAAAATCTTTATGCAAATGATGGATTAACCTTTCTCATAACCAGGTTCTATGATACCACTTGGAAGCATGAGGCGGCTACAATTTTATGATGAGTTGTGCATAAAACCCACTCCAGGACAAAGCACAGCGTAAGACTACAGCCTGGCTAAGATGACTTTTGTTTCAACTCTTATCAAAGAACCAAGATCTCTTTTCTCTTTGATCGTTTTCTTTTGCATAACTTGTACAACATTCAAATTAATCTTGAGTGTTTATAGGAGCAACAGGATTAAACATTGGTCTCTCCGTCTTTGATTGTATCTTGCTATAATTGACTTCAAAATCTTTCTTAGTGCCATTCAGGCTTTCTAGATTTCCACTCTTTATATTATATCCCAAAGCAGAGAGTTTTTTAATTCTGTACTGAACAATTTGTGTTGTCAACTCCAGCACCATTGGTGTCTCTCTAATCTGTGCTATGGAAATTCCTTCCTTCAGTAGTCCTTCGAGTCTTTCTTCCAGAATTGGAACAGAATAGTAGAGAAGGGCTGGGCATTTCAGCACTAGTTGTTTTAATTCTTGATCACTGCACTTAAAGACATTTTTGGAAAAAAGCACACTCTTCTGCATAGTAGTAGGAGTAAGCTGAAAAATAAAACCTTTAAGTTTGGACAGCAGTTGTAGAACTTCATGGTCACTGAAATCACTCTTCTGGAGAAATTCCAAGTTCTCCTGGATTGCGGTGGGGGTATTTAATAAAATAAATGGATTCTGGCTCAGTAACTTCAGTATCCAGATCTTCATGTTTGCATCAGAACCTCCTAAACTTAAGTAATTTCTTTGTAATGTCTCTATCACTTTCTTGTTTTTTTCAACAGGATTGTAGAAAATATTGGGTGCACTTGTTAAGAGCCTGGTGATTATATTGTTCTTAAGTCCTAGCTCTTGAAAAAATAGAATGTTTGCTTTCTGGTTCTCATGATACCCAGTGGTGAAAAAAGACTCTGGAAACTGCTCTATTAATTTAACCAACTGTTTTTCATTCTGGCATACCAATTGCCATAGAGCTCTTTGAGCGTTTGTCTCTGCAGGACTACAGAGAATTGCCTCTGGGCAACGTTCTAAAATATTGGCTATAGCAGTCTCATCTGCTCCCATTTCTTGCAAGATGCTGGCAATTTCTTTAACATAGGCCACCTCCTGGAGAAGGACCCATTCCTTTAGTCTGCGTATTTTCTTAATATCAACTGACAATCTGTAGAGACTCTCGATGGTTTTTTGATTTTCCTCTCTTGATTTTATATCAGTGGTATACGTGGAATGTATGAAGAAGCTTCTGTTTCTTACTTCAGTCCATAAGGATGAAAAATTCAGTCCAGGGTTACAGTAATGAGATCTTGCCAACAGAAGTGTAAATGTATCTTTTGCACCGTGAGCAACTCCTCTCAACATCATGGAATGCAGCCCTATGCAGAGAGAGAAACGATTCTTTGAAAACACGTTTAAGGCACAAATTATACCTCATAATGTTCTCAGAGTCATTGATATTTAGACTGAGCTGGCATAAGAAATTACTCTCAACAGTATTTTTTATTAGCACAAAATTCAGCTTTCATACTAAAGGGAAAGAAAAAAAAAAGACTTCTGAAAGGTTAATGTTCTGACTGATGCCTCACTGGAACAATAACATGCGGATGCAACAGACCTGATGTGGGGGCAGCGCTCTGTCCATGTAAATGCCTGCTTGCTTGTCATACAAGATCCAAACTGTCAGCCATTTCCTGCAGCTGACAGTGTTATTATGTTACAGCTCACCTGTGCTACCATAGAAGAATGTTTTATGCAATTTCATTTGACAGTAATTCCACTAAATGACTCAAACAAACAAACAAACAAAAAAACCCAGCTTAAACACCTTTCTTAACTCTTCTGAATGTATTTGCTTAACTGCTCAGGCATTGTTTAGAGCATGACTTGTTCCTTCATGTGTCAGACCTCCCTGGTGCTCCTTCAGTAGCAGTTCACAGCCTCGCTGCTTTATGAAATCATTCTCCTTGCAACTAAGGAAAAAAAAATCATCGAAACCATTTGTGTATGTACGTAAGTGTTTTTCACTAGCTGAGTCTGTTAATGGGCTGAATAATCACACTGGTATTTTGGGGGAGGAAGCAAGTACAGTGCAACATCTTCAGGCCTTCACTTGCCTCTTCCCATACCTGCTCCGCTACGGATGCCTTCTTTCTGTCTCCAGCTAATTTCTGTCATTGCCAGCCACCCCCAGTAGGCAGAGTCCTTGTGCACCCCTCTGGAGTAGGTGTGTGGCTGTGCTGGAGTCCAAATACCAAGCGTAGTGCAGCTGTGGAGAACCCAACAGCCCAGCTTTGCTCGCACTGAATGCCAGCTGAACGGCATTCATGAATAGCACGTGCAGTGCCACCTGCTCTGCGACGGGCAAAGGAGCTGCTGTGGCAGGCACACACAGAGATGTCATCAAGCGTATCTTTAGCTTCCTAGGCGGTGGTTTTATAACGGCCTTTTGGAAGCACCGAGTGTGGAACTGAGAACTGCTGGTCTCTGAAATGCTTGCACTAATTGCTGCTGCTGGTAACATGCTTAAAACTGCTCTAATCGAAAATGGAAAAAAAAAAAAAAAGATACAATTACTTTGTGCATTTGACAATCCTACTTATACAGTTGCTTTCTCCCAAGGCATGGTGTGCTTCAAAAAGTACTCATGTGAGCATTAAGTAAGCCTGATTTTTTATTTTTTTTAAGAAAGAAGGACTGTTACAATCATCTACTCTAATCTCTTGCATAACACATACCAAGAAGGCTATTGCAGAAACAGCCATATGAGACCCTTAGAATCTTATATCCCATCTTTCAAGAAAATATGTGGTTTGTTTCGACAACCTAAGTGATACAGTCTCCACGTAGTTCCCAGGTAGGGTTAAATATTTTCCAATGGTAAAATACTTTTTCTCAAGAAAATGTACATTTGCTTTTAAGTTGATGATTTTCAGTCTCTAAAATCTAGACTCTTGTTATGTTGCCACATCATAAACTAATAGATTAAGACTTAAAAAATAATTTACTATATGCAAGCTTATGTTATTAACAGAATGCTGTTTATTAGTAACTTGGTTTTCAGTATTATTTCAAATCTCTGAGGCAAAATCTCATTGCCCAATGAAGCTGTTTGCACCATAACTGTAGGGCTAAAGATTCTACCTTCATAAACTTGGTGATTTGAGAAGTGCTGTCCAGCGAGCTCCAGCACTGAACGAGTGATTTTTTCAAGTAGCTATGAAAGCACTCTGGGGGTAGGTAAGTCGCAGACTTTTCCTGTACTATTCTTTTTGTATCCTGAAAAAGTGACTGTGTCACAGGGATTGAAAACCAAAGCCTCCCCTCCACAGGAAGGGACACAACCGCCTGTGTTTGAGAACTGTGAGCAGTTCTATTAATTCAATGGGTCCAGTCAAAGTAATCTCTGAAGGACCAGGGCTTTCTTCATTAATGCTTCAGCTGAGCTGGAAACTGCCATCAAAATAAAGTATTGTTAAAATTGTTTGGGGTGTCAGATGATACTTTCCAAGTACAAACTGGAAAAATAACTAACCATGACTTTTATTTCAGTGTGTAATCCTGCTGTTAAATAAAATTGCCTTGTGAGTAATGCAGTCACTTAAAATACAGAGTCATTTTACCGATTACTTACAGAGCTTTTTAAAATAAAAAGGCCAAATTCTGATATAGTAAATTGTGCTTTTCCAAAATCTGACATGGAAATTATTAAGTTTGCTTAAAAGAAGCTTTATGGTGTCTGAAAATCTTTGACATCACAGTCGTTTTTTTTCTTGGTGCTAGTGAGGACCTTCCATGCAGAAACACAGAATACTGTAAAAAGAAGGAAAACTTTAGTTGCTAAACCACATTTGACTGAGATACTCAGGAAACCTGGTAAAACACTAGGCAAATTATAACATATTAAAACAAGATGAATGGATTTTAATGTTGTGGTGTACTATAGGACCTGAGAAGATGCTTAGGAGTTACGATTTGGTATCTGAAATGCATTTCAGAGTCTGTAACAGACAATATCACATTTCCCGGGTATTTAACTTGTTCCAAGAGTTCAGAGTTCTCTTAAAGCTCATGCTGGACCACTGCTCTAATATGCAGGAACCCACTGCAACTTTTTAGATACTTATATTGCTGTAGGGACAGCAAATCAATTGAGAGATTAAGTTAAAAAACAAAAACAAAAGCCAGCCCAGATAAGATGTTTGCTCTCACTGCTGGCAGCACCCCCTTATCAGCAGGTGTCACAACAGCAGTAAGAAGTGAACAAATGTCTACCTGGAAGTTAAGAGTAATCCTGATTGTTAACACACTTGCAGCAAACTGCATCCACAGAGTGAAGTGGTATTATGATTTTCATTATTTACAACTGGCTGATTCATCACTCATTTCACTCAAAAATGTAGGTATATTTTGAAATAACAATGGCAACAACAAAAAGTGTTGTCCATGCTGTATTTTTCACAAAACCTTTCACTAAAGGGAGCAAGCAGTATAACTGCTACTCCATGCTAGTCAGGACTATTCTTATTACAGCAAACTGCAGCCAGATCTTAGTAGGCTTACTGAGTATTAAACAAAACCACTAAATGCCTAGATCGAACTTTGAATTAACCAGGAAGAGTCGGTATTTACCTCGAAAAGAGCTGTGTAGATTGAATTTGAACAGCTTGTAAAGAAAGCTGGAGCAGTAATAGGCAGCAGTTTTGTAGATAAATGCTTTGTAAGAGTAAGCATCTACACTTTTGCACTTACAGACCTGCTTCTGCATTGATAGCTGAAATGAGGTGAAGAAAGGTTACAAAAATATACTAGATCAACATAAAGCTTTCTAGGAAAACTCCAGAGGATGCTAGGCTAATCCAGGTTGGGAGGGACCCCGGGAGCTCAAAGCAGGGTCAACCCCGCGACAAGGCCAGGCTGCCTCGTCCTGCCAGGTCTTGAAAACCTCCACGGATGGAGGCTGCCCGGCCCCCCGCGGCCGCCTGCTCTACGGCTCGACTGGCGAGGAAAACGCTTTTCCTTCTGCCTCGGGAAGGAAGCGCATTCCGAAGAAGCTGCAGGAAGCGCAGCGCTGTTTAAGCCGGAGGTCTTCAGGCGGTGCTTTCGGCGGGCAGCGGCAGCCCGGCCGGCCCCGCGGGCCGCCCCCGGCCCCACAGCGGGTGGCGGGGCG
>VXAL01006422.1:116052-127276 GCA_013399475.1 Chauna torquata
GGCCTGCCGGGGGACGCCTGCCCGGAGCGCCGCGGGAGGCGGCCCCGGGGCCCGCGGGCCCGGTAAGGGTTAGCGTGCCCGCGGGTGGGCTCTCGGCGTCGCCGTCCCGCGGGGAGGCGCGGAGCGTCCCTCCCAGGAGCGCGCAGGTCTGCCCTGCGCCTTGCAGCCGGGCGTAGCCCCGCTTAGCGCGGCGGCGAACTTCGGCTGCGGAGCCGAGACCGGTGCTTCCGTGCCAAACGCGTGCCGTAATAAGGCAGAGGCCGATGGGGCTGCTTCAAGCATCGCTGGCGGTCTTACGGTTGTAACCCTTTTAGAAGGGCTGAAAACGCGGTAGCGTTCTTGCAGCGTGCCTCCGTCCAGCGTCGGGAGCTGGAGGCGCGATGGGCTTGGCGTGCGCGCAGCGCGGTGCGGAGAGGGGTCGCCGCGTTACGGGACGGGCGCGATGTGGCGGGACTGAACGCCACGTCGTGAAAGAATGGCTGACGGAGCTGAGATAGTCTGGTTTCCAGTTCGGTTGGTTTCTCTTCAGGGGTTATTTCTTTCAGATTTTAATAACTTCCGTCCCAGGTCATTAAATGCTTTACCGGCAAGTTAACGTCTCTTTGGATTTTTTTTCTGTATTTTGAGTTCTACTTGTGGTCATTTTTGTGGTTTTCAGAAGATAAGAATATTAAAAACGCTTTCTGTGAAATTTAACTTGATGGCTGTTCCATTTTCACTGACAAAAATGAGGTTCTTACAACTTAATAATAATTTTAAGGTGCTTCCCTTACCTGAGGTCCAGGATATACATTTCTTTTGTAGTGGCTCTTTATTTTTTTGGTTTTTTTTTTGAAGGGGATAATTTCTCGAACAAGTCTTAGAGCTCAGAGGTCTTGCTCTCTATGGACAAAGTTTGAACAACTACTTAAGTTTTAAAAGAATGCAGGCAATTGGAACAAGTCTAAGTGTTAAGGAAATCACATGTACTCAGAATACTTCATAGGATTCTGGTGTGTTTTGCAATTGAAATGCTAAAGAATGCTGGGCCATTTTTGGTTATATTCTCTGAGCCAGTGAATGATGGACAAATGTGAACTTTGATTCTAGCAAGAGGAATTTCATGTCTTCAGTGCTACAGCCCTGGTTCTTCAATGACTGTTTAGTATGATCTTCAGCTAATGCAGTCCTTGGGCACATTTGTGTAAAATATTTCATATGCTTTTGCTAGTTTGTTTACTTTAGCGCAGTTCTTGGTGTTCTAAAAGACAGTCCCCGCGCTGCATTTTGCGTTTGAAGAAAACCATATTTTTTTTGTTGCTTGCTGTTTGGAGGGGTGGTTTTTTTTGTGGTGGTGGTGTTCTGTTTTTGTTTGTTTTTGTTTTGTTTTTTGGAAGAGGGGCATTTTTCTTTCAGTCCTTTGGCTTTTGTTCCCCCCCTCACCACCACTTCTGTCCCTGTAAAAATAGAGCTCTCCAGAGGGAGGGTAAGTTATGACTCTGCTATCCAGAGCACTTCAAACAATCTCCTGGGACTTGAATACCTTAAAGCGCTTGCTGCACATAGATTTGAGTAGAAAATGTGATTGCCTTCATAGCCCAGTTTTGTGAGATAATCAGTTTTTTTTCAAGTTGAAAAAATACTGTAACTTTTATGGAATAACTGGCTGCTAGAGCTTTTTGTTTGTTGGGGTGATCTCAATAAATTCTTGTTTGAATCAACAGTTAGTAGTTTGGAATGAATCCATTTTAGGTTCCAGTGGTTTTAATGAGCTATTTTTAACCAGTGGTAATACATACATTCATAGAATGCATGCTCAAGACTTACGATGCAGTTTTTGGTTTGTCAGTCTCATTCAGCACTTTTAGTTGATAATCAGACACTTTATCTTCTTGGCCACTGGATGACTGTAAGCAAGATATTTGGTCATGTGCCTGTGCCGTAGGGTGTTGAATTCGTCAAAAACATATATTTTTTGCGATTAGGAACAGAAGCCCCTCAGCATTTGGAATATGAGTCAAATTTAATCTTCTGCTGTGAGTTTATGGTGATCTTTTCTTAGTTTGAGTGGATTTACCTTGAGAGTTTATGTTCTGCTGAGTTTATGGTTCCAATGACCTGGGCAAAACGCTTGTCTGTCAGAGTTCAAAGTATGACTGACAGAATGAATATGAGGAAAAATGGTGTGAGAATACTACAAACCAGGAGGTTTATCTTGATAAAAGCAGTTTTGTCCCTCTGCAGAGTCACCAGTTATGGTTCTTTTTAAAAATGTGTTTTAAATCTGGCAGATAGCAACCTTTTATACATAGGTGCTTTCTGATGAACTTTTCTCTTTAAACAGTCATGTAACACTCATGAGCTAATATTTTTGTGTAATTGCACTATTGAGCAAGTCTAATTACCAGGCAGTCACATGGTCTTACTGACCTCCTTTCTCCTGGCATTCAGCCTACCTGTTCTAAAGTCGTGAATGCTACGTAACAAATGCAAGGGCCTTCATCGGCTTGTTTCATTTTTCTGGTTCTGTTCGGTTTCTTATTGTTCCTTCTCTCAAGCTGTTAAGTAAGTCAAGATGATGTACTTCCCTTGAGACATGCTTTTTCTACATAATGAGTTTTCTGGTGTCATTCAAAGATAAAGGCTTGTGTGAGAGAAGTTACTCGCTACAAGTAAAAGGTGATGGAAAAATGGTGGGGGGAGATGCTAAATAGAAAATTGTTCAGATTTTGTTGATCGCCCTTAAACTTTTGGCACCAGAAGTAGCATGCATCTAATTGTGTCTACAGAATAGGCAAAGAATGTAACTTACATACTCTGACAAGGAACCATTACCTACTTAAGAAAAAATGTGTTTGTATGTGCTCACAGGCTTTTCTGTATTAAGGAGAATTGGATCTCATGTGAGCAATATCATTTAGGGAAGGTTTCATTTAGCCCTGGTTTTAGTACAGAATGGCATTTGGTCAAAATATATAAAAAGAAATGCAAACATTCCATTAGTTGCTGGATAAGAATTTACTTTGGCTAATTATTTACTTTTTTAGTTTGTTTTTTGAGTCTGCATGTATGTTTTTGATATGCTAGTTAAAAGGCTGGCGTGCAGCAACTGATTTAACAAGATGGGTAATTAATCTTGCCAATCCTTGAATTTCCTTTTTTTAATCATTCCTGAGGAGAAGAACTTTCATTTTTAAAATAAGAGAAATAAAATTTATTGCATATGTCTGGTAGACTTCTGTGAGAATATTGATGTGTTCAACATCCTGCAAAGTTCATTGCTGTCGTTATGGCAGCTAGTCGTACTGATTTGGGAGAAGGAAGAGATGTGTTCTTTTTTTTGACACTCATACCTCAAAGCATAATTAAAACTAAAGACCTGAACAACAACAACAAAAAGCCAACAACAACAAAAAGCCCACAACAACAGCAACAAAACAAAAACAAACAAGAAGTTTTAATTTCCAGGACAATCACTGCAGTTCATGGAAATGGAAGTTTTCTTTAAATATGTAATACTTGGGCATCCTTCTGAGGCATCAGTTAAGTTTTGCGATTCTGTACAGCTGGTTTTGAAAATAGTGCTTATAGTTTCAAGTCATGTAGGTAGTGGTCTGCCCTATAGCAATCTGTTTATTTGATGTGGGATTGGTGAAGAAAGTTTGTCAATGGAATTATTTTGAGTGATTTCAGTATTAAACCATACCGTATCTTTAATTCAGGCAGGCAGAGTTTTTGTATTGTACTTTGTTAATTTTGGTGACAAATGGTTGTTATGGAAAAGGGAGTGCAACCAAACAGTTTTGATGTACCTGATAAAACTATTAGAGAGCCTCCAAAGGAGGGCAACAAAGGTGGTGAAGGGTCTAGAGGGCAAGACGCATGAGGAGCGGCTGAGGTCACTTGGGTTGTTCAGCCCAGAGAAGAGGAGGCTGAGGGGAGGCCTCATGGCGGCCTGCAGCTTCCTCACGAGGGGAGCGGAGGGGCAGGGCTGATCTCTGCTCTCTGGTGACAGTGACAGGACCCGAGGGAACGGCATGGAGCTGCGGCAGGTGAGGTTCAGGCTGGATGTTAGGGAAAGGTTCTTCACCGAGAGGGTGGTCGGGCACTGGAATACTGGACCTACCCAGGGAAGGGGTCACAGCACAGAGCCTGCCAGAGTTCAGGAATCGTTTGGACAATGCTCTCAGACATAGGGTCTGATTTTTTGGGTGGTCCTGTGTGGAACCGGGAGTTGGGCTTGGTGATCCTTGTTGGTCCCTTCCAGCTTGGGGTATTCTGTGATTCTATGAACATCCCTTTGTTTTCATAGTGTAACACTTAGGATGAAAAACTCGTCAATTTATTAAATATTTAACATCGGGCCAATCACCTAAAGTAAAATAGAGACAACAAAGCTCATTGTTCTTCATATACAAAGGTAGACGTGCATTGGGTTTGGGAGAAACGTTAGTTTCACGTATATTCTGTAGATATGTTGGGGTTTCTTTTACAGGATGGGTAGCCTGTGCTGAACTCTGCTGCTATAGCTCATGTGTACCAGGTCCTCAAGCGAACTTGGGTTTCTGTGCTCTATTCCAGACATACCTGTCATGCCTTTCAATGAATTGCGTCAACTCTAGTTCAGTGCGCAACTTGGAGAGCTTTTGGCCAGCCAGCCCACTAAATTGAGGGTAATTAATTTGTAAATTTCTAAGTCTGTTATTGAAGAGTGGTAGCTTGCTTTTAGAGGTCACTCGTTCAGTTCAGAGTTTTATGGTACGTGCTGTTAGATTGGGGAAACCCTCCAGCATCCTATACCCAAGTTGCCCACCTGCCCTCTTTCCCAGAAGGTCTTGTCTGCACCAGAAGTGCCTGCAGTTCAGCGATTCCCTCTGCAGTTCTTGGTGTTATATGATCTAGTCCTGTGACTTGTGAAGTACGTCAATGAGCCGTGCTGACGTATGTCCTCGCAGCATTAATCCTGTGCTGTTGATGAAAGGGTTGGTTCCACCCTCTCGTGATACCACTAGCACGCAGCCCTCTGGTGAACCAGGTTAGCTTGTTGATCTGTCCAGAAGAGATTAGTCACTGGTTTTGGTGGGATTAGATTGTGCCATGGAAAGGTAGTGGTGGTGGTAGTGGTAGTGAAGAGGCAGGAGTGGGAAGGACAGGTACCTCTTCTTCCAGAGGCAGTATGTCTTGGTTCCGGATTAAAATGACTGTGTAACTGTAGCCTGCATTGTTCGTGTGTGTAGTAACCACTGGGTGTTTTTTGGAAGGTGATTATTGGTTTCCTCTGTGGTTTCTCCATTTGTCGACACCCTTTGAAGTTTTATTGTTGAAAATAAGTAATGGCCTTTTTACTGTGTTAGGGGAAAGGCCAATTTATTTTTTTTATCATACTGTCAGAAGGTGAGAAATAACTCTGCTGGATGAGGAATTACACTATGCTTGCTTGTTTCTCTTGGTGAATGGCTTTTATTGCCAGATTCTGTAACGTAACTGTTATTAAATGGAGTGACAAGTCAGTACTGGTTGGCCTCGGGAGAGCAGGTGGTACTGCGCACCAGATCTTATATAAAGTGTTCAGTACATTGTTTTTTCCAGGTAGCAGTTGTTATAGGACAGAACAATTCCAGTCAGCGCTTATACAATTTGCTTGCTGACTGCAAGATGGACCTTGAAGGAATCTAATTCCTCAGGTAAAGAAGTTTTGAGGTTTTAGAGACCTCATTTTACGCCACAAATCTCCAGGTTTGAGGACTTCAAGAGAAGGTCTGGGTAAAATGTTCTTGATACATAAGAGGAGTGTATGGACTCTGACTGAGATCAAGGGGCAAGTTTGCTCTAGAAACAAGTCCGTAGGATTACTTGTCTTCCTTCTCTTGGGACCAGAAATCTATTTTTGGTTTATTTTATGGAAATATCAATAGACCACATAATTTACTTCATCGGGGGGCATAATCCATCTACACCTTGTGCTGTTACCTCCTCTGGTCACAAAAGGTAGAGGGTGTTAAACCCCAAATACACACCATCCGTGGTGAACGTGAAAACAGCTTTTTTTTTTTAGGCAATCAGGAATACAATTTTTTTTTTTTTTTTACCTGATCAATATGTGGCAGTATCAATGAATTCTGCATCAGTTCTTGAAAGCAAGTATTTTTTATCTTTCTCTTTTTTGGCCATTTTCATATAAGAAAGCGTATTCTCCTGCAGTTTGTGGAAATGTCTTCATTCTTACAAACGGCAGATACTCTTGAAACATACTTCATTATGCAAATATTGCAGAAAAAGCTGCTTGTTATCATTGTTCCATCTGAACTATTTGGTTTATGGCAGTTAATCTACAGAATGGAAGTCTTTATTTTCAAGGAAAGTGCTTCTTTTCCATACTCTCCCAATTCCTGGCAGGCTTTCAGGTCAGTTATATAACAAGTGATAGGAGGAAGGTCAAGCTGCCAGTGAAGTCAGCCATTTTTTCAGTGTAGAAGTGGCACTTAAGTCTGTAATGTGCTAATCTGTATATTGAAAGAAGCCCTTCACTTTAGGGCATTTTGTTACCTTCCCATAGTGAACTAAAAAGGCAAAAGTCAGCTTGATTGTGTAAGTAAAGTACATGGCTTTGTGTTTTATAGGTTTAGTATGTTGCATATCACATTGTAGCAGATTTAATAGCAGTACCCGTGGTTAAATCTAGGAAAGGATTTGATTAGTGGGGTAAGAACTTTATGATATTTTGGTGCAACACACTTAAGTTTTCACAACTCTAATTTAAATGTGGAGCAAGGTTAATATATGTGTTTCTATGTACTTATGGCTGTCAAGTTCTTTGCAATCTGGGACAACAGGTGAACTGTAATTGCGGTGTTCTTCTAACCCCTAAGCCTCCATATATTTTTCAGGTCACCTTTAAGCAGTTGCTTCCACTACTTTGGAGTTTATTGTGCATGTGACTGTTGCTTTTTACAGGGATAAAGGTTTAGTGGAGGTGAAGGATAGCACAGAAAGGACTGGGGAAAATAGGTCAATATTGCAATTTTCTGTTTTGAGTGTTAATGGAGACAGCTGCAGCAGAAGTCTGTATGTACATCTATACTTTTGGAGTAGTTATGAATCTGGGAGCACACTGATTAATAATGGTGAGGCATTATTGAAAAATAACACATTAGGTTTGTTAGTATAGACAATAGCTGAGTTGCAGTGAACATAGCTTCCTCAAGTGTGCAATTTTTTCTTGAATTGTGTACTGGGATACTTTTTTTTTAATTGCATTGGTATACAAAGGGTCTGAAAGGCTATTTTGAGTAGGAAATAGGAATTTCGTAAGATGGCTTCAGAAGGAAATTCAAGTGTCAAAACTATTGGTCAAATCTCTTGAAAAGTGCTAACACAAGTTTGTTGCAATAGGATGGAACCTGGTCAGAATATCAGAGACCGAAGGGATTTCTTCAGTTGAACATTGATCCGGATCGTAACTGTGTCCTACAAGTCTTAATTTCTGAGGTGAAAAGCATATGATGTTGTTTACATTTGAGCTTTTGTTATGCAAAGCTTCCTCTTGTGACTTAATTCAAGTAGTTTTCTGGGCCTGCTTTGAAAACTTTATTTTCCTTCGTGTTCCTTGATTTGTAGGAGAGCATTTCCTTTCCTGTTCAGTCGCATACATTTTTTTAACACGTGTTTGTATGTTTGTGACTCTTGCGCAGCCATGAGAAGTGAAAGCTGCAAAATTCTTGTACTGTGAGTTTGATTCCTTGCGGAACACAAGCTTCTGCCCTTCTAAAGTGAAAACAAGAAATGTTGGGGGGAAAAAAAAATCTGTTTAAGCTCAAATGGGGAAGCTCTAAAGTATGAATGCAGGTCAGTGGTGGAGATGAAAAGTGTATGGCATGAGCTACTTGGGAACAACTCCTGTCATGAAAACTTGGATTTTTCTGTCTGCTATCTTTTTATCATGTTTTCATTTTAAAAGCTTTGTTAGTAACTACATTGATTATAATTTGCTGTTTTCCTAGGATGTGGGGCTATGCGCTATGTCAAGGTTAGTTTTTGCCGTTTGGATTCTGCAAGTGTGCAAGTGCTGGAAGGCAGAGCTGACTATCTTGTGTCTCTTTCCAAAGTGTGGAATCCATGGTCTGGGAAGTGTTTGAATTTTTATGGTAAAGAACCTGTACATTTCAGCAGTTCCAGAACTTTTTTTGTAATGCAAATGCCAACACTCTACTTACATTATAGGTAAAGTTTAAACTGTGCTGCCTGTCTTGTGAGGGAATAGTCCCTTAGGACTGCTATCGATGATGGGGGAAAAAATACTAGTCCTAAGTAAGATGAAGGAATAAGTTGACTTGCACAATTACAGTAAATCCATGAGAACTCTGAAATTAGCTCCAGATCATCCTTCGCTGCAATTGAGAAAGAGGCAGAAGAGTCTTCAAATGAATGGAAGTGAGAGGGCAGCCGTTATCAGAAAAAATAAGTAAATAAATACCTCCTTCGTGCAGGTTGCTTCATGCCTGTATAGTGTGTAAAACGTGACCACAGTCTGCACAGTCACAACTTTGCTGAGCACTGAGGATACACACCACCATGGCAAGCTTATCTCAGTTTTGCAATCTCTGTAGTTCTGAAGTACTGGAGAAGTGTGCAGAGAACTGTGGGACTCTGTTTTGTAGAGTGGCTGGCATTAAAAGTAGTTAATGATTTGTTCTCTAATACATTTGATTAATTGAAGAAAGGAGAAAAATTTACTTTGCAGTGTTCTTACGAGTTTCCTCTGAGTCGAAATTTTGATTTTTGCCTGTTTTTTGATTTTTGCTTATAAGTTCAGTGGCATCAAATGATTTTTTTTTTCCTTTTCATATTTCACATTCTTGAGAATAAACAAACTGAGTTTTTCTAGGAGCATATTTGTGTGTCTGATCGGGTTTCAGTGGCTGTTTCTTAAAATAGCTGTCTTAAAGTAGACAAAGAGAGTAACACATAGATTGCCTGCTATTGTTTCCCTTATTCCTGTCATGGGAGAGACATCATCATAAATCTGTAGACTTGAGACATGCATTTAAAATGTTCTACAGAATAATTTTTGCCATCCAAGTTTCAGAGGGGTCTTTGTACAGGGAGGAGGTTGCATTTTTGGTGGTGGTGTTTTTGTGAGTCTTGCAAGTAGTGAACACAAAGTTTCAGCTGTCTGGGTTTTAATGAGGGTGATCAAGCAAAGGACATTATCTGAAACATCTGTTTTATTCAGGTTGCCTAGGGATAATTCCTGTGACTTTCTGACATTATTCTTCGGTAGATGGCAGGCTTCATAAGATCTAGTTTGCTGTGCTTTATCTGTGTTTCTTTTTAGACAATGTAGCTGTTTACTATTTAGTGCTATTATGCATTATATCCCAAATCTCATAAATGCTTTTTCATATGGCTTTTTCATTTTCTTTTCTCCAGCATACTCTGTAACTGGTATGACCTGGAAACATTTTCTGATGTGTATCTTCTTTAGTTCACGACAAAGGAAAAAGTTTTAAATCACTGTGATGTTGATGGTTCAGCGTTCATAGTGGTACATTTTCCCCCATTATTCCAAGGCTTTCATAATCTGAGGAGACCCACATAAAAACTGTTTTTGACCATCCAGTCATGGTATTTTTCAGTGAGCAGAGCTTTCTCATTTCTGTATTTGACTGAAATTTCCTTTCTGTAAGCCAGTTGCCAAGAAATTTACTGATGAGTATTTTATTTCAGTGGTAGTGTTGTTTTTCCAAACCATGAAGAAAATCAAGGGTTGGTGAGAACATGACTCTTCCTCTCCATTACATTTTAGATTTTGGCCCCTTGCATTTTTTTCAAATATAACTCCACCAACCTTTCTTTTTCAGTGCCAGCTGTGAGACTTCATTGGTTTGCCAAAGAAATGTTCTTCAGTGCTGCATTTACTAAAAGTCTTAGTAGAGTTCTTTCCTGCTTCCATAGGAGACAGCACAATAGACCTTGCAGTTTTGGCACTGGAGGTCAGGCTTTCAAACTGAGAAATGTTACTAGTGATCAGATGCTGCTCTTGCAGCAGCAATCTTTCTGGTTTTTATGACTTTACTTTTTTTCCTTCTACTACTACATCTTTCTTCCAGAATCCTACCTTTGCAGATGCTATGGCTGGTGTTGTACTGCTTGTCCAGTGCACTGGTAAAGTAAAAATATTTATTTTTTTTTGNGAGGTGCGGGGGATATTTCAAAAGCTTTTTCCACTCGCAGTACCGTGTTCTCATTGATTCCAGTATTCTTCCTTCTGAATGTACAAATTTTTAAGACTTAAGGTAAAATAGGCTTTGGAGGGATTTGGTGCATGTGCTTTGTTTTTCTGCATTTTTAATACGAGCTGTGCCTGTCAGAGCTTTTCTACTAACTGAAGTTTTGATTAGGATGTGCTGTATGGTAATGCATAGCTTGCCTTTTGTTGGACTGTGGTGTCTTTCACTTGAAAGTGTTAGTTTCTTGCACGTACCTCTTAAAATTTAACTTGAATGTAAGCTTTGGAACTCAAGGTTTGTATGAATTGATCAAAAGTACCTATGCACAAGTCAGTGTGATTGAAATTTGAAGCTTTGTGGGCTTAGCTTTACAGAGATGATCTTTATTTTCTTCATGAGGCTAAGATACAGCTCAATGAAAAGTTGCACTGGTAATCTTTTTTGCCTTTTTTAAGGCTAGTGGTCATTAATAGCAAACATAAACAGGAAATTAAGCATTTGTCAATGTTGCTCCCTGGGTTTGGGTTGTACCTTTGTGTGTTCCTGCTGCACCGTTCATGCAGGGTTAAATATGATTTAACAATGTCAGCTTGACCAATCATTAATGAAGGTTGGTGTCTATTGTGCAGGTTTAATATTATTTAGACCTGTAATTAACGATAACGTTTATTAGCTTTTGCTTGGCTATAGAGCTGAAGCAGTCTGTTCATATAGAAGATTGCTGCCAAATATTGACGGTGGCTCGGGACACGTCATTCACGAGTAGTTGTTCATTTTGACAGCTTCCCATTCTATTTTTTGTCAGCTCCTGATTTTGCATATTGGCTTGGTACTTTTTGAACTCTGAGCACATATTAGATTTCATTTAACCTTTTGGAAGTAGTGCTTCTAAATACAACACGGGAACAGAACTGATATGCTTCTCGTAAATGCTGGAAGACTTTATCTGCCTTTATTAGGAATAAAGTTCAACTGGAAGTTATAAATCCTTTCTCAACCCTTCCAAAGTGAACTAG
>VXAL01006422.1:128992-210114 GCA_013399475.1 Chauna torquata
AGATGAAATCCAGTCAGTTTTAATGAAGACTTTCAGGAATACCTTAAGATATTTTCTGTTTTCCAAACTTTCTACCAATTTTCATGTATGCTGGTTGATTTCAGCTCTCTCCTTAATTCTGTTTTATTAATTTAATAGATTATTTCAGATATGGGAATTGTACCGTAGGGACTTATGATTTATTCAGTGTAGTTGAGAAATGTATTTCTTTTACCCAGTGTCTCTTTTCTGATAAAGCTTCTGTGTAAAATCTTAGCGGTAATTGTAGCCTTAAAGAGATCTCTTCAGCTTAAGGAAAATAAAAGGGTTTCATTAAAGTAAATGAGGGGCAGTATAGAACTTGTCCTTCTGAATCAGATTGCAAGGCTGTGTCTTGCTAGAGTGCTCTTATCTCACTTGCTCTTTTGAAATGAGCCATAGCTGTTATTTTCTCATGGACAGTGTGGATTGTGGAGAGTAATGTGGCTGAGTTATTTTATTCAGAGGCAGGAATAAAAAGCAGGTCAGCTCTGTTTTAATTAAGTGAAGCCTTATGAGCAGCTCATTTACATAAGAGAACTTGGGTACATGTGAATAAGGAGCTTTAAATTTATTTAAATATGAACATGTCTGTACTGTCAAGTAACCGAGTCTCGTAATTTGCTTCTGGCTCATGTTTCCCCAGTTGTCCACACTGCAAATACATTTGCTTGCTCCGGGGCTTGCTTTTATGGATCCAACTAGTTTCTTTCTAGAAGGAATCAGTGTAAGGAATTGAAAGTCAAGTAGTAAGGACTTTGATTTAACAGATTGGAATTAGAAGATTAGAGAAGAATAAACACAATACATAAATTAGAGTGGAAGACTGTGGGGCAGAGACTTAAGCTCTGAGCCTGTTAGTCTCTTATCACCAGAAGGCTGACCTTTGTAACAAGCAAGTAATTTGAGATGCTTGTTGCTCGTTAAATGGGAATGAGTTTGGATGAGTAATAGTTGTCCTTTGAGTGTGGAGTTCAGATCCAGATCTTTACAAAGACTAGATATGCTATTTGCTGTGAAGTAGAGTTCACAAAGTAGGAGCCAGATGCAGACTGCTATTTGGGAGAATATGAATTGTCTCTTGAATAGGACAAAAGCAATTCCTGCATGCTTCCTTTGGGGGGTGCTAGCCTTGAAAAGGTAGTTCAGTTGGAAAGAAGTTAATGAGGAATGAATGATATGGAAGGAAATGCTGGCTTTGTGTCCCGTGTAAGTTAGGTTAGAGTCGAATGATTTTTTCTTCTTAATATAGCGGTAGTGCTTGCTGTAGTTGGTATTCTACCCCACTCCATATGTGAGATAGTCTTTACTACTTAGCTTCAAAGAAGATCCACTGAAAAGGGCTCAGCTTGAAGATTGGTAGAGATTAAACTTTAAACATTGCTTTCTCTCAATTATTGTTTGAAGCCCCTTCTTTCGTCCTTTTCCAAAGAGTTCAATTTGTTGTGGTGGTGGTTTTCTGTAGTTCTGTTTTTTTTTTTAAGAGCATCTTTCACAGCAGTTATGAATACTTCAGCTGTACTTGGGCTTGGGTGCTCTTGTCTTCTTCCTTTATCACAGCTTTGCTTTGGCTTAAAGATAAGAGTTGTAAATGGCAGAGGAAAAAAGCCAAGCAATGCACTTCTTGGTTTGTGTTTGTGCATGGATCAGCTCATACCAAGTTACGAAAGAAGTCTTGGACTGCACTTTGAAGGAGCCGTTCGCTCTCCGCTGGCTGCAGAGCTAACCTGCAGGAGATTAGTTACTTCCTGCACCCAGTTCACTTCTGTACCTGTTGTTGAATAATGTGAAATTTTTCCTGCTCTCGTGTACAAGCTCACTATCAAACATCGTACTGTATACCTTTTGGTATAAAATGGAAGTCATGTTACATTACGTTGTTTCAGTGAATACCGCATAAGGCATGCCTCTGTGACCTTGATTTGGTAATAGGAAAATACTGCTGTGGCCTGCTGCCAAAGGATGCTGTGGAGTGTACATAACGCTTAAATCCTGTCTGAGCTTAATCTTCTTATGGTTTCATAAGAATATACTGCTTGTGCTGTCTAAGACGCATTGGTTGGTGGCAAACAGGAAAATACATTGATAAAATATTAAATATATCAAATATGAGGTACATCTTGGTGTCTTACACAGTTCCAGTATTAGATGAAATCTGCCTTCTGATTCCTGTAGAAGCTAATATGAGGAGTATATTTACCTAAGTGATATTGGACTTGCATAACAACCTAACTGAACATATGACAAACTAGAAGATATGTATGAAAGAAAGGCTTAATCTTGCTCTTCCTTTGAATAAAGATAAATGTTGCATGATTTATTAATGCAAGCAATGCCTAATGCTGCAAACTATACTCATTCAAATACAAAAATGTGACATACCATATGTAATATTCTTTTCATTGAATCCAGTTCTTTACTAACTCTGAAAGATTAAGGAGTATGTGGTAGCAAAGATGAAAAAAATTGAACAGGAAAATAAAGCCAGCAGCCATTGGGCCACTTAAGATACTTCTGAAAGACAAAGTCTGGGTGGTGATCAAATATCCATAATGCCATGAGTCTGTTGTTTCGCAGTGCTTTTCTTTGTTGGAGAGACTGAAATTAAAGGCTTGGCGTGAGGACTAGTGTTAGATAGAAGACATTTAAAAAGATCGGTTAAACAGAAGTTTGGGTGGATTGCTGGAATTTGAGCAGTCATAGGTAAAACTTTTATTAATTTAGGAACAAAAGTTTTAGCACTGTTTTTTTCACTCTATTTTGTAACTTCTTCTTTAGGATGGGGAAGCCTAACAAAATTCCGTTCTTGTGTTGTAGTGGCTGTAAAATCTAAAATTCCTGCCTTGTCTAACAGTTGAATTCAGAATCTGAATTAGGGAAAAATTGAAACTGAAGTTTCTTAATTCGTAATGGTTTAACACCACCATTTTCAGATGTGGGACACCTGAAAGTGAAGTCATTGTTTTAAGTCCCCTCAGTTCCCCGTAACTCTCCTCACTTCATACTGCCAGGGATGGTTCTATGTGGTTATGGTTTCTGCGTTTTTATCATTCCGAAAAATAACCCCAAACAAGAAGGAACTGTAGCCTTAAAAAGTGTGTCTAAAAGGATCCGTCCTGCAAGCGTCCTCCTAAACAAAAATGCTACTGCTCTCACAGACTGCTGCTGCCTCCTTCCTGGAGAAAGTCTTTAGTCTTGTTAGCGCGGAGCCAGGATGGCTGTGATGTGCTGTGTAGTTTTGCTCCTTTTGTTAACGGATAACTGTGTTAACATTGTTATTTGACCTCTGAATTTCTGCCTTGAGTTGATACTGTCTTATTTCAGTTGCATCTTAGTTAAAATTACAATCTGTATTATTATAATCTGTTAAAATTACCATCTGTATTATGTGAACCAGTTTCTGGAGGTCCCTCTTCTGATGCAGAGGGCAGAACGTTTAGTTTCGCTGTCAGACCCCAAGCAGCCTTTGCATGACTGGCAGCAGGCAAGACTGTGAGGTGGTTTTGGAGCTAGGATTATACGTAAGTGTCTTTTAAGGAATATGGTCTTCAGAAGTGTTCACAAAAATTCTGAATATCATTAATAAAATTAGATGACCCTGAGCAGATGTGTGTAACGCCCTCTAAGAATGGTGCTAGAAGACGGCTGTGTTTCTCCTACTTGTAACTACTTTACATTGGAATCTCACCTGGGTTGCAGTAATACTTTCCTGTCTCTTTCCATCACCTGTCATGCAAGTACCTTATACAGCTTGCTACTGTAAAATTAATGGTGAGCTTTCTTTCCTCTGGTTTGTCCAAGGGAAGCTGAAGACCAGATGCAGAAACCTGGTCTGATGCTCTTATCTGATAAAATAGTCTGTGCATCCTTTCCGTGCCTTTTTAATTAAGTTATGGTGTGCACTTTTTGTGTTTATTCAAGATGAAAAAGTGCTTTCTCACTTTGGCTGTTAGGTTGAGAGGAGAAAGTTGTTTTAGACTGCAGATGACTCAGAAACATGACCTGTTACTATAGAGAGATTTAAAAAGCTCATAATTGCTGTGCTTTGGGGGGAAAAGGTATTGTAGAGTTCAAGCCTAGGAGCTGTTACCTCATAGCTACTATGAAGAAACTTTGCTCTAAGAGCTCATGTACTGAAGAGAGATTACTTTCTAATGAGATGGGGGGGTTCCTGTTAAGTTTCAATTCACAGGCTAATTTTTAAGTGTCTTAAGCGGAGGAGGGAACATGTTTTTGATGGCTTTGGTAAGAAAGCTCAAAAAAAAATTGCCCTATCTGTGCTGGAGTGCCACTCCTAATTACGTTTAGATGCCTGCAGCTGAGGAAAATGTCTGTGTGTTCCTGTTCTGCAGTAAGCACCCATGGGTGGAGTTGGTCATTCAGAACTATTTTCACTTCAAATCAAGTGTTACCAGTCAAAGTGAAACCTTGAAAAGCTAGTTTTTTAACACTCTTCTCTTCCAGGTTCTATAATAATTCTCTGTGACAGTGCGTTGAATGCTGAGAATTACTAGTTTATCATTTTTGTGTTAGTTTGCTTAATATGTGGGGGTGTGTGCATGTTGTGGATTTCTTATTACTCCTCCCCTGACATATGTGCGTATGTTATAGATGCAACATCAACTTGTTAGGATAGGCGTTATAATGCCATGCCGAAATTAGAGAAAGTGCTGGAATTAGAAGTTGTCCCAGGGAGTTAGTACGATTAAAAATTTGCTTTCACGTGGGCATATGTTAACATGTTAGATGAATGAAGAAGTTCTGAAAAGCAGAATCTATCTTTCTTAAGTTCAACATAATTTGTGACTGGATATACCTAAAACTAGATGTTGTTCATCTAGTTTTACTAGAGGTAGCGTGCATTTAACCAAGTTGCTGTGCTGCTTCTGCAAGTTTTAAAGGTACTCATGAGAAAGAGGAGGTGAAAACTTCGGTTGTGACAAGTTGTTGATTCAACTATGAATTTCTTGGTAGTGGTTATATCTAGAAGCAATGGTTTAAGAAGGCTCACTTCTAATTGAGCAAGGCAAATCTGTATGAAGGATTTTTTGGATAAATTTTGTTCTCATTGTAATGAGAAAATGCCTTTAGATATGGTATTGCATAAATACAGTTGCTGAAAACAAAATTTAGGAGTTCCATTATTTGCAGCACTTTTTGTCAAACACATCTGTCCAACTGAAAGGTTCAGATAGGCTTAATAAATTGCACGTTTATTCTGGGCAATCGCTTGTAAACTGAGTCCATGTTCTGAAATTCAAAAGCAGTGTTCTTTTGCATTGTTGTTACTACAAATACCACAGGGTCGCTAGGGTTTAATTTGGTCTTTATCTTTGAACAGCGTGCTTTCAGTGACAGTCGTACAGTCCAAGCTGGGATTTGGCTAGTTTTTTGTTCTGCTTTTGTTTAGGTAGGGGGAGATGGCTGGTTTTGTGAAGCTCTTCCCCACACCCACCTCAGCTCTCCCTCTCTTCCTACATATATTTAACAATTTGAGCCTAGACCATTTTGTTTGTTTGTTTGATTGTTTTGTTTTATCTTTAACATACATGAACGAGTTTTATGGAGATTGAAATGCAGGAGTGTGGTAAGAGATAGTTGAGAGAGATAATAGAGGAGATTGGGGGAACCAACAAAACAGAGATTAAGCAGTATTAAGGGCAAGTTTAGGGACCTTGGATGTGAATCAAAGACTGGGTCAGTGCATCTAATCTTCTTGAATAGGATTTTGTGCCAGGTCCAGACTAGAAGTTGTATGCTATGATCAGTTAGGAAGAAAACAGAGAAAACAGAGGGAACTGAGATGCAGATGGCGAGGGGGAACTAAGAATTTCCAGAGATGTCGATTTTTGCTTTGAAATAGCTATGAGCATTTTGCATTATCAGTTTCTCTGAATACCTTTTCCCTATGTTCTGTGATTTGAAGTTAAAAATAAAACAACAAACTTCGGAACAGTACAGGAGAGATTTGTTTTCATCTGGACACTACTGCAGTTTGTCTTTATAGTGATTTGTGAAGTATATGCAAATGCCTGTGTTCCTTGGAAGCAAGACTGAGATGGGTAAGATTAGTGATAAGGACTGCAATTACAAGTTGTTTTTTTTTAAAAAAAAATAAAATGAAGTTGTACTTTCCAAAGTCGATCTGGAAGTGACTTTGGCCTACGAACTTAGGGCCCAAATTCTCTTTAATAGAAGCAGATGTGACTGTAGTCTAGATTCTAGCTTTCAAATGACTACTGCGTGGTTTCTGACTGAGCATACAGAGGTTCCTTTTTAGACATAGCACATCTTACTTCATGGCCTCACTACCCTGCAGGTGTGTGGTGTTTTTTTTCCCAAAACAAAATTTAGCAAAATGGGAGAGTTAGGTGTTTTTTGGTTCATTCCAGTCATTAAACATGTAAGTGTAGTAGCCCGGCAAGAAGCTGTTGTTTTCTTGTACGCTGGCTTCCTCTGTCACCTGCTCTTTGTTACCCTCTCAGGTCAAGTGAGCCGTACATTTTTGGCAATAGCAGCTAGGGGATTTTCCTCCTGGCCTTCTGTATATTATCTTTTGATGTGGTTTTTCCTTACGAAGTTGGAGGGAATGTGTTTTAGCTATCACTTACCAATTGCTGAATCTCTAGAAAACGTAAAAGAAAAAAAGTCGTTCCACAGTTTTGTTAGGTCTCCAACTGTCGTGTATGCTACATCTCTCCTAGAAGGTGTAGCATTTTACTTGTAACTGGTTACTTCTTAGAATTCGTTCTAACAAACAGGCGTTTTAGTAAACCCGTTTGCTGGGTGCCTTGGCTCTGTAGCGCTCCGGACGCTTGCAGCCTGCCCTCAGGTTGGTTGCGTGGTTGCCCTCCTGCTGTTGGCCTCGTGGCCTGGCACCTACGTGTGGTATTGTTGCAGCGGGTTCGCGTGGGGGTGATGGCTGCCCTCCCCGTGGGGCAGTCTCTCCTTCTTCCCCTCTCTGGGTGTTTTGGTTGATGGTGGGGAACCCGGTGACATCCGTGCACAAAGCTTAACGACTGCCCTGGTCAACACATGATTCGGTGAACACCAACAGTGTTATAAGCAGGAATAACCAACAGAGGGTTTGAGCAGCTCCTGATGAAAACTTTACTTTTACTATAGAAAAAATGTGGGGGAACCACCTGCTACATTAGCGAGGAGTCCAGGGGAAGGACACTCATCTAGGGACGCCCATCATCTCTCTTTCTAGGTGGCCAGCAGCCAGGCAGAATTTCCTTTTTCTTCTCCTTCCCTTTTTTTCCCTCTTCCCCAAAACAACCTTCACAGTAGTTACCTTTAGTTAGTGACCCCACTAATAATTCTTTGTGCATGTGGACCTATCTCAACATCCTTTGTGCAGCTGCCTGTTCCCCTTGAAGACTTGCAGATTTGCAGCACCCCATTCCTTCCCCATTCTTTTTTTGTTTTTTTCTGTTAGAAATTCAGGTGAAGTTACAGCTGACGTGTGGCCTTCCTCGTTATAAAGAGAGCTATTTTTATAAATGAAGGCCAAAGGGTTAGTTATGACCATCTAGTCCTCTGGTATGCTGTTTTTAGTAACAGTTCAGCCTGCTGTGTTGTAAGGGGGACTTGGATTAAGTTTCGTAGTAGTATGACAACAGCAGATTGTCTGGTGTGGTTTTTTTTTTTTTTGCTGTGGTGTGCTTTTTTTTCTTTAGGTTGACAAGACACTTCTAGTTTTAATTAAGGCTTGAGCGTGTTTTACTCTATTCCAGAATGGAATAGCAGTGAGGTGAGAACTTGAATGAGAGTGCAGTTTTTTTTTCTTTGAGTTATGTGCCATTGAATGTATTACAAGCTGTTGAACTACTTACTATAGGCTAAGTGTAATTAGGATGTGACCATGCATTCATCACCAAAATATGCACTAAATACTGAAGATCTGGTGATCTTTGTTGGGTTGTTCCTCACAGTTCCCCATTTCTATTGTAAAGTTCTGGTCTACCTCAGAAAGTAAATGTTTCTTTATACTTCTTTGCAGGTTTCTGCTTCAATGTCTTGAGGATCTTGATGCCAATCTACGGAAACTGAATTCACGTTTGTTTGTTATTCGTGGACAGCCAGCAGATGTTTTCCCCAGACTTTTTAAGGTAAATGCTAGAAGTGCGTACAATTAAAATACATTTTTTCACCTTGCAGTTTGTTTCTGTCTGTAAATGACTGTCAAACTCATTTCAACTAGGAATGTTTCTTGTACTAGTATACTTCAGCGCAAGTTGCTATTTGTGCAAATACTTAACATACTCTTGCAATTTCTCTTTCAGGCTGTTTTTTCAATATTTGGATTTTCCCCCCCTCTAATGTGCATATCACCAACTAAACTGAGCTCCTCTTAGGCTTTACAGTTTTTGTTATTTTTCTCTCCAGAAGTAGGACTAATTTCTAATTGTTTCCTAAGTGTAGGTACTGTATATTACTAAGTTTTCCTTTCCAAGTTCCCTTTGAAATACTGAAATATAATTCTGAGCACATGAATACCAGTTCAAAGCCTGACCTTTAAGAGCAGTGCTTTATTTAGGCCAAATCTCTGATGTGGTTGCTTCTTGGTCATTAAAAATGGTTTGATAAGTTTCTTGGTGGTAATAGGCTTCATTTAAAAAAAAAAAAAAAGCAAGGTTATCTCTGATTTCTAAGTATTATTCTTGTCTAGTTTCTACGTATTTTTCTGAAGTAGAGTATACATGATAATTTGCAGTTGCTCTTGATATCGAGAATGGTGAAGTTGGACTTAAAAATTGAAAATTCTCAACTTTAATTTGGTCAGATGCTTGTTCTTCACAGGTTATTTAATATCAAAAAGCAATTTGTGATCAAAGAAGTTTAAGGCTTTTGCAGGAAAGGGTCTTACTGAACAAATTAAAACTGAGGGATTGCTACTGATACTAATTTGTCTCACCTGGATAATATTGTATTTAAGGTAACAGTACTGTAATAGGATAGTAAAAATGAACATTTTGCAAATTGATTTTAAAAGGTTATATGGAATGACTGGATTGAAGTGACTGAAATGAGCAAGATTGGAAGAAAAAAATCTGTCTTTCCGAAGAGACTGTTCACTCACAGAGTTTGATTCTGAAGTCCTCAACACCAAGTTATTAAAATTAAAAAAAAATTGGTCTTCATTCTCATGCTTTAATTGTGAAAGTGCTAACTGGATGATACTCTAGCTGGTCTTTTCTTGATTTCCACTCAGTGAAGAACTTTCCAGCAGGAGTATTGTGACATTTGCTGCTGCTTGCAGCAGCACCTGGGTATTCAAAATGGTCTATATATTCCTGCCAAATTTGGTTTGATTGCATTTAAGCAGGGACAGAGATCTTGCTGTTATGTGTTGTTTCTGGGTTTTAGAGACCTATGACACGTTTTCTTAAATTCTTCAGTGGCCACTTTGACAGCTGCTGTTTTAGGTCTTGCTACTAGGCTGATCTTTCTGTGTCTAATGGCACTGGAGTGCTACATTTTTAGAACATGATTTAAGTGCTGAGAAGGAAATGAAAATCATTTGTCATACAGATAGTATTCAAAGAAGAATGTTCATGTCTGTTTTTCTTTTGGTTCCTCAAGTTGCCAAGAGGTGTTTTTATTGTATATATGTTCGCTTACTGTGCGGCTTTTCAGTTCAACATGTTCTATCCTCAAATATTTCAGAGATTTGAGCTCTTGAGGGTGTTAACTTTTGGCTGAAGACTACCTTGAATATCTGTCTCCTATAATTATGCCTCTTTTGCCAGAGCAGTATCTGTACTTGCAGTGCATTGAAGGATATACCACCTTGAATCAAGCTTTTCAGATCATTCGTATTAAATGTCTCACAAAGGTGAGCAATGATTCTGGCCATGAAGAACACATGCAGGTGTGTTTTTTTGCCCGAAAGAGGATAACTTCAAGCAAATAATGGTAGGAGATGGTGGAACTTCTGTATACCCGTGTGTCAGAATGCCCATCATAGATGCTGGTTTCCTGGGGATGAATATTTCATAGCTGTTTCTTGATAGGTCTCTCCTTTTCACAGGCTGAAGGACAATTCCTGCACAAGACAGAGCACTGATCTATTTTTATCCTTGCAAAAGACCTCAAGGACTTCCAGGATTTTTCATAGAGATTATATACTTGTTTGCTTTCCGCTTTCCCACCCACTTACGATCCCTCAGTGCAGCTTTGCGCCTCTTAAGGCTCTGAATTCAGTGTCATCTGTTTTCAGCACTACTAGCTAATAGTGCTGCTGATAGCAGCAGTAGGTTGTCATCTTCTGGAGTAGTGCACAGAGACAGAATATTTTTACTAGTGAACTTTGCAGTTCTTTGCAAAATTGAGATTTTTTTTAAGTAACTTGAGAAAGGTGGTTCCATCTGAATGCAGAGATACAACTTCGATTAGTAGCAGACACCTACTTGGCACCTGTTGGTTAATTTGAACCAGTCAAATTTTGGTTGGTTCTCATGTTATTCTCTTCAGTTTGTCCCATTCTGCTCTGCATCTCTGGTGCTTTGGGACTGGCTTGATGAAGAAAATAGAATTGGAAGAATCTCTAATTCTTTAAATGCATCAATGTTGCTAAAAGCATCCATCACGCGGAGCAGTATGTGCAAAGTGATTTGTGTCCTTGCTTCTAAGTGCCCAGCTCATGCTAATGTGATCTGAGTGTATTCACATCGCATCGCGCTTGTCTCAAAGTGCTTTGGCTCCATGTGTGACGTAGCTCTGGCCGTTGGACACCTTTTTCATGGTGTTCTTTTCAATATGCCAGAAGAAAGAAAGAAGAAGAAGAAGAAAAAAGTCCTACAAACAGACAGGTAGTAGTTTTACGCTATGAAATGGAAAATAAATGTTGCATAAGGGTGTGGGAGGTTGCCAAAAGGGTTCAGGGCCTGCTGGGTCAGTGTTGGCAGGCTTAAGGGTGGAAGGAGCCAAGCATTCCCTAGAGCGGTCTGTCCCCAAGATTCTACTTGGGCTTCACCTAGAAGAGAGCTGGAGAGTCCAGAAGTGAAGCAGCACCCTAGGTGAACAGTGCTGAGTGCTCTCGTCTATGGTGTAAATCCAGTTCTCTGAAATAGCCTGGATGGTGTGTTTAAATCAGCTGATTAAGAGGTCTGGGATTAGGAAAGTGCTTCTCTGAGTTTGATTGGCAGAGTGGCTTTCTAGGATCATTTGTGCATACTCCACCTTAGCAGTATCCTGCTGTTGCAGAAACCATAGCCATTAGTGATGCCTTTCTTCAGCTCTTTTCCCTCAACTATTACTGCTGCTTTGATACTGGCATTTGTGGGTAAAATTAAATGGCTTGTGACATAAAGATGTTAGACTTGACAGCATCCTCTTTTTAGGAGACAGATTTTTCAATCTTAATTGAGAATTTGAAGATTTTCCTTTCTGGTGGGTGGGTGGAGGTTTGGGGGTTTTGGAACAGGAAGGGAATGTGTGATGGTGGTGGGGGAGTAGTTTGCTGTTTGCCTGCTCTCCTCTTTCATTCTTGAAGCTGTTTTGGGAAGAATCTGGTTACGTCTGAATTAGTTTCTCTCCAAAACCTTCAGCTCTGCTTTCAAAGCTGACAGGCATATG
The DNA here is from genome assembly GCA_013399475.1 of Chauna torquata. Classification (NCBI taxonomy): domain Eukaryota; kingdom Metazoa; phylum Chordata; class Aves; order Anseriformes; family Anhimidae; genus Chauna; species Chauna torquata. Next base: position 140,594 of record VXAL01006422.1, read on the forward strand.
TGAAAAGCTTTTCTGAAGAGCAAGGTCTTGCCGCTGAAAAATGTCCAGAAGACAGCCTGTATCATATTTCTCTTCTGTTGGGTCTCTTAAGGTATATGGATCCCGAAGTTAGAGCTGAGTTTTCAAAACTTTTCGTAGAAGTGTAATGGGGCAGATCAGCAGAGGCATTTTTGTGCCTTGATTCCTATCTAGATGCCAAAGTGTTGTGCTTTATTTTTCTGAGTCTGGGTATCTAAATCTGTCTATTTTTGCACCTTTGTGTATTTCTGCCAGCTATCCACGGAGAACAGCTGGTATTGAATCCTGTCCTTCCCATTCTCCTTTTCCTCACCCTCCATCAAGCAGCTGACTTGCTGAAGGACCGCATATTTATTTTGTGTTTCAGGAATGGAACATTGCAAAACTTTCTATTGAATATGATTCTGAACCATTTGGGAAGGAGAGAGATGCGGCAATTAAGAAGCTGGCTAGTGAAGCTGGAGTGGAGGTCATTGTTCGAATTTCTCATACATTATATGACCTAGACAAGTAAGTTACCATTATCTCTGGTTTTATAAAGAAAAAACGGTGTGACTTTTATGCAGTGTTTGGTAGATAGTGTGTGATACTTCCTATGTAGAGCACTTTGTAGTTAGGAAGGCTACAAGTTAGTTTTGTTTCTTTTATCCATTATCTATCCATCCAAATTTTATTACAGACTGAGTCAAATTTTTAAACTCCAAAATTGATGCAGAGAAGTTTGAAACATAGCCTTGATTTTGCGTTCTTTTGAAAATAATGGTTATGTTAATTATCTGACTTTATAGTGAAGTGGTTCAAACACCTGTAACTTTTCACTAGTGTCTGCTTTTGTTTAGTTGTTTTGTTAGTTTAGATTGTTCTGTGTTTATTTTACTTGCTTGTACACAAGTTAGCAGAAAGTCCTTTGTTTTTCAAGAACTGTTTCCTATCAGTTATGTATCCAGTAATTAATGGGATTGTTTGATATCCCTGTGTTGTGTTACTCAATGTGTTTATATTTTTCCACAGATCTTTTTAAATGGATTAGTATTAGCTCCCTGTTACAGAAACATAATTTGCAAGCTATTCAAAAGTATGACTTGGCTTCTCTTAACATTGAGTAATTTACTGTGGTAGATGCCAGTTTTAATTTGTTACAACCCATGTGTATGAGAGGCAGCTAGACATACGGGAGGAAAGGGAATTCTTCCACTGTTTTGTTTAAGTTGAAAGTTTTTTTCCTGCCCCCCCCTCCCCCCCCAACCTCTTGTTACCCTGCACCCCCAGTAAAAAGTTGGTTCCGTCTACCACTTTGTAATTTATTTGAAGTTTTCCTGTTTCCAAGATTGCGGATATATTTAAGGACTGACAGTGCAGGATATGGAAACTGTGTTTTGACAGCAGTCATTGTGTGTAAACTACAGCTTAGTCTTTTCCTCATACTAATACAGTTGTAACACTGAAGTCTGTTCTCAATACCAGAATAGAAGAATACATTTCTTTATGCAAGTAGCATAATCTTAGGCAGATGCGCCCAACTTGCCCATATAGCTGTGGTCTCATCTGCTTTGCTGATCTGTATTTTTCATTGCCTTGAGCTGTCTGTATTCATTGCTCATTCTTGAGGGACTTTCCTCAACTCAAGAGTTATGAATAATTGGTTTGGTTATAAACAGTTAATTTATGTCTCCCTGGCGGGGGCGGAAAAAGGGTGGTATAAAATTAAGGTTCAAACTGTCTGGATTACCATGTATATCTGTCATTCTATATATTATGCTAAAGGCAGATATTTCTTCTCAGTGTATATATGTGTATATATTTTATTTAAAAAAAAGGATTGTAATATACTGCTGTTTGACATACTTTTTTTCTTACCCTCTCCCCCCACTCTCCCCCCTTCTCTACTTCTTTTTTTTTTGTTTTGTTTTTAATCCAGAATAATAGAATTAAATGGAGGACAGCCACCTCTTACTTACAAGCGATTCCAGACTCTAATTAGTAGAATGGAACCGCTGGAGATGCCAGTGGAGACTATAACCCCAGAAGTAATGGAAAAATGTACTACTCCAGTTTCTGATGACCATGACGAGAAATACGGTGTCCCATCACTTGAAGAGCTAGGTACGGTCTAAGACTGCTTAGACATTGTGCAAAAAGTAAGATGTAACATACCACTGAAAGCATAATACTTAAAATAACCACATGAGAGAGGTTCTGTTTATGGTTAATTGTTAAACTGATGCCAATTATGACACAGAAATAGAACAAAAAAGGATAATGAACTCTGTACATTTTAAGTGTGGTTTTTTGGTTTTGTTTTTTTGAAATGGGAGGTCAGATAGATCGAACTACACTAAGTACTGTTTAGCTTCCTGTAGTGCAGCATAGCCATTTTTCCATGATACGAAATCGTCATCAAGGTACTAATAGTCTTTAATACTTCACTTTGTATTAAACGTATTTGGTATCCTTGTGCTTTGTGTCACTGATTTGTCACTTTACAATTTAGTTTAAAAAAAAAAAACCAAACCTTTTCTTGCAATGCCGAAAAAGATCACAATAAGGCAAATAATTATTTTAGAAGCTAGAATTTTTAGAATTTTAAGAAATATTACTAAGCTATGGTTCTTTGAATTCCCACCACCTCCCCACCTGAAATACAAACAAATGTGGTTTGACCACCAAATTCCTAACAAAAAGGTCTGGACGGATTTTGGCTATGCTCTTGCTGCTCTGTTTAGTCCATTTGAATTCCCTTACAACAAACTTTGTTTTTAAAGCCTTTTTAAGAAAGGAAGGTCTCACTAAACTGTAGATGGACATGTTATTTCATGTACCTGATGAACAATCTTTGGAAGGTGAAAGGAGGGGAAAAGAATCTTACCTTCTTTTCATCTTTCTTCTGCAGCAGAAATACTTACTTATCATCATATTGACCATAATCCCAATCTGTTATTTTTGTCCAGGTTAATGAAACATAGGAACATTGGTTCTGAAGATAGCATGCATGTTTTTAAAGCAATGGAAAAAGTTTTTAGGCATTCTGTAAAGTGCAATAGCAATTCTTGCTTCTAAGTAGTAAGAGAAAAAAAGGTTGTTGTTTAGGGATAGCCCACATATTGCAGAGCTGCAAACTTGAAAATAATTTGGAAAATGAAAGAAAGATTGCTTTCTTTGTGCAAAAACAAAAGTGGGATGAAAGTAAGATCATTCAGCGTTAAACTTCATAATGGAATGTAAAAATTGCCTTTTCCTTCAAGTTAGAGGTGTTGAATGTGCTTTGATAAGACTCGGTCACATACTGTTACAAAACTTGTACTTTGCCGTATGTCCAGCTTAAGACTATTCTCAAGCTATAATAAAATGTCATCAAGTATCAATACACTAGAATATTATTACCCTACGTTAGAGGCAAACAAGGAATTTCCTTGTTTTCATTTGTTTTTCAGGTTTTGACACAGATGGTCTGCCTTCTGCAGTATGGCCTGGGGGAGAAACAGAAGCTCTCACACGACTGGAAAGACATTTAGAACGAAAGGTATGTTTCAAATCATTGCAAGTATGACATATCTGGAGAAAATAGTTGCTCTTTGCAATGAAACGTAAAAAGAATTGGGCAAGTAGATTAAGAACAAACAAAATTAAAAAAAAAAAAGGCAAACTTGTATTCAAGGCCTTTATATAATGATGTAAATCAAGTTGCTGTTTTTTTTGTTTTAATAGATGATAGCAGGTTGTCTCCTAATTTGAATTTTGGAAAAAGTCTGTCATACTATTTTGTACTCTGAAAAATTGAATTATTTTTTCTTTGGATGTTATTTTACCTGAAACATAGTTCTTATAACTTTGAAGGGGAATTTTATAACTTTGAAGGGGAATTCCTCTAAAAGCTAATGTACTGTTAGTTGTCTTGGTTTCCTTTATATTTAAAGAAGGGATGGGTAGTTCTGCAGGACAGTTCATGCCTTCTGCATCGAGGTGAATTATCTTCTAGAGATTCCACTGATTCAGGAGGAACCCCTTGAATATTTGATTGCTTTATCTTAGATCTAAGATAATGTCCAGTGTCTGGATTCACTTGCAGATAGTGCGTAATTTCTCGTTATGCTTACATTTTGCTACCTCTGTAGTTTGATAATGGTGCGTTTTGGCTTTTTTTTTTTTCTTTTAAGGCTTGGGTAGCAAACTTTGAAAGACCACGAATGAATGCAAATTCCCTTCTGGCAAGCCCTACAGGGCTTAGTCCCTACCTCCGCTTTGGCTGTTTGTCCTGTCGTCTGTTTTATTTCAAGTTAACGGACCTGTACAAAAAGGTATGATTTCTTACGTGGTCAGCTACACATTCTTAGATGTTGTGATTTTTCCCTACCTTCTTCTCCTAATAAAATATTTTCCTTTTAATGCTGATCTTCAGGTAAAAAAGAACAGCTCCCCTCCCCTCTCCCTCTATGGCCAGCTGTTATGGCGTGAATTTTTCTACACAGCAGCGACTAACAATCCACGGTTTGATAAAATGGAGGGGAATCCTATCTGTGTTCAAATTCCATGGGATAAGAATCCCGAGGCTTTGGCCAAGTGGGCAGAAGGCAGGACAGGTTTTCCTTGGATTGATGCGATTATGACGCAGCTTCGTCAAGAAGGCTGGATTCACCATTTAGCTCGGCATGCCGTGGCATGCTTTTTGACTCGAGGTGACCTCTGGATTAGTTGGGAAGAAGGAATGAAGGTATCGTTTCTCATTCTTAAATTTTAATGTGCTTGTTGAGGTTTCAGATGGTCATTTTGCCGTTAACATTACTAGACGGTGTAAGTTGAACTTCAAACCTTAAACTGTAGCCAAAATTAAATCACTTCTGATCAAACCAATGGCAGAGAAGTTTTGCCTGCTGAATACACCCTTATATTGGAGTATTGGAGTGTTTCTTGCAGTCAGAATAGTTCTGCAATTCTTCTAAATTTGAGAATGCTCCCTAAATCTTGGGAATAAGTATGGTTTACTCCTCTAACTGGAACTTCTTTCCAGTCGTATTGCATGAGCAGTTTCTGTTCACATCTTATGTTTGCTTCCCTGCTAAGGAAAAACACAGGAATTAAAGGGAGAAACCTAAGAGCTGAAAGTATCCTTTCAGCCACTTCTGTCCCTTCACCTAAAGTTAGAAGTGTGAGTATGGGCAGTGTGATTTAGCTGTAGTTTCAATACAGTTAATTTCCATGCAAGTATCCAGGAAATGTTGAAGTTCAAAGTGCAAATGTCAGTCTTCTGAAGAAAAGAATGGAATAATTTAATCTTAGCATTTGAATCAGTTTTACATTTTTTTAGAAGGGTAGCACTTCTTTTACTAAATGATGATAATCAATATAAAATAGTTCTTTATTTTTGAAATTTAAAAAATAATTTACTTGTTATCAGGATTGTGACCTCATATTTATGTATGTATATAATCTTATGAAATTTCACCTTGCTTAACAGATCAGCTGCAAGTAAACACCTTTCATTTAAAAAAAAGTCTTGGTTACACAACAACATAAGCTGCCTTAGGAATTTTCCTTTTGCAGTTCATAGATACAGACATTGAAGGTAAATATGCATAAGTAATTCAGCCAAGTGAAGAAACTGTGTATTACAGATAAGACCCAGCTTGTTCTTATACTTGAAGTAATGCAGATATATGGAGGGCCCAGACTCACGAAGTGGAAGGATGTTTAATTAGTACGTCTGTAGCTAGCCAGTTAATCTGGCTTTCCAAGGAAATGTTATTTCAAAGTCTTATTGCATGGCAGCATCTAGTGGAATAGTTGTGTGCTAACATTTAGTGTTCAGCTGAAGATCTTATATTATTAGTCTCTTACATAAAAAAAAAGAAAAACCCTATTGTTCAAAACAACCATTTTCCTTCTAATAGTTGCAGATACTTAAGCAATATTACTTTTTTAGCATTTATTCAGTGTATGTTATAGTATGAATGCCATCATGAATGTATGGAGAGAGATCCTTGTTTAATGGTGTTACCTTATTTAGACTTTATACTGGAGTACTGTTAGTTCAAGTTGGGTGCCAGTAGTAAGATATTAAGTTTTAGAGTGAGTCCTAGCGTGAAGAAAGATGATGGTTTTTTGGAACGTTTGAAGACAATGCAAGTTTGAAAGGAAAATCAGAACTTGAAAAACAGGTATTAAATAAGTATGTTTTGAAAACTATTTGGTGCGCTCTTTTTATAAAAAGTACTCGCAAGTTCTCCTTCAAAGAATAAGGTTTCTTTCTTTCTTGTTAGCCTGTATTGTTAGTGGTATGACTAGTGAGCAGAGAAACTTCTTGTTATGTACGTTAGGCTTGTCTGTGTCAACAATTAAAAAACAATCAGTGCTAGAAACTAAAATGTTTTGGAAGTGTTGAGTTCCACATTTAAATCAACTTCTTCATATATTATTTTTAGTATGAATAGTAACAGCCAGAGAAGACGTTTTTGTCTTGGTAGTTCAAATATCTCCAAGAATGTAAGCCTGTATTCTTCAAAACTCTGACTTACTAGATTAACTAGTGGCCTTCAAGAATACAGCTTCTGAATATTTTTGCTGCCCTGAAACTCTTGATTTCTAGTCTTAGGTCTCCTTGCCTAGTGAAAGCTGCTTCACAAGTTGAGGTATTTAGACTGGTAGTCAGTTTGAAATGTGCCTTGTGTGTTTTCTGCTTTGTGGAAGTTAGCAAAGTTTACTCAGTTGTAATATGAAGCAGCAACTCTTCCAAAAGCAACAAATGCACTTACAAGTAATCAGACTCCAGCCATCCTTTGAGGATTTGCTTTTTAAGGATGTGTTTAAGCAAAAAGGTGTAACTTTTTGGTCTTACCTTTCTGAGATGTCTACAAGGTTTTTTACAGGGTAAAAGCCAAAATGGGCTGTCACGCTTTTGTTCTTGAGTTCGGCATTTAGGTAAGTATTTGCAATTGTGTACTGAGTGTTCTGTGAATGTGCCAAGAGTGTTGCCATGTTGAAGAGCTGGATTTCCTCTGCTGAAACAGGAGACTCTGAACAGCTCCTGAAAAAGCAGGTGTTTCAAAGACGTGCCGTGTTCAGACTAACTTATTGCTCTAATTTCTCAAGGTCTTTGAAGAGCTGTTACTTGATGCAGATTGGAGTGTGAATGCTGGAAGCTGGATGTGGCTATCCTGTAGCTCCTTTTTTCAACAGTTTTTTCACTGCTACTGTCCAGTGGGTTTTGGCAGAAGAACTGATCCAAATGGAGATTATATCAGGTAATTCACAGTCCAAAAGCTGCAGTAATTCGTGGATGTTGCTTAAACTGTCAAATAGCTTTATATTTAAAATGTGGGTTTTTTGTTTGTTTTTGTTTTTTTTAAGACGTTATTTGCCAGTACTTAGAGGTTTCCCTGCAAAATACATCTATGATCCTTGGAATGCGCCAGAGAGCATCCAGAAGGCTGCAAAATGTATTATAGGAGTTAATTATCCCAAACCAATGGTAAATCATGCAGAGGCAAGCCGTCTGAATATTGAGAGGATGAAACAAATTTACCAGCAGCTTTCACGATACAGAGGACTGGGTATGGTTATAGGCTATTGTATTTATTTGAAAACTTATCTCCCCTTCCAGTAATTAATAGTTTTATCCTGTAGTCATGGTTGGTTAGGTGTGAGCTTAGTGTTGTGACCGGGCTTGTATATCCAAATAAATGAAAATACTAGATGTAACCAAGAAGAGTAAAAAAGAGTTTGAGTGGACTGTCTATTTCCAAGTCTTGTCCGGAAAACTTTTTCTTTGAATTTATGGAAATTTTTGGGTTTGAGTGTCATGATACTCTTGTACAGCTAAGTTTTAATACCAGTGGTTAGAAAATGAGTGTGGTTAAAACTTCAGTCATACTATATATTTGCAAGTACTGTTGTTCAAATAGAAACTGATGCAATCTCTGGTAGCATTATTCCTAGTTAGCGTAGACCATCCCTTTTGCTCTGAGAAGTAAACCACATACATTTATGTTGTTCGGGAAGGTATAAGCAGTCTATGTTCTAATAACACTGGATATTGAATCACAGTGCATTGCAGTCCAATGCAACATAGTGAATACTTGTAACTAATGCATATTGGAAAAATTATACACATTATTATGTGGAAAATACCTGCTAAGTGATTGTGAACTAAAATTAGCTGGCAAGATCCCAGCAGCAGAGGAGATGGAGAGATGTTCTATTATAAAGGAAAACTGTTCAGGGTGAGGGTGGGGAATTGGCTGTCACAAGGAACAAAGCAAGCTATAGTTAATCTTTTTTGCTTGTTTGTTTTCTGTCTTTATGGCTATGTATCTTATTTCATTGCTTAGGTCTTCTTGCAACAGTGCCTTCTAATCCAAATGGAAACGGAAATGGTGGGCTAATGGGCTTTTCACCAGGAGAAAGCATTTCTGGTTGTGGTAGTACAGGAGGTCAGTCAAATTCTTTTTTTAATTCACAGAAGCACTGGAACTGAACTGCCCAAATGTCTTTTATAAGGCCCTTGGTGTTATGTGTAGTGAGAGCTGTTTTAACAAGACAGTTTTCAGTGCAAATCACTTAAACATTTTCAGATTTCTTCACTGTTTGGTAGCATTTGTATAAAGACATCTTCAGGTTTTTTTTAATCTCAAATGTAGAAGAAAAGTTTATACTCTTTTTATTCCCTGAAAATTATTTATTAACATGTATCAAACACTTTGATTTCAAAAGCATTTGAATATGATCTTCTTTTAGAAATCTACAAGTATCTTGATATTTGTAATAAGGAGTGATTTTTGAATTTTCAAGTCAGAACTGTTGATCTGTAAAGTTTTCTAATGCCAGCATTAGACTGAGTTCTGGAATCTACCATAATGTCAACAACAATATGGGAGACAGTGTCTGTAAGAACTTAATATAGAATTCATGAAATTGTTTTGATGAAAATTATTTTAGGCTATTAATATTCTTGATGTAGCATACAAATATTAGCATTAACAAACTACTAAGAAAAAAATACGAAATAGGAACTTTATGTTGTGGTTTAACCTGACAGGCAGCTAAGCATCACACAACTGTTTGCTCACTGCCCCCCCCGCAGTGGGATGGGGGAGAGAAATGGAAAAAGGTAAAACTCTTTGGTTGAGATAAAGACAGTTTAATAGGACAGAAAATAAAGGGAAAATAATAATAATAGAAATATATACACACAAAGCAAGTCATGCGCAATACAGTTGCTTACTACCCAGCCAGTCCCTGAGCAGCAGCTGCCCTTCTGGCCAGCTAGCTCCCCAGTTTTATTGTTCTGCGTGATGCTGTGTGGTACGGGACATCCCTTCAGCCAGTCTGGGTCAGCTGTCCTGGCTGTGTCCCCTCCCAGCTCCTCATGCACTCCCAGCCTCCTTGCTGGCAGCACGAGAAGCTGAGAAGTCCTTGGCTCTCTGTGAGCACTGCTCTGCAACAACTAAAATAACAATGTGTTATCAACATTGTTTTTCTCCAAAATCCAAAACATGGCATCCTACCAGCCACTATGAAGAAAATTAACTCTATCTCAGACGAAACCAGGACACTTTTCCTAATATCTAGTATAATATCTAATAAGGTTTCTTTATTATGAGGGTGGTCAGACCCTGGAACAAAAGTGGTTGATGCCTCATGCCTGTCAGTGTTCAAGAGGCATTTGGATAATGCCGTTAATAATATGGTTTAACTTTGGGTTAGCCCCAAAGCGTTCAGGCAGTTGGACTAGATGGTCTTTGTAGGTCCCTTCCAAGTGAACTGTTCTGTTCTGCTCAGTTCTATGAAACTTTTTAATGTTTTGTAAATCCCATGATTCATCATCATCGTCTTGAATACTATGTATATCTTAGACTCCTCATTGTGAAAGAATAGGACGGAACAGGAAATTTACTGTTTCTGTGTTCTCCTGAGGCTTTGGTCAAAGTTAAAAGCAGATTGCAGAGGAAGGTGGAACTTACTGTTCTTAGCTGTTCTGAGGTGGTTTAACAAACAAACCAAAAAAGACCAAACAAACAAAAACCCTACCTCCTAACAAACAAAAAGTCTACCTCTTGCTGGGCGGGTAAAAGGGAAAGCCTTTTAGATTCCCAAATTGGATTGTTTAATTTTTTTTTCCTGCCTCACTAGGAGCTCAACTGGGAACTGGTGATGGTCAGACGGTTGGTGTTCAGACATGTGCCCTGGGAGACTCTCATACAGGAGGAAGTGGAGTTCAGCAGCAAGGTAGTATGGGAGTGCCTGTCTGTAGAGGATCTCCAAATGCTTGCAACTATGGAAAAACAGACAAAACATCAAAACAAAATGGATGAAGTTTTGGTGGCAGCCGCTGTCTGTAACTTGAACTGGCCTTGTTTCTGTTCTTGAAACATAAAGATTACGTCTTAGAGTAAACTTGCTTGTCTTGTCGCTTTTATCTCTAAAATACTCATCTAGAATAATATTTGTATGTTTTGAAGGGGATAGGATCACAAGCATGACTAAACGATTATTGAACATTACTCTAGGTTACTTTAAATGGGTGATACTGGAAGAGAGAAGTTCACTGTGTATTTGATTGCAAAATTTGCATGTTATCTTTTCCCTGATTTCATTACCGTTCTTTCCATATATGATCAGCTTCCACAGTTCTGTGTGGATACTCTCATATTATGGAAACAAATTATTGTTAGTTACTTTACACAGAGATTTAAGATGTGGCTTGTAGTAGGTCAGAGTTGCAAGCAAATTTAGCACAACTGTCTTTAACAGAGGTTGTGCGTTTACTGATCATGAAAGACTGTAATCTGTGTTTTGTTTAAATATCCAGAAAGTAATCGGAACACCACAACAGAGTAAGAAACGTTGCAATTGCTTTTGCTAATTTGCACTGCTTGGGCAGAGTGCTCAGTGTCAGGGTTGCCAGTAGATAGTTTACATGAACCAGAATACAGTTTGTGTCTGTCTTTGTTACTTGTGTTTTTTCTACAGCTTAGTTGTGGTAAGGATTTGCAATTATTTCTATAACAAAATAATAACAAGGATGAGAAGACTTGACAGTGCAAATGTTAAAATTTATAACAACTTAGAATATATTAATATGTCCAAACACGTTAAATTCTTCTGTTCGCAAATGCAGCGCATAACTATGCGTGCACCTAATATATTGTTCACTGTGCTTCTATAAGTGCGCATACATTTAATTTCTCTATATGGTGTTGTGAGGATTTTTTGCCTAAGAACTCTTTTCCATTCAGGGTGGTTTGCCAGGATTTTTCTTGATGAAGGAAAATAAATCAATTTGCTTCTTTTTTGTTGTTGTAAGGAATGTAACTGTGTGCTTATTTGCAGTTCTGAATTTTATTTATTATAATATCTACTGTATCTGAACAGGTTACTGTCAAGCAAGTAGTATCTTACACTATGCTCATGGAGACAATCAGCAATCACACTTATTGCAAGCAGGTAATTTGAAGAAAAAAAAAAAACTTGTCCTGAATATATAAAAGTACAGTAGAGTCTTGATGTAAATACTGATTTTAAATTATCAGGAAGAACATCTCTTGGTACTGGCATTAGTGCAGGGAAACGCCCAAATCCAGAAGAAGAAACTCAGAGCGTTGGGCCAAAAGTCCAGCGACAGAGCACAAATTGAACTGGTAAGAATTGCGAAACCTTAGTTATCCTGTTAATGAATAAATTACTGTACAGGTTTACCAGATGTACTGTGCCGCAACGCAAAGGATCTTAAATTTTTGCTCTAGATCTTTCAGTTGCAGGTACTGTACAAACAGAACCAAAAAAAAAATCCTGGCACTATAGAGCTTATGAAGTATGAGAGGGGAGGTAGCTACAAAAATAGAACGAGACCAAAGGTTATTGGATACATTTGAGGTGTTAAGGAAAGGGAGATGGTTAAACTGTGGCTTCATACACATGAGCAGAGCTGCTTATGTAGCTTCAATTACTCTTTGCTCCTGCAGCTTGCCTTAAATTTTGCCAGCAGCACTGTTTGTGTGAATGTACAGTGACCTGAATCAGAAGACTAACACAGCCTAAAAGGAAAGTCTCAGAGCCTGAATTAGTTTTAGACAAACAAATGGACTAATGAACATGTTTGAGAGAGATACCACAGACGAGTGCAAAATGTTGTTGTAGTTATTGGATGCAAAGACCTAGGGATGAGGAAGGTTTGAAGACTTGAGCATTTGTCATTGGTCATCCTGAGCAGGATGCTCAGATTTGCCAAAGTTTGTCAAGAAAAACTGTGGTGAAAAGTACTTGAATCTGGGGAAGGAGACATTCCTAGATATACATGAACAGGTGTGAAAATGTGTAGAAAGAAGCAGAAATTGGGGAAGGATTTTGATTTGTGTGCAGTTATCAGCATAGAGAAGTTAATTGGATTTTGTGTTTTGGATAAAGTTACTTAGGAACAGTACAGAGAAGTAAAAGCAGACCGAAAGTGTTATACCCCTTCTCCCAGTGAGTTGAAAGGAATGAGGAAGATGACCTGCAAAACATGTTAAAGAATAATTACTTAGGAGGAAAGCCAAAGAACAGAGGGCTGTCTGAAAGAGGGGACAAGATTCAACAGTAGGGAGTGTAGCTGTATAGATTCAAGGTGGTTGGCATGTTATTCCATCCTTATCTTTCATAAGAGATTTAAGAATTGGTCATTATGGAGTTTGAAGAATAAGGAAGAAAAATAACACATTGTGAGGCTTTGGTGAAATTGGAAGATAAGGATTCCATACAGCAAGTATAGAAAATGCATTTGGCATCTCTAGAGATAAAAAGGGAAATTCAATCTACTTCATTTGATTTTGACAGCAAGATCTGATTTTGCTTGTTACATGGTGTCAGCACTTTGACAAAGTCATTGTAGTGCATTATGAACAATTGTATTGCACTGATTTGATTCAGTGAAGAACCACAGGATTTTTTCATAATGCCTGTCACTTGTTTCTGGAAGAAGTGAGCTGAGACATGGATCTATTTTCTCACATACACGAAGCACTGTAAACTGTGCTTCTGTGTTCTCAAACCATATTTTGGTACTCTGATGGGCCTGAGTGGAACGCAGTTCCAAGAGAGTCCTGTTTCAGTAGATGTCTAATCCTTAGTATGTGTAGATTCATTCAGCATCCATGTTTTGTATTGCAGAATTCCTTAGGTGCTCGTGTCTGTGTAGAAGAAGTGCCTGCAGAGCGAACGCCTGGTTCCTGTCTAAGCTCTTTTTCATTTGAGAGACAGGTTGTAGGGGTTTCTAGTTTGGCAGAGAAGAGTGATTTTGTTAGGGGTGTTCAAAGCATGCTGGAAGAGCATTATCATCAAATACAAAAATCAGCCAAGAACATATTCAAAAACAATGCTAGCAAAAGGAAGTGCACGTTCTGAATAGTATTAAAGTACTGTGGCTTTGGGTTTCTTTTTTTTTTCTTCCCCTTTTAGTCTCTAAGGAGTAAGAAATGAGAACTCGAGTATTTGAGCCAGTATGAATGGGGACAGGGCTTACTACACTGAGAAGGGGGGAAGAATATTGCTTCCTTGAATTATTTCTACCTTTTTGAAAGCCTGCATGACAAACTGCTTAAGAAGAATTTTTTTTTCTTGCAGCATTATTGGAAGAGAAGATACCACTCAATACCCAGGACAAAGTTTCTGCTACTCTGTATTGGAACTAAAGAGTTGTTAGAGTACATGTACTAAAATAACATACTTTTTCATAAATTATTTTCAATTGTTCTCAGTTGTTGTAAACAAGTCCAATTTTTGGAATGCATTATTTCTAACTGGCATTTCTATGGTTTTTAACTTTTTAATGACTTTCACAAAGGACAAATTGAGTTTTGTATATAAAGTATTTGGTGAAGTATTTGCTAACTTAATGTAAATACAAACATTCATGATTAGCGATAGACCCATCAATATATTTTTGATAATCTTTCATGTGTATGGTAGTAGGAAGAGCTATAGTGATGTTCTGTAAAATGGATGGACATAGAAAGCATTGAAGTTTTTAAAGTGCTATTATTTTTAGATTCCAGAATTTGACTTCTGTATGATCAGCTTCAAATTTTCATAATGTAAGTGCTTAGGACTGTGTTTAATCAAATACAGTAGAGTTGTAACCTTTATTAATTGCATCTGTATATAAGTCATATGCCAATTTTTTGTCAAATTGTAAAATTTTCATGTATATGTCCAGTCCTTGTATTTCTCAGTTGCCTTGTTCAGTAATGACATATATTGTTAATAATAAAAAAAAGGTATATACAGATACATACATATGTCTTTGTGTATGCTGTTGCTCTGCTATGTATTTCCAAACAAAACTGGGGAAAAAGGAGGGAAATGTAATTTTTAGACTTAGTCTGGAGGCCATGAACAGTAAACTATGTTAACTTTCATTTCAAGTTTAATGATACTGAAGCAAAACACTACCGAAATTATTTGGACCTTTGTTGAAATTGTGTGGGTATGTATTCTGAACATCAGGTTTTTTTCAACATTAAATTCCTTAGGTGTTTCTTCACAATCTAGTTTGTATTTTTTTTGCTGTAAATGGAATTTGCTTTGTAGCACAGCAGCAGTCTTTCCTGCACTGCAGCTAATTTGCTGTTCTTAGAGGATGTTGGTTTCTAAAAATGCATCAGGTTTATCAGCTACTCAGGCAGTACTCTGCATCTCTCCAAAATGTTTGGAGAAGCTGTATCTAAATGTTTTCTTAGGCCATTAAGATCTCTGAACAAGCAGTCTGAGTTACTACATTTTACATATAAATTAGTTAGTTATCTACTTGAGTGGATGCACAAATTAATTCTCATGTGGGAGGAGTTAATGTTCTTCGTATCACATGATTGACTTCCAGTCAAGGGGCACTTCTGTGTGGTGGTTTGGAAATAAAATTCGGATTGGACTCATGGGTTGACAACATAACTCAGCACTGAATTTGGTGCAGAATAAGCTGCCATGATTCTGGCTATTCCTTGATAGTTAATGTAAATATCTTTGCGTACTGATTTGGAACCAATTGCAAAATCAAAAGTACTACTGAAAAATACAGGCATGCTTTTTGTTTTGAGGCAGAGAATCTTTGATCTTCGAGGAAAAATCTTAACACAGAATGGAAAAACATGCTAAGTATTTTCCACAGTTCAATCCAAGTAGAATGGAGAGATTTCTTAGCGACAAATGTAACAAGTAAAATAAACAATTCTTCTGTTTGCTTAAATAGTAACTATGTTTCAGGAAATGACTTATTCTGTGAAGACAAGATCCTATTGGATTTTTTTCTCTTGGCTTCTACTAGAAAGAAATCATGCTATTTAAATGAAATATTCCACCTAGCTTTTCTGAGTGTATGGGCTAAGAAAATCCCACAGAGAAACTTAAGGTAAGAAAATGCACTGCAATATTACCTTTCCCTAAACAGTCTGGAAGCTCAATAGGTAAAAAGAGATTTCCCCAAGGACTTCATTTATGTGGTAAGTTATCCCCACCCCCACCCCCCCCACCCCTTAAATGCTAAAAGGAATATTCCTCTTCTTGGTGCAGACAAGTCCTTAGATTTGCAAAGGAAGATGTGCGAAGATGTTGGTTTCGGTCATTCTCCCCCTGCTCTCACTACCCCTTTGTGATTTTTGAGGAAGAGTTGGCCAAGTGTTATAAACCCAGCATGGATGAGGGCAATGATGCTGTTTCTTATCAGACTTACCATACAGAGATGGAGCTGAGTGTTCCTCAAAGTTCTGTTCTGAGGGATTTAGCCAGCCCTACCCTGAGTTGGTTGGGGATGGGGAGTACTGAGGCTTCTTGGAAACCGAACCCCAGAGAAGGGTTCCACGCGCAGGGACGACTGTAGCTGGTGCACAATGAAAGATTAACTTCAGCGCAAGTATCTTCAGCCCTTCAGGAACGGAATGCTTTCAGAGGATCTTGGTGGACCACTGCACAGCACTGGTGCTATCAGCTTGCAGAAGTTTCTGAAAGGAGGGGAATGAAAACAGTTCAATCAGAGCAAACCTTGGATGGCCCTACAAGGGGGAGTGTGGCTAACTTAGAATAAGGCGAAGGACCTCCCAGAAGTGAGTTCTGTGCTGGGCTTACTGAAGTAGTTGACCAGTTTCTGCTGAAAAGTGGCATTTACATGAACCTTCCTGTAACTTAGAAATCCTGTCTGCTTGGCAGGAGCTCATAACAACAGCAAGAAACGTTTACTATCTCCCCACCTTGTCAGAAAAGGGCGGTTTGCAGCGAAATCAGGTACCCTCGCATCTCCCCGGTGGTGGTTCGAAGCCTGGTGGTGGCCGGGCTTGCTGCAGCTGCTACAAGTGCGCTGGGGACTCTGCCTCCGGAGGTTTGTGTAGCCTGAGCTACAGAAAGGGGGGCAGAGAGGTAAAGAACAAACACCCTTCAAGCTCTTGGTGTGTGCTCTGCGTGAAGCTGTTGTTGTCGCCTACTTACTAAGTTCTCTGAACTTTATTATTTTAAAATGATAGTTTTGAACTTCATGGCGAATTAAAATGCGTGACGTGTATACGCTCGAAGCGGTTTTTATTTGCTGAAACTTTAACTTCAGAACAACTCGGTCATTTTTCTGAGCATGAGTTGAGAGGAAGAACGCATCACCTGCCCCGTTAAAGCGGTGGAAGTACAACAGGCTTCGGGCAGGCGCGGGTGCCTCGGTGCGAGCCCCCGTCCCCAGCTCCGCTCCTCGCCGGCTGCTTTTGCGCTGCTGAGCTGTAGGTGGTGCTCTGGGATCTGGGTTGGCACAAAGCCCCGCAGCTCACGGGGCCTCCCACAGCAGAGGAAGGTGTCGGCAGCGAGGGTGGCCATGGGCTCTGCCGGTGATGCGCTCGGACGCAGCCCGCCTCTGGCGCCAGCTCTCAGCTTCCCCCAGCGCGGAGCAGCGCTTGCGGCGCGCAGCGGAAGAGTGCGCGGCGTTACCTTCGCGAAGCCTAAGGCTGCCCTTGAGTGCAAACTTTGAAGATGTAGTCATGCTTTTAGCCACCTGAAACACTTACCAGGTTGTCTCTGTCCCCCGGGACCAAAGCGTGGAGCCGGGACCCCTGAGGTTTGGGCCCTGCCTCTGCTCTAAGGCAGACCTGCTAAGCAGCCTCAGGTAGGTCCCTGCCTGTTCCTGCCGGCTTTGCACGCAAGCAGTCGCTGGCATGGCCGTGGTGTTCTGTTTTGATTTGGGTTGGGTTGGGTTGGGTTAGATTGAAAGAAGCAGGAGAGAAAGAACCTTCTTTTTCTTGCTTGTGCAATTTCCTTTTTTTCCCAATGGAAAAGTGGTGCTTGGGCAAGAATTCCCTCCCTTAAAAGACCAAGCAGACAAAATCCTCACCCTTTCTACGTTACCTTAGCTTTCAACTTGATTGTTCACTGCAATTTGTTTCCCAGAAAGTATAAAATTCAAACGTGGTGAAAAAAAGTCTGGATGGAGGGGAAATTTTTAGCAGACAAAGATAATTTTAATTATACTGCCGTTGCCAGACATGAGAACATTCAAGTGATCTAAGCTCCTGAAGTGCAATTGCGTGCACTTCAAATACGAATTTAATTCAATGTTAAATTTAAGAATGCAAGGAGGGTTCATTTCAATAATTTTTACAAAATCTCAGGCAGAACAGAAAGATGGAAGATGCAGAAAAGAAGATGGAAAAGATACGAAAAGGGAGCATCTCCTCTCAGACTGACATTGCTTTGCTTGCACCAGGTCTTAGTGCAAATGTCACAATCCAAAACTCTTACAAAAGAGCTGCAAAATGCCTAAGTGCAGAATCACATCCAAGGACCTTGGGTTAGTGGAAGCTTGTGCACCAAATGCAGGTGAGTTATACTTTTCTCTGATTTTCTTATCTCTGCTAATTACATCTAGCACAAGAAGATAATCCTGTTAACTGAGGTTATTATGACTGGGAGTAGCCAGTAAGCAAGCCCATAAATATTTAATAAAAGAGCAATTTATAGTCAGCAATTACAGAGAGGGAGGATTTTCTTGAGGTCTGTTTTGCTTTCTAGAGCTTCAGACCATGTGCTCATTGCAAGGTCTTTAATTACCTACGTCATATGTGTTTCTCAAGTATCTTTTACCCCGTCTGAACTAGCAATATTTTTACCTAAGCAAAGCCATCTCTACCTGGTGGTAGATAGAAACGGAGCGTTGCTTCGAGGAAAGACTCGCCCCAGCAAACATTATTAACGTTGCGTTCAGACCTGAGGGTGACTGCTCCGCACACGAGAGCATAGCAATCTTTATAGCAGGGGCTTCACGGTAGCTTGGTGGGTGGAGGGAAGAAAACTGGTGGAAGTTAGGGAAGATTTTACAGAAACCTTAGGAGAGGAAAAAGGAAAATTAAAGGGACAATGTAAGGAAAACAGTCAAGTGAAGAAAAAAAGCAAAAAATCAGACAAATGGAGGTGTTGTTCGCAGATGAGGGTGAATGGGTAAATTAGCATCTGTTGTGTGTCGACTAACTTGATAATTATTCCTTTTGTAACGTAGGCCTTTTCTGAGGGGCCCAGAAGGGGAAGAAATGATCCTTTGCAAGTAATTTAGGTATTACACAGCATTACGATTTTCTGAAGTACTTGCAGTGAGTGCTGCTTTGGTTTTCAAGTGCCTGGGGGGTTTTGTCATCGTGGTCCCGGCCCTGCAGTCAGCCCCCCAGGGAGGAGCTCGGCAGAGCGTGGCTGAGCGTTTAAGAATGCGGACCACCTCTGGCAAAGCATTTCCATATGTGCAGTTCTTGGTAGTTACCGCAGTCGAGCCTCAATTTTATTGGTGGCATCAAGTGCTACTACTCATTACAGCACTTAGAGGAGGGGACCCTCCTCTGCCATGGCTCTTGTTGCTGGACTTCTTCCTGAGCATCTCGAGCCCACAAGAGGCTTTTCTCTGTGCTGCACGCATGGTGAGGCTAAACGAGCCGGGAGGAGGCTGTGATTTTAGGTGCTTTCTGAGGCCGTGGTGCTAGGTGCCTACTGAGGGTTTTGGCAAAGCTGGACAGCTACGTCATCCAGCTCGGCTCCGGGCGACACACGAAACCTCAAGCCGAGGAGCTGCGTAACTGAATTCACGTGCGGGGCAACGCGGCTTGCGGCGGGTCCGTGGTCCACGCTGCAGCTGGGAGAGTTCAGGACCGTTGCTTAATTCATCGAGCACACAGCTGGGTGCTCGGGGGGCAGCTGCCATTAGCAAGGCTCTTTGAGGGCTCCTACAGATTCAGAGCCTGTAAATGGTCACGCTTTGGAAAGCTTTGCTTTATCCTCTGTTTTAAGGACTGAAGTGTTGAGTAGCCCTGTAAAAAAAAAAATCAACTCACAACTGGTAAGGGAAAAATTACCTTAGTGCATGTTTGAAGGTAGTATCTGAAAGATTTATTACAGTTTTATGCTCCATACCGTAAAACTTTACTTGAAGTAGTGATGTCTGTAGATGGAAAAAAGAATTATTGAAATGTTATCTTTATGACTGAGTAGCATTCGCACTCGAGGCATTTTCTCATGTGCTTATAGTCCTAATCAACTGTGCATTTGTGGGTCCAGATAAAGAATAATGCAATTTTGAAACCACAACAGTACTGTTTGATGAACCCTTATTTAGTTCACATTTTACCACCACCAGCAGAAAATTCTGGGTTGATTTTTAGGATGCGTGCACATTCCTTTGAATCAGTGGGCAATTAGAGTATGTTGTAAGAGAAGTCACTCTCCTCTTTCTGCTCTCGTTAACATATGTGGAAACTTGTGACAAAAATGAAGCCATGGGGGACGTTTCATGTGCCAAGGCTTTCAAACCCAATCTCAGGAGCTAAATCCAGTTTTAGACAGTCTCTAAATAATTAACAACAGCAAAATGTAGTCAGAGTCTCAGGTCTGAACAAATTACTTCTCATCTGATGCTGATTTCAAGGAGAATTTGCATGTGCGCTGATGGAGGAGCTGACTTTGATTAGATTCCTGTGGAAACCAGGCCTTCATTGTGAATTTAAGGCTTTCTGCCACTGAACCTGAGTCTGCCACCTTTACACACGTGGAACACCACCTTGTTTCTTCATTGTCTGTTGAAAGCAAGCATCTAGTATACCATCTACGAAGCACTTCGGTATGTAGGGTGAACACCTGCGTGCCTGAGATGTTTAGAAGTGCTTAACTTTGCCTGGGTACGTATAACTGCATTTCAAAGAGGTGCATGTAATCATACAGGTACCAGGGGTCTGCAACTCATGCCCAAATACAAACTGGTACTCTCTCTACCCGGGCATCGGCTGTTGGGCATGCTGAGAACATATAACCTCCCACAAAGGAGCTAGCAACAAAATGTGCAGGGGTGTGGGTTTATCCGTGCAGAGCTCACCTGGTAGGTGGTGTCCCAGCTTTAAGTCCTCCCCATGATCTGAGCAGAGACTTGGCTCTCGTCTCCAGCTGCCCTCCCGAATGCTCCAAGTTTAGACACAGTTCTCCGAATGTAGACTCAAGCCTCAATTTATAGGCATCTTGCATTGTTTGGTGGGTCCTGTTACTAGTTAGCGTGATTTATGTTTTACTATCGCTCCTGTGAGAGCTGGCATTGTCGTATGGAGCACAGTGACAATGGAAAGAGATTCCTGCGGCTTCACTGAGGTGGTGATGGATTCCATTCCCAATGTATCTTAGCTATTTTTATCAGAGGATCTGTGGTGGGTGCCTGTCTCTACAGCTATCGTGACATGATGCATTTTAACATGAAAACGATTATGATCCCTAAGTTTCTTTCAGCCCCAACAAGGAAACCGAGATCCCCCCAGCCCAAAGAAATCTTTCTTGTACGCAGGGGTGCTCATTTCCAGAACAGTCCCTTCTTGCAAGACAAGTACATATCAATGGGTCCTTTTTTCTCTGATTATAACTGCAATTGTGGCGTCTCCGCTGGATACTGAAGGCTGGGCAGGGGTGGGATCTCTTCCTGTTGGGATTCCTTCCATGGCATGTGTTGTGATGAGAACACTCTGGCAGGGTTTCTCTCCAATCACCCTCTTTAATTTCTGTCTGTAGCTCTTGTACCGTCTACACGCAGCAGAGTAGGCTTTGCTTCTTCTAATTAAGATGAGAATTTTGAAATATCTCCTGAATTCTTGACCTTCAGAATTCCCTCCACCAACATCCCTCTGATCTGGGGAGAGCTCTCTCAAGGGTTGCCACTGTTCATGTGAAAATAGGTAGGGTGTAATTTGCAAATATTTATAAAGTTCTGTTTTGGGTAATTGAAACTGCTGTTAATTGCTCGTGATTTCAATCCAGACAGCTGGTTTGTTTTTCTGCACCACTCCCACAGGAGAAACTGCATTACTCAATGCCTCAAACCCCCACAGGCTTGCTGTTTTGCATAGCATATTGTCTATCTACTGCATTTTCAGTAATACTCGATTGAGTAGTAAAGACAACTGTGGCTTGTTCCAGGCATTGAGACAGAGAATAGACAATAAGTAAAGCTTTTGACTTTGAAAATTTGGGACTGATTGCACTGGGAGCTGACTGAGCACAAACGAGGGGAAGCAGAGCTCTCTGTCGGGGCTCTGGGTAACATGGTGGACCTACTTAGGAGGGCAGACGTTGCAAAATCTCTTACATGGTAAGCTGAGGTTAGTTACAATTCAGCTTTGACTCAGATTGACTCCCCAAAGGTCAAGATAAATACACTTTACCACTGCAGAGAATATTTCACCAGAAAACTATGTATGGGTGGGTAGGTCCCATCGGACAACTAAGAAGCAGGAGAATGGACATGACAGGAAAGCTGGTTAATGTTCTTCCTGAGAGAAATGTATTAGAAGGGAGAGTGTTAAGGGCAACCAGGAAAATTCAAGTAGCTGCAACAGAGGAGGAGAGATCATTCAGGGCCCAATAAATCAGTAACGTAATCAACAGCCACGTAATTGCAAGAATGTTACAAACTTGACTTAAACACAGCAAAGAACAAAAAGACAAAAGGAAAGGAAACTACTGCATGCACATAGTATATATATGCATCTGTGTGTATGTGTATAGCCTTGTATAGAACAAAAGGAATAGAATATCAATAAAAGCACTAGCACTCTTAAAGGGAAGAGATTGATGAGTAAGATACTGTTGTGGAGCTGAATGTCTCATTGAAGACAGTGAATGAAAAATGGTTTCCGTAAACTGGAAAAAAAATAGAAGGAACTGAAGTGAAATCCAGGCAGCAGGAAATTCAAAGCACCTCCGTATGAGTAAAGACACTGCTCTGGTTGTACCTGCGGGATCATCTCACGCCCCCACAGCGATCTGTGCAGTTGCCTTCAGCTTACAGTGCGTGGGTCGGCTCTGGGACCCGGCCCGCCAGCGCGGCCTTATCCACACGGCTGCGGCTCAGGCCCAGGGGAGGCATCTAGATCGGACAGCAGCGCAGGCAAACACGTGGCGTGGCATTAAATAGGCAGGGCCCGGAAACTGCAGACCCGCTGACTGGGTTGCTTTCCAGTGGCTTCACTCCCAGACCCTCATCGCGTCTTAAGGTCATGCAGGATGAAGCTGGAAGCAGACCTGACGGAGCCCTGCGGAGTCAGCCATGCCCGGCTGACCTGACTCAGCACGAGTTGGCTTGTGCTTTGCGCTGGTGCTTTGTTTTGCAGGCAGGGCGGGCCAGGAGTGCCCACGCAGCCAGTTTGCGAGCAAAGAAATCAGTGCAGCTCCCATCCAAAGCCCCCCGGAGGCAGGAGGAGATGCCTGATGGTTTGAGCTCTCGGCTATGCTATGCAGCCCTCGTGGCTGCACAAACCCAATGCTTTGGGGCATCTTAGGCACATACCAACGTGACATATGTGATTTAAGCTGCTTCTTGTTTCTTCTGGGACTGTTGGTTTTGAAGTGCTTTTAGAAGAAACTCAGTAGGTTGAACTGAGGAAAAAAATGGCCTACCCAAAAGAGAGACTGTATCTAAAGGAAGCTGGAAAAAACAGGGGGATCAACAGAAATGTTGGTAAGTTTTAATCATGACGCACAGAGAAACAATGGAATGAAGAAAATGCTTTAGATGGAAAAGGGACTGATTTAGATCATTCTTGTTAATATCCACCCCACACCTGTTTATATTTCCTGTGTTATACAGGGTGAAATGTCTTCATTTCATTCTTTTAAAATGGCTTCATGCACATAAATTGTAATGTCCACCCTTTTTAAAAAAGGCTTCTGTAGCCAGCAGTTGTATTAATTTGGGAAAGATGGTGAGAGTCGGGAGAAGAGGCAAACGCATACGTCTGCTCTGTATGAAAGCCCTTGTATTGTCCATTCCTCGTTTATTGCCATCTAACGCTGTCTTTAATGGCAAATGCTAATGACTGCACAGCTACAGGAGGAGACAGAGTACACCCAGTAAGACCCTCCAGCCAGACTGAAACTCCCCATAAGATCTCCATTAATTAAAATCTCTACAGATGGGTTCCCTTAATTGTAGGAAATGGAACACAATCCCTGTAATTAACTCTTCTCTCAAAGGCCTTTCCCCCCCCAGCCTCTGTAGAAAGCGGCAGCGATTGTTTGGCACCTCGTTGCTGGAGGCCGCTGCTGGCTCCCCGGGGCGACCCAGGGCCCCGCAGCGAAACCAGTCTGGTCTCTTCGCTCAGACTCCTCCAGCAACCCTACCCCACCAAGAGGTTTTTGTGGATCACCGCAGCGGCATCCGCTAGCGCAGTGCCCATTCCTCTTCACCGTGGAGGGAAGTGTTGGCTCCTGGATGAGGCCTTCTCTGCCGAGGAGGGTGGGCACCTCCTCTCTGCTGCTGCGCAGGGAGAGACGCCAAGCTGGGGAGCAGGGGCATCACAGGGCAGTCAGTGAAGAAAGCTTGCCATCCGCCCTCGGCATAGCAAGTGGTCTTTGGGGCACAGCTTGCCTTACAACGAGCTTGGAAAGCGTCCGGCAGCGCGGCACTGGCTGCTGGTGAGGACTTCCAGGCAGCTCTGTGGAAATACCAGCCTCTGTCCCTGGAGCTTAGTCTCTGCTGGCACAGCTCTGAAGTGTTGCCTTTTCTCTCTGCTCCTGAAGTTGATGTCCTTGTCCAATCCCACAGCACTTCATGTGCTGGTTACTACATATTTCTCCTCTTCCATCCCACTATCGCCTCTCTTTGCCACCTTCCTTTGCTCACTCCAATGATAGTCTCAGCCTTTCTCTTTCAGGAAGTCATTTTCCCTCCGTTAGGGAGGGAATCCCATCTGCTCTCCTGCTTTTTCTTCTTCCTCACAGACCATCCCTCAGTCGTGACCTAGCAGCAGGCCGGGGCAGAAGAGGAGAAATCAGCACCCGCGCTCCCTCAGTGTCCTTGCAGAGCAGATCCGTGCTCCTTCGGTTCACCAGCACGGAGCTGCCTGCATCACACCCAGCCTAGTGAAGGGGAAGGTGTTTCCTGCTCGCCTGGAACCAGAGGATCCTGGTGGGGATGGAGGCAATGCTGGGATGCTGCAGACCTGGGTGCCCAGCCGAGCGGAGGAGAGCCAAGCACCCAGCTCATCCCCTCACCGTGTGCTCCAGGGCTTGGAGGAGGCAGAGGACGGAGGGAGGCTTGGAGCTGCAAGTCAAAGCCTTCAAAGCCAGGCTGAACTCCTTGCTCTGCTGGGAGGGCAGGCTGGCTGGTGGAGGAGAACAGAGTGTTTTGTAAAACTGCAGGGAGGGCTGCTCCACAGGGCAGAGGGCAGGCACACCGTCCCCCCTGCCACACACAGCCAGAGCATTCCCTTCATCTCTGTGAGCGGCTTATAAATGCCTTAGATTATTTCCCTTTATCCAAGGAAAGGGAAAGAAACAGTTTTATTCACCTGTTCCTTTCTGTTCAGCCCTTTGAAGGTCACACCTGTCACATCTATTGCTTTTTTCTTCCTTTCTGCTGCAGCATGAGGCTCTGTGGCACAGTGATCTCATAGAAGAAATCTTCCCAAGAAATGTGAGACCGAGTCACACAACCTGAAAATCCTGTGCTCCAGCCCTAAGACAGAGCAGCTGGGGAAGGGAGCGTGCTCCAGGCTGACCGCACCCCCTGGTCTTCTCAGGTGGCTTGCAGGGCCTGCTATTGGCAACACTAAGGTGTTGGATATGGATGGCCCTGATCCCTAGAGGTATGGTAACTGCATGTGGTGGATTTCAGCACTGAAACAGCTTGTTTCTGACCACTGCTGACTGGCCCAAGGAACTTTGCCACTTTTTGGGAAAACCAGGGGACATCATCTGGAGAACGGGCACATGGTAGGTGGGTTTCAGGGGGCCCATGGGTCTGGAAGTAAAGGGAATACTCAGGGTCACTCAACTTCCTAGTACTGGTTTATATCTTGAAGGATCCACAGCTCTTCACATCTCCACGAACATGCAGCAGCTCTTCAGAGGCCACACTCCTCTTGCAACTGCTTTCTGCCTGCTACGACCAACAAGGGTCCTGGTGTCTTGTCATGGAGGAGCTACCAGAGAGATCCTTGCTCTCAGGGCTCACGGATGTGTTGGAGGTGCTCTCCAGGGGCTTGTGGAAGTGTGACAGACTCGAGATGTGCTTGTACACAAAGCTGAGGTAGGGGCTGCAAAGCCATAGCATCTTGCCCATGGATTCAACTAAGGAAATGAACTTCATGCAATATGGGCTGTCTGAACCAGCCCTCACAAGGTACATTCAAAAGGGAAAAATATGTATGGGACGAGGGTAATCTAAAAAAATTAATCAGCTTTCCCCTTCTGCCACTCAGTATTTATTTTACAGCAGAATGTGGGTACCCACTCAGTACAAATCTTTGGGTGGTTCTGCTGAAGACACTTCCATGCTGTGCAGCGCCGCACAGAACAAGGCAGATGTTTTACTGCTGTTTCCCACGCTTATCGGGAACTAAAGCCAATAATGATTGTCTAATCGCTGATCCACTCTCTCTGTGTTCTGCAACAGCATTGTCAGAGTTTTCTATCTATGGCAGTTGTTTTTTTCCTGATGTCTAGAATGAGCTAGTTTTAGGAACAAAAATCTGCTTTTAATCAGTGTTTTTAAAAATAGTTTTTTCTGGAAATAACTCAAGCAATGGTATCCCTGGTGTCACTTGCTCCTTGAGACAAGCTTTCAGTTGCTGTGAAATGCTAGGGTCTCACGGCTATTCTGCAAAATTTCAGGCATGAAATAACTGCACGTTTTGCTTGTTACAGCTAAGCCAGCCACCCTTCAAACCACAAAGGCTCACCTCTGGGGTGTGCAGCACCTTTCTGAGTGCGGCGCAGGATCTCTGTGCTGGTGCCCATGTAAGTCGCTAACCTGGATCTCTAGGGGGCTGTGTCCTGTTTCCCACATGAAATCCCAGCTTTAGTCGCACAGAACATAGGATAAACAAGACAAACCCCCCACGTTCTGGCTCTCTAGCACCAGGCTGGCTGTAAATGCAGAATTCCCAGAGCAGTCACTGCAATCTGCCGTAGCCTAAGTGTGTCACAGATCCCGTTCTCTGCCAAAACGGTGTGGATACCCTGCTCACCTCCTTCCAGATGGTAAACCCTGGTGTCACGGGAAGCTGTGTTAGCTGAAGGGCTTGGACTGCTCAAGGAGCAGGACTTGGGTCAGACTTGCTTCTCACTGACCCAAACAGAGCTGCTGTACATGCTTAAACTTGGAGCTGTGACCAGAAGTACTTTTCCTTGTTCACTGCTTGCAAGGAGACTGATACAAATTCTGTAAATGCTTCCCCTTCTACCAAGGCTATTTAATCTGTAGGGGTACACCCAGCAAGCGATTTTTCTCTGTGAGGTTTTGCTAGGTATTTCAAGAGACTGCTTCATGCAAATTGCTACCTCAGTTAATGTGCCTTGCAAACCTACGTGATGACTTATTTCACTCTGATAAACTCACCTGAGCAGAAGCATTTCCTACGTAAAGGCAAGGTATCCACTGTCACCCAACAAGTTTATAAGTGCCTCTTTTTTCTTCCTTTTGTTTCACTGTCTTTGTTGTTGAGCCATCAGAAATTGTAATTAGAATACAGAGGGGTTTTTCTCGTTGCATGTATTACTGTAAAACTATAAATATTGATTTGATTGTACATTCAGCTTGTAAGAGTTCATTTAATAGTCACACTGAAGTCTTGTTTTTCTACTGCTTGCTGAGTAAAAAATAACTCTGTTTCATTCTTCCTAGCCAGAAATCATCCTGCTGGCTTTTCACACCATAGGCTTGTTCCTATCCCTCCAGAGTCGATAGGGTTTTCAATGCCAATTTTTTTTTCACTCTTTATCTTGTAAGGTAGATTGTAGCCAGTAAGATGATGTAGAGTCTGATCCTGTCTGTACTAAAGTCAACACACAGTGCTCGTGGATTTTGGTGGCACTGGATTAACTCATTAGTTGTTTCTACGTTAGCAGAGAGGTGAGGACTGTGAAACACGCCCAGATTATACCTGCCCCAGTACAGACATAGATGCAGATCTAGTTTGACATCCTTAGCCATAATCATATGGGAAATCACTAGGTATGGACTTACCAGCTCCATGAAAACAATGCACAGCCCAGCTGCCCTCACAATATCTGGCCCACGCAGTGCTATAGTCAAAGGTAAATGTAAGAAATCCAAATGTATTCACTTCTAATTTGAACAGTGTCAACTTTAACTGCTTTTCTTATACCAAACTCATTTTACGTATTTAAACCTGCTTTCTGTTTTGCTTTTTACCTTTGACAAATTGCAGTAGGTATAAGCGTGACACAGAAATACAACAAAAGCCTCCAAGAGGCTGGTGGTTCTGGTCTTTTTTTTTTTTTTCCAAAACTTCCGGAGACAAATTTGACCCAGTAATACTTTTTTTTTTTTTTTGCCTACTTCTGGTAGAAATATTGATGCATAGGGAAGGCATAGACTGACAGCTAATGACTCATCAGTCTTATTTTATGGACTACCTCTGCCTCTCAGCTCTTCTAATTAAATATTCATTGCTTGGAAATGTCCTCCCCGTGCATCCTTGCTGGTTAATTATAAGCACCTCCCCTTGGCTGTGAAGCCTCTCCTGGAGTCTGAGTGCAGCAAAGTGCTGCTCCTTACTCAGGCAAGTGTCCCAGCAGCTCCCTGGGTTGTGAGGGTGATGTGCCCCTGGGGACCAGGCACCAGGTCTCGCTCAGGTCCTCTGGTCTGCTGCCAGCCGAGGGAAGCCACGGCACCTTCTGCTGGGAGAGGACCCTCTGTCTTCATCAGTGCTCAGACTCTCCACCCGCAAGCTCACTGCAAGCTGCTGAAGTCAGGATAGGACCCACCTTTGGTTGGTATGAACTGGGGCAATGGCATTCAAGAAAGAAACAAACAAAAAAAAAAAAGGGAAAAAAGAAAAAAAAAACCACACACATGGCTTCTCCAGCTTCACTGAAAACTTCCCACGTGAGTCTGTCAAATGTTACCAAAGTCCATGTAGGTGAGATCTACCACTTTTCCCTGATCAAGACAAGCAGACACCAAAATAAGTTTAGTCTGATGCAAGCTCTTTCCTAAAATCACATTGCATTTCACCTCCGTTTGTTTCTGCATCTTAATTATTGCTTCCTCCAATATCTGTTTTAAAACACTGTACGTGACAAAGGTCAAACTAATGATCTGCAGTTTCTAAATGATTTCCTCCCCAGCTCTAGATCTACTCTCAAGCCTTCAAAGGTCTTTCAGTCTTTTGAGTGTCTGCACAGTCTCCACTACTTCTAGTATGTTAACGATGCTCAGGGAAGCTAGGCTTAACCTTGAATTGTCTGTATACGTAACTTCTCTGTCTATTCAGCATCAAATTAAATGTTCAAAGAAGCTGAACATGATACAATGTAAAGCTTTCTCTATTTCCAGCCTTAAATTCGTACATATCATGAAATAGCCTCTGTTCAGTATTGCAGTCGTATCAATAGTTAACAGATGTAGGCGAAAATGTTCATCTGTTTCATTTACTTGAGTCTCTCAGATCAATAGAAAGAGTCTTTTTTTTTTTTGACTTTCCTATGCAAAAATGCCATCAATTATTAATCAAAGCAGACCAAATTTTATTGAAGATCTGACTTCCTGCAGCAAGATACAGTAACCTTAAATGTTAAGGGTGCATTTAATGCTGCATGTTGGAATAGTTGCTAATTGCAACATGGAATGGTAAAGCCTAAATGAGTGTAACCATGAGTATGAGCTTTAACATGGGCACAGAAAGTTTGCAGAGCAGTACGCCATAGAAGTGGTCCTGCAGGACCTCAGGATCCTTTCAGCATCCCTAAGGGTTTCTCTGCACCCGCTGAGGGCAACGAGGGTGTTCACCTCTGTGCAGAGAGCCAACAGGCCCCAAATCCACATCTTCTGTGGCCCAGCCCCACACGAAGAACCAGGGGATGCCAGGAGCCAAATGCCGCGGCTGGGGCTTTCTTCCTTGCAGTGGTGTCTGGGGATCCTCGCCCTGGCTAGCGAGGAGGTCCTGGGCACCCGCAGCCTGCTGGGACTGTGCTGGGCCGTGCCGGGAGCTGGGCTGCGGAGGGAACCGTGATGGTTGCTGCATTGGGACCTAGACCTTGCCTCAGCGAGCAGCTTCCAGTATTTATTTTAAAGCTCTGTTGGCTCAGTTTGAGCCATGCCTGTCAGGAGAATTACGTTCAAATGCGAGCTAAGATGACTTAACGACCCGTTTAGCAGGACTGTGAACCCTGTCAGAACTGATAACCAAGGCCCTGCTTGCCTTATTATTTTCCCATGCTCAATTTATCGAATATGTGCAGGGAATGAATTGAAAACTAAGTGCTGTATTTGTGCGACATATTTAAATTATGTATCAGTAGCCCAAGACACTGTGGTTAGCCATTAAATAAATCATCATAAACAGACCAATTCAGAGTGATCTATTTTTATATTTACGTTAGTGGCCTAAGAGAGGAAATGGAGGCTCTTCACAGGGAAAAAAAGATCCATCCGTCATGGAGTCCTCCAGCTAAGGTGTCAAATACTAGTAAAAATGGTATTTAAAAAGATAATATTGACTGAGTTTCCAGCTCTCTCAGGAATGGAAGTCAGTTCAGTTTCTTTGGTTTGCTTTCAGTTTTTACATGACATACATGTTCATTTTGAGAGAAATGTAAGAACAGTGAGTTGGTTGGGTATTTTTTTTTTTTAAGATCTTTTTTTTTCCCCTTTAATTAGATGGGAATTTATCCCTTTGAAACTCACCTGCCGCAGAACTCAGCAGGTGGAAAAGGACAGCCCTGCTGTCACTGGGAACAGCAGCAGCACTGCCATTAATTGCAGCGGGGCCAGGAGGAACAGCAGTGCTCACAACAGTCTCACAGACTCACGGTGTGTGTGCATGTGCTGGCGCTTTCCTTTTTACAGCTGCGGCTCCTGGAATCGTGAGGTTGGTGTCGCATTTCGGTTGCCCTTTTTTGCAGAAAAAAGAAAAAAAAAAGTAGGGAAAAGTTGCTACCTGTAATTGCGGATGAGACTGGAAAAGGGAACCCCAGGGCTCAGGCATGAGAAGTGAAGGTGCCTCAGGTGGGCATAGTAAACCCACCTCATGAGAGCTTTTTTTGGGCGACCAGAGGCTGGTTATGCTGTAGCAGGATCAGGCCCCGCTGCCCAGAGCCAGGAGGCAGCTGGTGCGGGCAGGAGGTCATGGGGCTGGCTTAAGTATCCCTTTTGCATGTGTTTGTGCAGTGCTATAACAGCCGGAGCAAGCACTCTGAGGGTGCTGTTGGCCCTGGGGTTTGCTTTCCTAGTGCAATACATACACAGAGAAAAAACTTCTATTACTTAAAGAAAAGGATCTTAACCTGTTGACTTCCATCAGATTTTACCGACTAACCTTACTGCATTTAATTCACAGTAACACCTAATCTCAAGCAAAGAACCTCCTATCTTTCAGGAGCTGATCGGTCTCTTTTGGCATTCCCGATAAATCCCTCAATGACCGTGGATACTATATAAAATGTGAGTACTCAGAGATGCTGTCTTTCTTTGACTGTGCATTTTTAACCCAAGAGCAGAACAAGCTTCCTACATTTACATCTTACTATCTCAAAGAAGGCCAACCGCAAAGGCACAAAAATCAATAGCTGAAGTCCTTGCTTTTCCCTTCGTATAACTATACTGGCTTGCATCAGCTGAGATCTGAACACATGTGGGGAACTTGAGAAGCTGCTTCCAGGCATCTGGAGTAGGTTCTCCTATACTAATACCTTGTAAAAAGAGGAACAAACTGTTCTTCAGAAGGAAGAAAAATTGCTCATCTTTGTATATGTATGATGTATCCCTTACACTTGCACGATTTCCCTAAATATTTTCCTGGCAAGAGCAATGCACTGAGAAAGCATCCCTTAAAAACCCAACTCTGCCAATAATGTCGGCCATGCAAACAACACCTCTGTGTATGTCACCTTCTGTAAACCTGCTGAGCTAAATGTTTAACTGGATATTTCTGCTGTTCCTCTCTCACCCTGAGAGCTGTTGGCATTAGCAAACAGAGCCTAATGTCTGTGTACACAGTCACCCGCTCTGCCTCCCTCCATCACTTAGCTTTTATTCCAGAGAGTTAATCTCTCTGGTGATGCTCTGTGGCTGTAATCACTCTGCCAAAGGATCCCGTCTCTCAAAGCAGCATGGTGCCAGCGGGGCAGCAGGCAGAAGCTGGGTCTGTGTGCTCTGATGGACACCAAAAGTTCTTCCCACCCAAAGCAAGTGGCACTGCTGCATGCTCTCTGCAGCTGGAGAAGATACGAGGGTGGAAAGCAGCTCTCATTCCCTCTGAAAGTTAACCGAGGTAAGAGGAAAATTGTGTTCACAGAAGGAGAGGGGAAAACTGCACCTGAGCTAAGCAGTTAACATCCACACTGTGCTGGTGACCAGAGAGGTCTGCTGCAGCTCACACAGGTGAGTGCCTGTGCTCATTCCCATTCCCAGGCGGGGAAGCTGGGGCACAGAGGCTTGTGGGAGGCTTGTCTAAGGGTGGAGAGGTTCTGGAGCAGAAATGGGAAGAGAGAGCACATTTTGTGATTGCACAGTCATGCTCTATCCATGGAGCCCAGCACATGGTGTCAAGAAAGCCATCAGGCACTGGCTGAAGCTCCAGCAACTCTCCATGGAGTAGGTGAGTTTAAACAGACTCTTTCCAGTCATCCTGGACACGGCTTAGTGATGGGACTCTGTAGGTCAGGTTGATGGTTGGACTTGATCACCTTGAAGTTTTTTTCTAATCTAGATGGCTCCGTGGTTCTGTGACCCTCCTCACTGCTCCTAGAAACCACAGTAGTAAAAGTGGTAAGAGTTGCCTTCCTCTGCCTTTGAGTTACTAAGAAACTTTGCCTGTTCCCTTGAATTATGGCCCAGCCTCGTTGCCTATAAATTATTTTCCTTGACACTAAAGGCGGCTGTCTCGCTGGGGCTGCAGCGTGCACCATGTGCACTCTCATGCTCAAATGCGCAGCGATGGGCTGTGCTTCTGGGCTCTCGGTGGATAGGAGGAGCAGGCTGCATGTGTGTGCGAACACCTGCAGAGCATGCCTGCTGTTCCCCGCTGAATCAGGGCCATTTGTGGGGCACGGTGGGAGCAGAAGGGAGCTGCAGCCCTGCTGTTCCCTCTTGTCACCCCTCTGCTGGGGAGTTTGCGTCCTGCCCCTGTCTGGAGCAGAATTTGGGGACTGGAGATAGCAGACAGAGCACAGAGCTGTGGTGAAACAGAGCGCTGTTCTTCCCTCCTTACACAGACAAAAGTCCCATTGAGAGCAGTCAGACATTGCATCCTCTGATTGAAACACATATACGTGCACATATAAAAATTTGATGCATTACAGTTTCAGCTCTGCTTTCCTTTGGTTTTAATTTTCTGTGTGGAGTTCAAACACAGAGTGTTCCTTCATTGCTTACTTTCAAAGCCCTTTTTCTCATCTTTCATATTTAAACTCATTTAAGGCCCTTAGATTTTTCTCCCAGCTGTGGAAGGCAAGGACAGAGAGAGACAGAAAAGTCAAAGGCTCTCTTACAGCACTAGGTCCTTTAAAGAGCATCCTTGAAACATAGGGTGGAATAAAAACAGCGATAAATAGCACTTCAATTTTTTTTAAAGCAAGCTATCTTTCTGAGTGAGGCCTTTTCCTACTTTCGGAGTATGAACTAATTAAAGTATGTTTGTGCATAATCGTGCTTTGTCTCTAAACCTGCCATGGTTGTTTTTTTCTTTTTTTCCTCACTTTTGTTCCTGTTTTATCTCCTGTATGTTACCCATTGGGCACTGCTTCCAGAACAGGTGCCCTTGGAAAGGAGAAATGCCTGAGCTTATGCCAGTGCCACTGCCCTGGTTTTCCGGCAAAAGCAGGTTTCCGACATGTGCCCTGCCCAGCACGCGCCCTGCCCAGGCAGCTGGCCATCCCATTTCGTTGGTTTTGTTTCCATCCTTTACTGGTGCTGCAGTTTTGGGGCTCTGCTTTGAGCCCTGAGCTCCTGGGGGCCCCCAGGAGCCCGCTGAGGACCATGCGGTGCCGGTGGCACCGGGGTGAGGACAGCCACTAGAGGCCGTGACCACCAGCCATCCCAGTGCTCACCTCTCCTCCACAGCCTGTGCCGCTGCAGAACGCTGATCCACTGCAGCCTCTTGCAGACATGTGCCTTTTCAGCAACATCTTGCTGAAGAGCAGCCCCTGACAGTGCTCAGCCCCGACCTGTGCCGTGCAGACCTCCAAGCCCTGCGTCCAGGTGCGGCTTTGGCTTGCTCTCCCCATGCCTCGGGACCTTTGGGTGGGCCTGGCTTCAGCCTGGCAGGAGTGGGGAGATGGCTGAAAACACACGCTTTTCTTTTTTCCCTCCCCTTGAAGAGCGAAGTTTGATTTCTTTGTTTTCCTCAGAACAAGTAGGAGAACCAAAGTTAGAGTTTTGGTAGTGCAAAACTGGATCCGTTGTGTCACGTTTCTACTTCGCTGTTCTTCCTTCTCCACGGGCCTCCTCCTTGTGGCTCTTTAGAGGACGTGCTACTTTAGTATTGCTGTCTGTGCCGGGTCTGGGAGCCAAGTGTCGAGAGAAAGGGGCAGGGAAAGAGGCTGCGTTTCCCCCGGAGGGACACACAGCCAGCTGGCAATGGGGCCACCCAGCACTGCGGGGCAGACTCTACCTTGAAACACTTTTCAAAAGCCGGCAGGTTTGTGCGCCAGCTCTGGTAGGAGCAGCTGGGCTCACTTTTTTCTAGGATACAGCAAGCTACAAGCAATTTAGGGAGGTTTCTTTTAAATACTGAGACACGGGGGCACCCATCAGACAGCCCAGGGAGTGTGGAGGTCATCCAAGGGCGCTGGTTGTCCACAGGCCCTTCTCGCTCTGGATAACTCTAGATGAAGCTGAGGAGGCGGAGGAGGAGGAGGAGGAGGAGGAGGGTTTTGCTGCTTGGGAAGCTCGGAGCATCCCAAGAGGCTGCTTGGGGCCTCTAGCTCATACATGGGTGACTTTATTCAGTGTCTGTCCAGAAACCTGGGGACATTGCCAGGGACGTGGTGCTTGTGCGTGCATGTAGCTGGACAAGCTGGGCTCGAGGCTGCTGCTTGCCTTGGAGCTTGCGTACCAGCACCAGAGGCTCCTGGCACATGCCCTGCTGCAGCACCTGCCAAGAGAGGGCTCGGGGACAGAAGGCAGCAGACATCGATGTATGCTCTTAGTTTATGGAGTGGGCTGTGTGTTTGTAAAACACCTCGGCGATACAGCTGGGGAGGGTGATTAGCTAATTTCTTCCTCCTTTATTTTCTCTAGATGAGGCATTTATTTGTGCAGCATAATTAGTGAGGATATGTGCAGGTGTGTGCCATCTGGAGCATGCCCAATTAAGTCAGGAGAATAAAAAATGGGCTGGGAGAACATGAGTGGGAGGGGAGAGCTGAGAATAACACCCCGCTGGGGGTCCCTGCCGCGGTGCCGCTCGTGGCAGCTATCCCCTAGAACGGCCCGTGCCGTGCCATGCTGTGCCGTGCCATGTGGGCTTGGTGCACTGGGGACTTCACGTGGTGCTGAGAAGCTCTCAGCCTTGCCCAGAGAGGCAAGGGTAGGGTTTGCTCCTCCACTGTTATTGCAGGTGGAGGTTTTCCTGCGGTTATAGCAGTGCTGGGGTAAATTCGGAGATTTCCCTCCCCTCTACATCGGATGTGCACTCAGGAACTGGGCTCAGTTCATGGATGCAGAAGGGTCTGTGATGCAGTGAGGGAGGGAGCTCCTCTGCTTTTTCCTCTTCCTTGCCCCAGAAGCTCGCCATTGCAGTGGTGTTCTACATCCTGTGCAGGCAGAAATAGTGGAAGGAGCTGAAGGGTGGTGGGCACCACAGAAAAGTGGTGTTTGCCCCACGTGTGGGATGAACAACTTCTCCACCTCTTTGTCTACAGGATGTGGGATTGGGCTGCTTGTCACCACCATTAATGTTTCATCCCACTGGCCAAAAGCAGCAGAATCTGGGAGAGACCCAGGAGTCTCAAAGTTAATTGTATACTTGGCAGTTTTATGGAGAGGCTCACTGTATCAAAGAAGTGGACCTGGATGGGGGTCCACCAAGAGGACCACATTCATAGCTCAGACCAATCGTTGCTTGTCCAGCACCTTGCCTATGCGTGTGCCACCAAAAGCAGAGGGTAGGAGCTGGTTATTGTTGGGACAGCGAGGATTGCTGGGGAGCAGAAGATGCAAATCTGTAGAAAAACAGGCTCCATTAATCCCACTGCTTTGTAAATGAGAGCTGAGGGAGAAGGGTGGAGTAGTCACTATCAGGAAGCTTCTGGTTATTAGGACTAATCCCCTAAAGCTATGAAATTAATATTCTTAGGTGCACTAAATCTCTAGATGTTCTTATTCAGAAGTCACTTCTTTTGCTATCAGGGCTTTGGTTAGATTGTTAAAAAATAGTTAGAGGGCTGCAGCCAGTGCTCAGGGTGACCAACCGTGTGAATAGGTCTGCACATGGGTGGGAGCTCATCGTGTGAAAGCTGAAGAAGACAAGGAAAATCTCAGGCAAGTCAAAAGAAACTATGTCCAGGGCCCAGAAAGGGAGAGAAGCTGCATGTTCTACCTATATGTGAAATGCATCTCTTCAGCTGGGTTTTTGGGGGGGATTACTCTGAAGGGGCTGTGGGGACTTTATTTCCTAAGCACATCAGAGAGGCTCTTCTAAGATTTCTGATTGTACTCGCATGTCCACTCCCTTTGTGAGAGCTGCAGATTCTCAGCAGTGCCTGTTATGAAACCACATTCTCAAATGCACCAAAAAAAACGTAGAGCCACACTTAAGCTTCTCTTCTATGGGGACTTGATATATTTTCTGCGTACGTTATACAACTCACAGCACCTCATGAGCAGCTCAAGTATTTCTTCTGTTTAAAAATGCCAAAACCCCACTTCCTAAACCAGAGTTCCAAATGTATCAGTGAATGAGTCAACGAAATATTTATTTATTTTTACACTAGTAAACATGCCCTGCTCTTGCAAATGCAGCCCATACAGCTACGCCTAGACTGCAGTGCAGGCTGGGGAACCCGTTTAGCTCTTTGAGGTAGGTATCAAAGGGCCTGGTCGCAAGAGAGTGGTGGTCCCAGCAGGATAAATGAGTGGGCTGCAGGTCTCTCCCCTCATCACTTCAAATCAGGATCGTCGGAATCCGTTTGTGTAGCAGCACGTGTGGGCTCCGTATGAAGCTGGGCCCCGCTGGGAGCACTGTTGCGCCGCCACGAGCATCTCTGCCTTGGGGAACTTCTCCTGTAAATATAAGAGGCAAGGGATGAGGGGGAGAGGGAGGCAGGGACAGCAGCAGGGATCACCGGGTCTTGAGGAGAGTGAGCAGAACCTTACCTGGATGTGGGCTTAGAAGTAATATGGCCCTGGAGATATTTTGGTGCTAATCGTAGGCAACAGTCCGTGCAAGGCAGAGCAAACCTGTAATGTTGGGAAAAGCTGCTCTGATGTGATATACTTCAGTGCTTTTGGTCCCATATGCAGCAAGCCTGTGGCTCCTCTGTTCCTCTGGTCTTTCGTTCACTGGCTGAGCGTGTGCTGGCCTTGTTACATGGCACCATTGTGACTGCTGGCAAAACTCTCATTGAATTTGACAAATGACACATTGAAACCAGATTCTGCCATTCTTTCATGTGCCTTCATGATAAAAGCTGTGATTTTCAATTCTCCAGGCATCTTTCTGGATCCACGCCGAAAAAAAATCTGGGGTCTGACTGACCATGCCTGCAGAGATATATCAGGAGTCTTCCTCCTGAGCAAAGTGTAGGAGACTCCCACGGTAAAACTGCTGTAAGGCAGAAGGGAGGGTCCCTTGGGCCTTTCTTAATAATCAATGCTGCAGAAATCCCTACGAGCCATTTATTGCCTCTCAGGATATGAAGGAGGATTTAAAAGGGGCTCATTAAAATGTCTCCTTTGCACTTTCAGTTCCAGGCTGGTGCTCCTTGTCATGCCGTCTCAACCTCCTTACCTATTTGTTTCTCCTTCCCTTCATACCCACATCTCTGAAGATGTGTGGGCAGTTAACAATTTGCTGTCACCTTTGATCCTTTTTCTTAAAGTTGGGAATGTTAGATATTGGCAAGTGCTTATGCATTGCTCTTTTTCATCTTTTCCTTAATCTGGTGGCATTTTGTAGGTTTGTCTCTCACTTAGACCCATCTGCTGCTTAGTACTGGAATCCAGCTAATAAGCAGTATGGTCTTTATCCAAACTACTGTAAGCCATTATTATTTATTTTTACCCCTCCTGATTTTTTTTTTTTTTTTAGCTAGTAGTCATGATGCTATAGTTATAACTGAGTTCTAGCTTTTACATAAAGCTGGGATCCATAATATTTTTGTATGAAAAATACAATTTGTCTTCTACAAACTTTGCAACATTTACTGAGCAGAAACAGGGGATCTTCCCCTTCCCCTTCNNNNTTTTCGGAATTTGAAGTATATCCTAAAGCT
This sequence comes from Chauna torquata, assembly GCA_013399475.1. Lineage (NCBI taxonomy): Eukaryota > Metazoa > Chordata > Aves > Anseriformes > Anhimidae > Chauna > Chauna torquata. The sequence continues at coordinate 178,514 of VXAL01006422.1, forward strand.
AATTAGCTTGGAGGTAAAATTAGTTATATAGAATCATAAAACCGTAGAATGGCTTGGGTTGGAAGGGACCTTAAAGACCATCTAGTTCCAGCCCCCCTTCCCAACACCTTCCACTAGACCAGGTTGCCCAGAGCCCCATCCAGCCTGGCCTTGAACACCTCCAGGGATGGAGCATCCACAGCTTCTCTGGGCAACCTGTTCCAGTGCCTTATCACTCTATATGTTTGTCTCTTTAAGAAAATTATTGTGTGTGTCAAATCTCTTACTGTGATTACTCTCGATAGCAGAGTATCACAGATACCTTGCCCTCCATATAATAAAAATGAGATCTCGGGTCCAGGTGACTGAAAAATATTAGGTTGCAAATATCCGTATCATTAACAATTGCCTATATTTACTATTAGTGTGCCAGGTTAAGATAGGGTCAAGCCAACAGCTAAGATAAATCTTAAGTGAGGTCGTTTATGACGTAAAAACTAAAGTCACCTTCCACTGTGGTGCCTGTGCAGCTGCTTGGTGTGACAATGGTTTGAACATCCATAATGAGGAAAATACACAGGCGAGCAGGGCCCCGTGCACCCGGGGCTGCACAGCAGGTTGCATTGGGTGGCCCCACCACTTTGGGGAGCTCTGCACGCTGGTGTGGGCATCGGGGCTGGTCCCCAGACCTGCAGGTGAAGCTCTTCTTCCATCCAAGGCAAAAAGGGGTAGGGCTGTTGGCTTCAGTCCCTGTTCCTGCAGGTGGTTGCATATTTCAGAGCAAGTATTCACGGAAACAAGGGCTGGAGCCCCATTCCTGCCCTCTCTCTGACCTGGGTAATGCGGAGGTTTTCCATGCCAAGGGGTGCAGCATCTGGAGGTGATGGGGGAGCTTGGCCCATGCGGTCGGCTCCCAGGGGCTGGGGAAGGCGTGGAGCCCAGCTGACCCAGCCAGGGTGTTCAATGAAGGACAGCAGTGCTGGGTGAAAAGGGGAAGGCGTCATCGCTGCTCTCACAGAGGAGCCCGCACAGCCTTCCCCTGTTACCTGAAGGCTGCCAGAGACAAGTGTGCAAACTGTTGCTCTAAGGTGATTGATACAAAATGTAAAGAGATTAGTAAAATTGGTTTGTAAGACAAATTAATGTTGACCTTTGAAGTGATGGGTTGAAACCAGCAGCAGAAGTGCAAGGTTCACCACAGAGTGATGTCAACTGGCTAAAAGCATCACAAGATAGATGAGGATCCATTTGGAGAGCCCATGCAATGCCTCACCAGAGATCACACTGTCGTGAGGAGATGCTGCTGGCCAGCAAGGTGCTTGCTCTGTATCAATGGGCCACTTACAGTGTCACTGAGCCGCCATCGTTTGTGTGCCTGTGAATGTTGTCATCGCAGCCATCAGGTGAGCTACTGATTTTACTGTGTAAAATCATACTAATGTTAACAATAATAGCTGGCATATTGTTTTATGTGTTGAAGAGTGCATAACTCTATGATCCTTGTGTAGATCATGATCTGGGTGTAAGAGGAGGGTTGGAGGTACGCATTATGTGTTTAGGTATGTTAATCCTAGACCCTTACATCTGCATGATGAGCTTTCCCTGTCCTCCTCCGCAGAGCACCCGTGCCTACACCCAGCCTCCCAAGCAGAGGACTGGGTTGTCAGCATGGGCACTACCATGGTGCTTGTGAGATCTCCTGAGAAGAGGAATGGGAATTGGTCCAGGTGAATCAGTCCTCTCGGGCGCAAAGATCTCCAGACCAAGATGGCTTAGGCGGGGCTGACTTTGGGAGCAAGGATGCTGGCCTTGATGTGGCTCTAGAAACGCAACACAGTGGCCTTCTCTTCCCCGCCTTGTGCGCACTAGCTGTAAGAACTCGTTCAAGCTGTTTTCCCAGTTAAGCTGAAAACGAAGAATTAATATCAATAGTAATAATCTAGAAACTTTGTAAATACTTCTCCAGCTTTTTCTGGAAATCAGGAGTTATGCCAGCTGTGTTTACCTCAGAGTGTTCAGATTTCCTTTTGCTGCCCAGCAAGAGTGCACAGACAACCATTTCTCTATCCTGGCGTGGCAATGCAATGAGAAAATTGTATCTTTAAATACCAACTTAATCTAATCTGGGACAAAAACAATAAAAGGCTTTAATCATAATTGCATGGTGCCCACAGGCTGTCACCAGAGGGCAGAGACAAGGTTGTTCATTGCCGCGTGTGGATAGTTCAGAAATTAAATCCCCTTTCCACAAAGGCAATAGGTTCTGCTACAGCTTGTGTCCTTTCCAAATATTTTAGCTCTGTAACCAGATAGCTCATTTCATCAGCATCTGTCAGAAACACTGTCTTGCTTCTGTCAAGCTATGTACAAAAGGGCAAGGAAAAACGTCTTTATAACACTGTACGTGCCTGACTTTGTAACATCACAGTTTACACAAAACGCTAGCTCGAAATATAAACAGGAGAATCACGTTTTCTTCACAAGGCTTTTCCACTGCTTGATACTTGCAGTGTGTGCACTCTGTGGATGCATCCCAGCTGGGTACCCACAGCAAGAACAGGGGAAGCCTAATGGGAGTTCATCTTTGATCAGGAGCTGCTCTTATACAGTACATGTGGAAAACTGTGCTGTGGTTTCAGCTTGGAAGAATAAAGGTTCTAAAGCCCAAGCCAGTAAGGTGCAACTTGTACAGTGCCCATCTTATGTGTGGGAGGCAGATTCTGAGACCTCTGTTTTCCATTTCCTAAAGTGGAAAGACTGCGAGGATTTTGAGAGCGCCAGTGGTAGCCTGTGAATTCGTTTCTGTTCTGGTGAATATCACGAAGTTTTCGGCAACAGGAAACCTGCTCACTCTTATACCCGGAAGGCACAGCAAGCTTGAGGCACCCAGCCCTGGCAGAGCCCTGGAAGCCGCTGGCAGTCCTCGACTCCAAGTAGCTCTGTCAGCTTTTCTGCTTCAGGACTAGCACACAGAAGAGCCTAGCACCAGGGGAGCGGGCAGAAGTGCCACAGACTGTTTTAAGGAGAAATGACCTCCACCAAGGAGCAGGTACTGTCTAGAACAAGAGGCAATGGTAGGAGACCTGGAGTCCCTGAATTTCCTGCAAATACCAGCCAGGTGCATGGGACCTGCTGGCAGCACGGGTACCTGGGGGGGAAGAGATGCACGCAGGTGTCTGCTCTTCATGGCTGCCTACCTCCTTGCTGTAATCTGTGAGCAAATAGGTTTGTTCAGGAAGAGTTTAAAAGTCCTTATTGTCCTACCTGGTGCTTCCTGGGTAGTTAAACTGCATGGAAATACCTAAGGAGTTTGCATCTTGGGGAGGCTGAAGGTTCTGCATCAGATGACACCAGACAGAAAATGTGTCTGAGAGACCAGGATTATGTACAGGATCAGAACAGCACCTTCGTGTTTTAGCATATGACTCCAAAGCAAACACTCCGCTCTGTATTTCCCTATCTGAACAGGGAAAAACAATTGGAGAAATCCATAGGTGGGAAAGGATTTGTCCTGTGTCTGAGCTCCAGGTATATTAGTGATGCAGAAAGATACTGGATGCTATTTGTAGTGTACTAGCTCTTCCAGATCTTAAATTCCACTGCTCTGCAAAATGAAAACAAAGAAGTTAAGCTGAAATTAGATAGCACCCTAAATACGATATAGAGGTCTCATGGGAGGCTAAGTGGACATGCGGCAGGAAGATTCAGCATCACCAATGTGAACCATGCTGTTACAGATGCTTGATCAGCCTTTTTGTCCATTGATTTCCTTCTTGCTCCCAGCTCTGGCAGGTTTGGTGACTAGCGAATGTGTCAGGAAGGACAGAAGCTCAGTGCATGCAGACCTTTGGCTAGTAGGCACTGTAGCAAAAATAGCAAGGGAGCTGTGCCTCTTCCAGCACATCTGGTTTTCAGGAGCTGCTACAGCAAGTTGCACTGAATACTTGGAAAGAAATACTCTTACTTGCAATTCAGGTACTGATGCTTCCCTCTCCTCTCTCTTCCCTTGCTGCTGCTAGCCGTGGAGCTAATGCAGCCACCAAGGGTTGCATTTTCCCGTGGCCACCTCTCTGCTACCAGCTCCTTGCACAGCTCCGTGCAGGGCTCCCTGCCTCCCTTTGGACACCTCGGTGAGGAGTAGAGGCAGGGGCACTGAGTGACCAGAGCCAGGACGGAGTTCTTGGCTTGCCAGGTGCACTACAGTCACCCTTAACACCAACAAGACCCTAGCAAATGCAAAGAAAGACTTTTCTTTTTTGCTTGCAGATCCCGAATTGGAGTGAGAGGCATGTACCAGTTGTAACAATGGGTAAACACACAAAAGCAGGGCTCTCATTATTTTCTGCTCCTAAAGTAAGACACAGAGGCTTTGTCTTGCTCTCTGCTTTCCACCTATCACATTTTTTAGGTAGTTCATGTGATGAGGGATCTGATACTTATAAAAAGTTTATGATCTTAAATTTATGATCAAGAATGGAATAAAAGATATAGGAAGGAGACTTGCTCTTTCACCCATTCCCTTTTTTGGTCTCCTAAGGACTTAATCAGTCTGATCTCTCCCTGCCTTGCACCAAGATATCTTATTCTTTAACTAGAAAAATATTTATACGCTATCTCAGGCAATAGAAGAGGGGAAGAGGCTTGTCAAAGCATGTTGCAAATATATTGCAGGGTAGTGTTATTTTGTCTTACTGTCTCATGTTCAGATTCTGCATTTATCTTCCTTACACCTTAAACCTTATATTGTTGTAAGATAACCAGACTACAGCACACCGATTGCACTTACATGTCTGTACTTCCATTTTAGTTTTATGGTTATGATATTGAATCACCTTAAAGAAAAGGCAAGTTGCTTTGACTGCAGTGAGTATTTATTTCCATGCTCAGCCAGTCTTGCATTGTTTCTCAGTGCATCTTTCATTCTGAATGTCTAATGCGTAGTTTTTGTATAATTGCAGTGTCTGTAGTGCTTTACCTCAAAATGCTGTTTTGGACTGTCTCACTGCAACTACACCTTAGCATACCTTTGGTTTGGGAAAAGCTACGTTACGCAAAACAGCCCTGCCAGGCTGCATAATGAGCTACAAGAGGGGCTGGTGCCACTCAAGCCTCTCTGTGCCACGTACCGCTGGGCGGCCAGGCTCGGTGCCTATGAATGCCCCCCTGGGTCTGCTGTTTATCGCTCCAGTGCCATGGCTTAACTGGAGAAGGGACTCAGCAAATGGAGACGGAAACACTTTTAATCAGAAGCAGGAATCATCAGGCCAGCTTGCCAAATCAGACTAGGAACAGTTTGTACGGCCATTACGAGGACTTAGTGTAAAGCATCTGGACATACAAGACATCAGGACATAAATATGATATGCCCTAAATTTTTAATTATTTTGGCCTGCAACAAAGAAAAGCATTTTAAAGGCCAGATCCTTTGTAGTGTTGAATATCCTTGACTCCAGTTGCACTCCTCAAAACCCACCGTGCTCGGCGCCTTCCCATGAGGTGCCTCTGGTAACGGCCCCACGCCGCTTGCCCTCCCAGTGAGCAGTCGCCACCACCCCAGGGATGGAAATTACAAGAGCAACCCGACTCCATCAAGAACCACAAGACATTCCTTGTATGTGAAATTACTGCAGATTCAAGATTTCTACATAACTGTGCTGCCACTTACTTACAGAAACATGTTTTCACAGCTTAAATGCGTTAACCCCTGGCGGGCCTTAGATTTCTACATAGGATTTGATATGTCTTCAGGAGATCTTCAGGACCTGCACAGGAAGCTATGTGATCTAAGGAGCAACCGGAAGACAAAAGGCCACTCCTGGAAATTAAAAAATAACCGAATTTAGATCAAACACTTGGAAAATCCGGCTTTTGCCCTGAAAGGTTAATCAGTATTTGGAATTTTTTTGCCGTGGGAGATTCCTTATGTAATTATTGAAAGGCAAGATCAAAACCCAACATCATCTTTTGAGTGCCAATGTCATGCCTGAATAAAAACAAACTAGATCAGCCCTAATGATATTTGCTCCCGGACATACTGCTGAATCCTGGCTATGCTTAGGATAGGAAGGAATTTCCTCATGTGGTGAATTGGCAAAGCCTTTGAGTTTGTCTTGTTCTTGTGCATTGCTCAAGGACTATCTTTTGGAATCTTATTTCATGTTTTTTGACTTTCTGCAGCCTCGTGATCGGAGCTGAACATTAGCCTTTTCCCATCGTTGGGCCCTGTTTTGTGTCTAAAGATTTCCTCTGCTTTAATGAACAGATGTGGATTTTTTTTTTTTTTCATTACAAAGGTACTCTAGTAATCGCAAAGATAATCTCGATTATTGCCCACCTGGATATAAGATCCAGGGAAAGGAAGAGGGTTAAGGGAATAATTAGCTACTCAGTCAGTTACAGCCTCCTACTCCACTCTCTAGAAAATCAACGGATTGTAGGATGCTCCGATGCTCAGAAGTACGATCAAAGCACACATCGTGTCAGGGGCAGCACTACACATAAGCAGCAACCTCTCCGCTTCCATATGTGACTAGATCATTGTCAGGCCTAGCATGAGGTGCACAAAAGTAGTTCCTAAATCTTGCAGTTAATGACAAAATTCCTTTATTGTTCCAGTGCTGTTATGTTTATGAAAACAGTCTGTATGTGTGCTGGATACTTATGCAGGCTTAATTGCTCTTCTTATTTCAGGCACGTTGCTTCCAGATCTTTATGAGCAGCCCCAGGTTTCCTCTTGGTGACCTTGGTAACCCACATGTAGTTGGCTGAACTCGAAGCCAACGGGAGACTTTGCACTGGACTCACAGAGAGTGGGCTTTGCCTTGGGTCAAGGAGAGCCAGTAACTGGATCCACCAACAACTACGTGATCTGATGTTTCTCTAGTTGGTTTGTCTGCTCTGCAAAAGGTAAATTGATTATGAATAATAGGCCCTAACTTGGCGACGCCTCTCTGATGTTCAACCCTTATAATTAGAAAACCACCAAGACTAGACATCTACGTGAAGGTTGTCTTCTGAGCATGTGGCAAGCTGAAAGCTGCGGCTCAAAGAGAAGGGTAAGTTGGATCGTTCCTCCAAAAGGGATATTCGTTTCAGCACGTTGTAGCTGTGAACACCGTTTGCAGTTTCATACCTCATCCCATTAGTTAAGCTGGTTCGCTCAGAGGGTTGCTGGGGGAGTTTTCCTAGAGAGGGCACTGCTGTCCTCCCTTCCCTCTAACACCTTGGCAGTGCTCCTCTGGTTTAATATCTTCTTCATTGATCATGGGTTGTCCCCCAGATCAGGGGCTGCTGAGGAGGCTCGTGTGAGGCAACAACCCCAAATACATGACCAACAAAGTGTTCATTACCGCTGTCAGCTCCACCAGAGCACAGAGCTTAAAGGGCTCTTTGACAGGGCCCAGCCCCTCGCACTGAAATTCCTTTCATTTAGGAAGCCAATAGCAAATATCTTTTGACTTCAGCTGTGCAGAAACATGTGCCCTGCGTGGCCAAAGAGAGAGGATTTGGTCCTAGCAGGGGAGTTGGGTGCCCATCACAGATGCACGCTGCCATGGTGCACAAAAGGCAGGTGGGCAGTTAGGAGCTCCTGCTTCTTCTACCATTATTTTATCATTGATCAACATTCATCATAATGGTGATTTCAGTGTTGTTTCTGTATTGAGGAACACATGCTGAGCACGCTTACTATTTGCACCTGACAGAGAGGGAGCATCTCAAAATATCTCTGAGGGATCTTGAGATCACAAGCATCAGAAAGATAACAAAATTAGTGCACGTAACTCCCTTTGGTTTTCTTTATGCCTGCTGGCAAGGTTAGCAATAACGCTTCTTTGTGAGAGCTTGTTTTGTCTCCCCTACCAATGCATCCAGACTGGCAAGCTTTAGGTCTGATTTATTATAATATATCTTGTTTTTCTTATGGAAAGGATGGTGAAATTAGAGACAAATTACATAAAACCATCACAAATGATAAAAGGCTGAATACTGAAGGAAATTAATAACAAAACAAACAAACAAATAAAAAGACTTTTTTTTTTTTTTTTGCTGGCTTGAATTATAACCTGAAGACTGTACATAGTGGACTTGTATTTAATACATCCCCCCTCTAGCCTGGGTTGGGGGTGGTTTAGGCAGCTCTGTTGGGAGGTGAACAGCGAGGCCCAAGCTCAGTGAGACCGCAGTGATTAGGCTGAGTGTGGTCTGTGATGTGGCTGCTGGTGGCGGAGCCAAGCTGGCTGTCCTCAAATGGGTTCCTCTTGAGTTACGGTAACTCAAGCAATTCTGACTTTCTCCTACATGCCAGCCCTCGGCTATTCCTGGAATTAAATTCTAGGCTAGTAGCATACATTTTAATAGCAAAATATCTATTTGGTCTCCAATTTTCTCATTCTCATAAAGAAATATTAATTTTTCTAATTTCTGCTGATTTTTCCCATGCACCCCCTGCTTCTCCCGTATCTTCTGCCTTGTGACAGAAGCAGTTTCGTGATGAAAGAAAGTAGGACCTGTTCATGGGAAAAGGTAGACACAGTCTGGATGCTTCAGAGGATCATCTTGTAAGTAGCTTGTTTTTATTGCCTCATAGCACAAATATGAGTTCTAGTCCTTGCTAATCTGGTTGTTTCAGAGTTGGAAATGGTGTGCAATGATATTGATAGGTTATTCCTAGGGCCAAAGAGGGAGAATACCCACTACTTGTATTTGAAAATCTCAGTTAAGTTCTCACCAAAACATCCTGATTTTCTCAGGAATTTCTGTATACTCAGCATAAAATGATTGTGCAATGGGCGCAGCCATTCCCACAACTATTGTTTACGATCTGTCGGCTAATCCTTTCTGTGAGTCAGGCGGTGCCTACTGGGTTGGGTGTTTGACCGGGATTAGAGGCTCATGCTGATGCTGATGCATGCTGCTGTGCTGCCTGGGGGCCTCAGCAGGATTATGGCCACATTGTTCTAGACAGCGTGCAAGCCCAGAGCTTGGAGCCTGTTGTTACAGCACCGTCACTCTAATTCTGGATTTGACCCCATTTCTCCTTCTGGCCCTTGAGTAAGACATCTAATCCTTTTCTGTTTCCATATCTCTTCAGGGAGATACTAATTCATTTCCTACCATCAGTCAATGCCTGTAACCACCTGCTTTTGGAGGAGAATGCCAGGATGATGTCACTCAAAGGCCAGTGAAGTACCGCAGAGCAAATGGGAAGCTGTGTTTCCTGTTTCCTTTGCTCAAGTGCCTCTGCTATTCAGTGAAATAGCTTTTGCAATGGGAATTTGTGCCCTCTCCGGCAGTGCTGCTGCACCCAAACAATATGCAAGCAGAAAGGCACAGCAGCTCTCAAGTTTGTGGCACGGAGTCGCTCACCGAGCGAGGGGCTCAGTAATTGGCTTTAGGCTTTTCCTTCCACCCTGCCCGCGTTGCGTGTGGCTCCAGTGCTAATTCAGGGTCCATGTGAGGTAGCAAGTATGCTCTTCTCCTCCCTGTCCTTTCAGGCTCTAGGTGTTCCCACTGCTGTTGTTCCACTTTCATGCCAAAAGGAAGCTTGCTGGGTCCAGGTACAGCACACCCTGTTTAGACTCCGTCTCTGCACACATCCGTGTCTGCAGTTAATGCCAAGCCTCATCTGCACCACCCACTGCACCTGCCCTATGGCACTGCTCAAGTGTGAACCTTGAGAAGGATAAGCTGGCTTTCCATGTAGTTTGACGGGAGGGTGAGCTTGAATGGATTTTACCGCCACATAGAAATGTTTTTCTGCCTGTCCTGGTTGCTTTGCTGAAGTAGCCATCCTGATAGCTGGGAAAAATGGGGCTGAGCCACATACAGATGAGCCTTTTGTGGGTTGTCTGCTGCCCGATTTCCCCTGTTACCCAGGAAGTGTTGCTCAGTGGGGCTGCTCTGCAAGATGCTCCTAAAGATCAAAGACATCTGAGACATGACAGTGACATGCGTACGAATACTGGTGTGCTTGTTCTTATACCAAGGGCAAATGGAATAGAGCTTAAGTTCAGTTTACAATCTGGTCATTTCAGTGCTGCATCCCGCATTCCTCAAAGACAGAAGCAAGGGTGGTGCCTGCTGAGGAACTGATGGGCAGTTTTGGCTTTATCTCTCTCTTTTCTGAGCCCAGAGTCCTTCTCCACAAGCTAATAACAATGTGCTGGCGTCATCTCAGCCGTCACAGGCTGGGGCTGGCACACACAGGGCTAAGTCCTGTTTTATGAACTTCTTTGTCCCGTGAGAGATTTAAGACTTAAAAACTTGCTTGGTCTGTACCTCCTTATTTGAGGCTGACCAGTCTGAATCACTTTTGATAAACTCTAAGCAGGAGTCTCAAACATAGTTAAGTTCTTATCAGTTTAATTAAAGTAGATCACTGGATAGGGAAATCCTGTGAAATGCTCCCATAGAGGAGAAAGCTGTGCTGGGAGTGCTCCCCTGAGGAACCATCAGAGAAGACGCAAAGGGCCAAGGCTGTTATCAAAGGGCACTGAGGAACTTTACTTGAAACTCAGACCTCACCCCACACCAAAGGATAGTTGAGACAGGAGTGACTGTGGAGTAATCGCCTCCACTGTATTGTAAGAGTAGCTGAAAAGAGGAGCCGCCGTAACACGGTACAAGACCCAGATCTGCAGGAAACGGGGCTTTGTTAATCTTCTTGTACAAGAGACATTGTTTGATATGGCCAAGATTTTTAGATACAACTTTTATTCTATTACAGGCACAAGGTCAGTCTGTTTGTAAAAATGTTAACATATGCTAAGTTATATTTAAAGACTTTCTTTGCCTACTACATTCTAGCTCTGTCCTGCAGTAGGTTTTGGGGATGCAGTACCATGTGGATGAGGCTGCGCATGAGAAGCTGGAAAGAGACAGCAGGGAGAAGAAAGCATTTAGGCTAGACATGGAGTTTACTTCACGCTTCTCTGACTCTGGTGAGTTACTGGTGCTGGCCACAGTGGTGTGGACTATACCAGGTCACCTTTGGGGGACTCAAATTCATTTGAGAAGCTGTTCTATAGCTTTCATTGTGTCTCCTCTCAAATTAGTGTTTGTAGAAGTTAACCACAGATTAGAATAGATTAGCGCATTGCTCACATGGGATAGGGACTTCAGGGTTTAGGCAACGCTCTGTGGCTAACAAGAGCCAACAAGTTATACCTGAGTCATTGCCCCAGGTGAAAAGTGCCCTGCTCCAGTGACGACAGCAGTGAGATGAGCATCCTCCCAGGAGACGCCAAATGTCGACACAAGGGCAGTCATCTCCCATCGTGATTAACCAAGCAGAGCTTGCAGTGGAAGAGCCACCATGGAGATCGCTCTTATGCTTATCCTGGCAGTGATATCAGGCTGCCGACGAGATTAGAACTACACTTAATGTAGTCTTTTGGTAGTGGGGGAAGATTTATATTCTTAGCATAAGCTGCTTAGGAAAAGCTTCTTTTACTTAGCATTTATCATTTGTTATTGACGTTTTATTACATCAATAACCATCACAAGAGAACATTTTAAAGTCCCTACCTGCTTCATACATAGACAAATTCCCTTTGAAGTCCTATTTGAGACAACAAGACTTGCAACAACCTGAGTTAGACCTACTTAGTCACATTGAAGAAAACACAGTTCCTTTTCAGACCAATGAAACAGGGTCTGACGTGCTTCCCCAGTCACTGTGTTTTCTCCCACTGGCACCGATGTGTCCAGCTGACAGTCACCTCAGGTCTGGGGACCTTGCTTGAGACAAGTTTACAGTGAGCTGAACAGGATCTCTGGTTTGAACAAGAAATGACACATTTGATCCTGTAGGGTGAAACGTGATGTATTTCCTTGAATATGTCTTTGGTCCACTTTTTTTTTCCAAATGAGCGGTATCCAAAGCCAGACACATTTCTTGTAGGTGAAATGGTCTTTTTTGGTTTTCACAGGCTCTTCATATATACGAAAGGATAGTGCAGTGTACATGCATCATCACCTAACGGTGCCTGTAACACTATGCAGAAGAGTCCCAGGCTGTTGTACAATGAAATTCTACAATAACCTTATTAACAAAGAGCAATTAAGAGCAGCAGTTAACCTATATTTTTCTAGCCTACTTTAAGTGTCAACATATACCCAGGACTGCAAATACTGGTTGGAAGTGCATTGTGCTGTCCAGAGGCATAATTACAGAAAGCTTGTAGTTGTGTCTTTATCATAAAGTTTTAATTAGCAGGACACATTTAATAACCAGCTGATACAGATCTTAATGAATCATGTATAGGCCTACATCTAGGATAATTATATGTAGCTGGTCACACAAAATCACTTGCATACGCCTGGGCTTATGTGAAATGGAATATGCATTTTCCTCATGTGAAGTAAGGGTGAAAGACAGGGACTGGACGAAACTGGGGCAACAGCCGACCTTCACCAAGCAGCTTGCGTGTGGAGCGTTGCCAGCGAAACAAGAATAGCTGGCTTCAAAGGAAATCCACCCTGGGGAAAGGCAGGGACTCTGGGCTGCTGAACGGTCAGCTGGTTTGGTCTGTGGTTCTAAAAACCGAGGTGGCTGTCGCAGGCGGGCACTTCACGCGGTGCCGCTCGGGAGCGAGGTGCGGGCAGATGCACGCCAGGGCCGGGGCTGTGGTGTCTGGGGCGAGCCGGGGCTCCGGTGCGGGCCAGGCCAGGCGCACAGGCACGACCTGGACGTGCCGCTTTTTCCTCCGCGTGGACACATGGGTGAGCTGCGGTGCGAGAGGCGCAGTACACGCCTCTTCCTTCCCGTTGCGCAGAAGACGCGGCGGCTGTGGGCAGACTGCTCTGGCCGGCCGGCCGCGGGGGCACGACGGTGCAGCCCCTTCTCAGAGGAAGGCTGCTGGGCTCCGGGATGGGCGCCTCGGGTCAGTCCCCTGTCTCTCGGCAGGTTTATCCCTCCCGCTGCGCTGGGCTCCCTGTGGCACTCGCCTCCCACCTTCACTCCATGCTGGCCCGTGGGCTGGGGGGGCTCGGCCTCAGGTCCCGCAGTTCAGCTTGTGTAATTGTGAGCTGCTGGTTTTGTCAAGTAACGCTTCGATGCCTGGTTGTGTGTACTACTTAACGCGCGAAAAGAAATAATGGCCTCCTGCATCGGATGGACGTGTTTGCCCATGGTCTTTTTTGCAGTGTCTTACTTGGCTTACTCTGCTCAGCTGCAGCCCCAGAAGGAGCAGAGCCCAGGTTTGTCTGGTTTCAAGTCAGAAGCTAGGGATAAACAAACCATTGCAAATGTCTATTTGAAAAGATTATGAGCAAAGTATTACCAACCCAAGCAATATGGTAATCAAAAGTCCTTCGAAAGTGGCGTTGAATAATTTTCTCAGTTATCCACAGAGTCTGCTGTTAGCAGGTTTCCCTGGTTCCCCAGCACCAGACAAACTCTGCTGATCCCTGCAAAACTTCTTCCACTTTATGTGCAGAGTTCTCCCTAAAATTACTGGGCTTTTCAGAGTTAACACGTTAATCTCCTGATGCGCCACAGCAGGCGTCTGGAACAGATCTTTCCAGACTGTTTACGCTGTGCTTCCTCCTGGGGTGGTTTGAGGCAAGGGAGCACTTGTGGCAAGAGCTGATGTGGTGCAGGGCTTGACAGCATCTTTCCACACCTAGTTTTTGCTTTTGTCAGGGAGGGAGGAGTGGAGGCTCCCGCTATGGCTTCTCAGCTACTTCCCGTCAGGGAACTGCCACACAGCAGGGCACCAGCCCCTGCTCCATTTCCAGGGTGGCAGAGGCGTCCTTCGCCGCATTTTCGTAGAAGCAAAGGAGAAACCTTGTGGAAGAGGTTTACTTTCTCTTCCCTGAGGTCCGCGTGTGGTCCAGCCCTGAGCCCAGAGGCACCTTCTCCAGAGGACCGTTCTGCATGGTCCACCCGACAGGGCAGCTGCTGGGAATGCTCTCAGGACCACGCGTGATAGCATCCTGTGTGCTAAAGCTGACAGTCTGCCTGGACCGATGGCTGTAATAACTTCACACGTTGTGGTTGTTGCTGTTTTCACCCTCCCAGCCCCCTGGGAGGTAAGGAAGTCATTTTCTGGGGAGAAACTGCAACATGGTGTGATGAGGCCACAGGGGGAGCCTGCGGCAGAGCTGCACGGCTATCGGACTGTCCTTGTTCCCTACCAGCTCTGCCTGGTATTTGTGCACAGGTAGGAAACAGGAACACGGCTCCTGAGTGGCTGTGAAGAGTAGGAAGGAACCAGGGAAGGCGAAGAGCCGTGCCTGCTCCTGACACTGAAACAGGGCTGCAGAAGGACACCTGCCCCATGTCTTCTGTGGCGCAGATTTTTCCCAGTTCTCTTGTTAGACTCCCAGTCTTGGTTTTCCAGCCACCGCCAACACTGTCTGGGCGCAGGGCCATGTTTACTCTGGCTCTACAGCCAGAAATATGGTGATCTCTGGTTCGTGCTAGTGTGTGGTTGGGCTGAATGCATCAAAATGCGTCATCAGGAGTCACCAGCCGAGCCACGGCAGGGAAATCGGGGGGTGTATAGCACAACACTGAAGAGAGTAGCAGCACTGGCAGCCAGACACTTACTCAGAATGCTCTTAATTTTCAAACCGCTTTATCAGAAGGCCACTTCCTAACGTAAAGCATCTCTTTCAGAGTGCTGTGTTTCGATTTCTGAGCTCCGTCAGGACTGCAGTTTATTTTGCAAGAGCCAATGTACGAATTACAGGCTGAGACTTTCGGAGCAGCACAGGGGACTCAACCACACATCTTCCATTAATTATCTCTTGGTCACATTAGCTCTGCAGTGATAGCACCAGTAATATGTCAGAAGCTCATTTTCTGTCATTAAAATCAGCCGATATGACCCTGGTCCTTGCTGGGAGCACATCTTCTCAGCAAGAAGATGCTGTTTTATCACAGGCGCTCTTCAAAGCAGAGTGCCATTTAAATGCCAGGTTGCGCTGGAGCAGAGCCCCACTCCTGCTTTCTCAGACCTCCTGGAGCAGGGAAGGACTAAGCGCCTGCAAGAGCCCTCACATCAGTACCAACTCCCTTCTCCTCCTCTTGGTATGACAAAGAAATTATCTGAGTTTCAAAAAGCTGACGCATAGGTACTGCTGGTAGGTATTAATGCACCGGTTGTATGTTGCTGGAATGCAAATAATTTGGCCGTTGACACTTTAAATGCTTGACTCCTTGGTGTATAGGCTTAAAACACCTTGGGAGCAAGCACCTTGTATGACAGATCCATCCTTCTGGGCTGCACGGCGACGCACCTTCTCCCTGGGAGAGGGTGTGCTCTGCCCCTGCGGCCATGGGCTGGGGTCGGAGTGTTGAACCAGGGGTTGCTGCTGTTGTCCTAGTCTGGAAATTGTTCCAACTTCTGATGCTCCTGTTCCCGCTCCCATCCTGCCATATGCGCTTTGGGGGACAAAAAGCATCTCATTCCAGGTTATGACTAGTGTCGAACTCCGTGCATTGAAGCCTAGGAATCCACTCACCATTAGCAATGACAGCTTAGGCAGCAGCTTGCTCCACCAGCCATTTCAGTTTGTACTGGAGAAGAAAAACAACAAAAATTGCTCAGTTTGGAATGACCCCATAACATGTATAATATTGCCATTTTAAAAAAGGAAGGATGGAAAAACCCAGCCACTGGTATTGGCCATACCCTTCTCTTACCCTTGATGACGAGTGGTGCTGGTGCACGGACACGTGCCTGCCTCCGTCCATCTGGCCGCGCAGTGCCTCTGAAGACAGCAGCTGGGTCGGACGCAGGCAGGAGGTAACCTGCTGAGCGAAGGCATCCAGATTGTAATTAGCCCCAAAAAACTAACAACAACAAGAAAGAAATTGCACTGTCCAAAAATTAGAAGCAGAAGGGGACAGGGTGACACCAGATTAAGCAGCCTCTTCTGTTTGCAACTACAAGCGCCAGGCGTCGGTAGCAATAATGCAGGTTGTCTACCGGCCCACGGGAGGGGCTCCGGCAGGATGGGCATGCCGGTGGGAAGCAGCTGAGCATCAGCGTTGTAGAAGGGATCCGACCTGTGCGCCTTTCTCCTGGCAGACGCCAGCTGGAGAAGGTGCCACGTGGCTCCGGTGGGGCCTGGGCTCCAGTTAGGATGCTGTGCTGATGCAGGAAGGATCCAGTTTGAATTTCCTTCTGTGCGTACCAGTGGGCTTGTTTTATTTTAATTATTAGCCTTGTAAGGACAGAGACGGGACTGTGTTCCAGCACCAACAATCTCATTTCTGTTGCAGGGTTATAGATGCGTCTGGGACCTTGGCATGTGTTTGCGTGACCCAGGGGCTCTGGAGCATCCCTCTGAGTTGCTGCCACAGCCAGGAGGATCTGTGTCCATGCGCTCAACTGCACCTACAGGCACAGAAAAACAACCTCTTGGACTGACAGAACTGCATACCAAGGTGGGCCAAAAGCTGCTGTTTCAAGGCCATCAAGAAAATATATTGCACTTTCCTTCCTCAGTGTGCCACAGAGCCTTTCCTAGCAGGGCTCCAGGCCGTGCTGCTGCAGGGCACGGGGCTGCTTTCCCACCCGACGCCGTGGCACTGGCAAGGCAGGAATGTGAGCCCAGGTGAGCAAAGGCTGATCCTTGCTGAGCAAACCAGCACAGATAAAGAAATAAGTCTTTGGCAGGAATGTTTTAAAGCAACACATGCTGAAGACTACAGCAGTGGGAACCGTGTATGTTCACAGTGGGCTACGTCCTGTGAACCTTACAAGGCAGCCAAGATTTCGGGAATAAGAGGAACCTCTTTTTAAGCTGATTTCTAATAAAGTCAGGCTTACGCAGCCATGTTATCTGTGTCTCTCTGCCTGCTTCCCCCTCCCTCTTCTCCTAAATAACTTTTGTCTCCAGTAGGGTCAAAGACAGCGATGATCCCTCAAGGTCTGCAAACATTGGCGGCACAGCTGGGGAGAGACCCGGGGAGATGCTCCCCGCGGGTGGGCAGCCAGCACCCATGCCGCTCCCGGCTCTGCTAGGGCCATGGCTGTGACCAGCCCCCCTTTGGCTGCTCTGCCTGTTGGCTGATGCAAGCTCCCAGGGAAGGATTTCATCCTTTTCCCATGGGAATGACCTCTGCTCTTCTCTGCTTCCTTGCGGTGCCCAGACTCATCTTCGAAGTCTACAATGTGGGTTTGTTTCACAGGTGACTTCCAGGCTTATTTAAGGGTCTGTTTCAAGCCAGGAGAAATATTGGCGGAGCCTGGCGCTGACGTGGTATCGCCCAGCTCCCATGCTCTCAGGAAGGTGGTTATCAGACAGAATTTTAATGGCTCTTATGGGCTGTATGAGAGACTAGCAATATCAGAGGGAATTCTTAAACAGACTTGTTCTGATCTTTACGCGATGCCTCTTTTTTTGCCTTGCTGCAGAAACGTAAGCCCTCGCCGCACACCGCAGAGCGGCACAGCTGATGGGTGCCCTGGGGAGGCGGTGGCAGAAGCTGCCTCTGCCGCTGGCTCTGCCCAAGGGGTGGGTTTGCACTCGCTGCTTGCTGCAATAACCTCGCCCATGGGCTCCTGAGAAAGGGCCGCACGTTGCGCTGCCCCTTGTCCTCCTGGATGGAGCCATCTCTGGGGTTGTGGCTCAGCACACGGCTTAGAGGCTGAGTGCAGGGAAAGGGAGAGAGGGCGATCAATAAATCTCAAGAAGTGAGACAGTGGCTTACGGGGAAGCTCCAGAGAGCTCATAGGTATCATTAGGAGGGACAAGCAGTGATGCCTTATTGGCATATCTCGTTGGAAAGTGCTGGGAGCTGCTGGACTGGACAGTGGTTTCAAATGCCAGTGACCTCAGGGGAGCTGGATGTAAATGTTGTGATTGATATAAGGATGGAAGCTGCTGCTGCGCTACAAAGTGACATTTCGGATATCGTGGGAACAGGTGATGTGAAACGTCCTCAGCAAGTTCTGTTTCCCTCCACTCTTTTGACTCCTGTCAGAGGTGCATGTTCGAGCATTTCTCTGGGCAGATGGCTTCTGCAAATAGAACTGGCTTTGAAATACAAAGTTTTGCCGAATTCATTATACGCCTTCTGACTTCAAAGCTTTGCACTTTCCTCTTTAGTTTCAAATAGAGTCGTGCGGCTGCTTTCAGGCCTGTTACGTGGAGGCAGATGTCACAGTGCATGTCACCGGTGGAGCCAGCGGTCCTGGGAGCGTCACCAGGGCTGGACTTCACCTCTGCCCACAGCTGGCCAGAAGCCACGCGGTCCTGCACTTACGTGGCTCTCAGGGGCTCTCCTTGGTGGGGACTTCCCTGGCTTGGCCTGTTTCTCAGCCAGCGGACGGCTGTGTCAGCCTGTCCCACCACCTGCAGCCCTGCCAGGGTGCGGGACAAGCCGGGCTGGCCTTCACCATCCGAGCCATTCTGCCCAGCTGGGCACCAGTCCTCCGCGTTGAGGTCTTCTCAACAGGAAGCTTCTTTCCCGAGAAGGAGGAGCTGTATGAACTCATCTTGAAATGGCTTTATTTCAAATGTATCTTCTGGAGTGTAGTGGTTTTCTACCGCAGCTCAGCAAGCTGATGTCAGTAGTCAGAAGTTCCTGCAAGCATAAAGCTGTCTTCGTTGCTTTACTTTGGCTGTATGTGCTTCACTTCAACCAAAGTTATGGTTTTGGGGTTTTACATCTCATTTTTGCTTTTGAGGATGGGTTGGAGCTGCTCTAAGGGATGTCAGTTGGAGAGCTTTCTTTTTGTACCTGTTTGCTGTGCAGAGTCACGACATTGTTTTGGCCAAAAGTTTTCTTGGAAAGAAAATGTTGCTTTGTGAAGCTGAAATGTCAGTTTAGTCAAATTGTTCATGTGCAAAAAGAAGGGGGAAAACAAGTGCCCAAACTTCAAAGCAGCTGAAACACTCCTTTCAACAGCTTCTGATTTGCCACAACTTTATTTCAAAATCCTTCAAGGTTCATTTTGGAAATTTTAAAAGGCTCAAAGCTAAAATGTTGCAACCAAACAAAATGTTTGCTCCATTCTCTACTTTTCTTTTTCCTTTTTCCTTTTTCCTTTCCTTTCCTTTCCTTTCCTTTCCTTTCCTTTCCTTTCCTTTCCTTTCCTTTCCTTGCCTTGCCTTGCCTTGCCTTGCCTTGCCTTGCCTTGCCTTGCCTTGCCTTGCCTTTCCAACTGGCATCAAAGAGAAAATCTATTTTTTTGCCCTGCTCTGGATAAGTTGCAGACAGTATTTGCTGAAATGAAAAGCATTTAGGGAGAAAAAGTTCTTCATTTGCACCTCAGCTCTCAGCAGCTGGATCCTTTATGGATGCTCTAAAAGAGCGGTGTGCTACGACTTTCAGCATTCCTCCATATCCTCTTGCACTGAGAAGCTTTTGTGGGATTTTTGTCTTATCAGCAGTACATTATAAAAATGTCAACTATTTCCAAACCTTTAAAGTTTCATTGGAAGGACTATTCTTAATTTCAGCCCTGGAGTCGGTTTATGTGTGGTTTGATCATCTGTTCCTCCTTTTATACAGATGCTATCAACATGGGCAGCAGAGCAGCCCTGTCACAGCAGATTAATGGCAGAATGCAGTATTGCTTGTGGAAGCAAAGAAACTAAAGATGACCAGTGATGTTGTACCATATGAATAAACTCTGAAATTAGAATAGTTTTTCTAAATGTTTCAGCATCCTAAGTACAAAGTAATAACCCTGTCAGGAACAATATTCACTGCTCTCTCATCTGGATGTGATGGGAATTAGCTGCAGGTGTGTCAGTGGTGGGATGCCAGCAGGCAGTTGTATTAAAGAAAAAAGCACACAAATCCCTTGCTTGCAGTTCAGGGGTAGAAATCTAATACTGCTTATAAAATCAGTGCTACTTTGAATATAGAGTTTGGTTTGGTTTCCTTGTGAGGAGGATAATGGAAATATGGGAAATATATATATTTGTACATCAGACAAAACATGCTGTAGGTTTTGGCAGAAGATAGAAAACAGCCTGTGAAATACAGAACTAGAGCAGGCGGGTAGGAAAGACTTGCTGAGCACTCCCTACCTGAGTATGAAATCAAGGAGGGGCAAAACTTCAGTGAAGGATGAGACTTAATGATATTCCTGTTCACCTCACAAAAACAGAAATAATCCCCAGGCATTACCAGGGTGGGGGAGGTTACTTAGCCATTTTTCAAATTTTTTAAACTGTTTGCTTCTAGATTTCCACTTCCATTCGTTTTCAGAGGGCCCAGCCAAAAGAAACTTGATGCTGAGGAAATGGTGAAAATCTAGCTCTTCTCAGCTGTCTCAAGGTGAGTGCTCAGAGCATTTAAATTCTGGAAACGCAATGTCAAGGCCCTTCCATAGTAAAACAGATGTGCAATTACACCATTTATCCTGTCTGCTCACAAACATGTTGAGCACTAGCCATCTTTGAAATAAAATCCCCCTCCGCAGCACATCGCTGCCCAGTGGCATGTGTCACGGAGCATATTTAAGATTTCTTCGGAATCAGCCAACATCAGGCACTGCCAGAAATCAGATATTCAATTAAACTCTCTCATGCTTCAAGCCAAAGTGGCCAGGGTACCTCTTTATGAAAAAATTGCTGGTGTGGGAACAGCTGGGATTACATGATTATGGAGAGTGGATTTCTACATCAGCAACGCGGTCACTCGCGTGGGTGTGAGTGCAGGATCCGAGCAGCGCAGCTGTGAAGCTTGGTGCGCGCACGATGTTCCCTGCCTGCACTCCTCTCTTCCACCTCCATCCATGATCCATCCTGATGGTGGAAAATAACAGGAGGGACAAAAATTGCTTGTAAGGAGGTTATGGCTGCAGTCAGGCCGTGGCTTGCAGGTTGCTTTGGACAGCCGTGCAGGTTTGTGCCTTCACTGCTTCTCTGCCCTCTCCCGCGCTGGCCATGTCCACGTGCAGCGCTGCTGCCGGCACCGCAGCTCCTGTGGTTTGTTTTCCAACACGCAGCTAAAGGCCTTTTCACCACTCCCTTACACTACGGCTGCTTTGCACAGTGTGAGCCATGGAAACAACGCCCGGGCATCTGCATCTTGCTGATAGGGGTGTTTTGAAACCCCTTCCAAATACTTTTGCCAGTGACTGCAGCAAAGATTTTATAGCAGCAAGAATGTGTATATTGGGCTTTCTTCCAGAAGCTGCGAGAGGGGCACATTATGTGCTGGCGGATTATTTTACCAACTGAATAAATGTCATCTCTTTTTCAAACAAGAAACTTGGACTATGGCAAGAGAAGTATTCCACTCTGAGTTCTGCACATCCTGAGCAGGACCTGAGTGCCTTCGCTGTGCAGAGATGCTAAGATACATGCAGTAAGCACCCCAGTATTTTTAATGTGGCAGACTTTAACTGCCCAATAGTGTGCACGTTTCTTTCCCCCTTGGAGGAACTGGCTTTTTAAAGCAGCAGTTGAGATCAAGGGGAATATGTGAATACCTAGACCTGAGGGGAAAAAGAAATCTTTACAAAATCTCAGGTGGCTTTGGGCCCCACAACTGAAGATTTGAGTCCTTGACTTCTATCTCCCCCCTCCCCCAGTGTTCCGGAGGATGGTCGGGCTGTATCTGTTTGTGTAAGGCTACGGCTTACTGCAAGAAGAAGTCTTATTTAGATATATAGCCCTACCATCTGCTGGTATGTCACTGGGGTATTTTTCCTTTGCAAAGTGTGAATGTATTGGGAAGGTGTCCTGAAGAAAGGCATCATGAGACTTCAAACTTGGTGTACAAGGAAGGAAAGTATCGCGTTAAAATGAAGTCTTCTGTTTCTAATTAGGAGATTATCTAGGCTCTGTGCTCTGCCATTCTGGAAAAGCCTCCCAGAAGCTGAAATGCCCTGGGCAGCGCTGCTGTAGATGTACCATACAGATGGTGGCCCCGTGGGGAACATCTCCTTGATGTTTGTCTGGATGCCCCAGCCAGCAGCGCAGTGCGGAGGACGCAGCATCCTGCAACTGTGGAGCTGTGGAGCCAGCTTCTCCAGTGGTGTCCTTAGAAAAAATAACCCTGTATAAGCCTAGTCCTCTCCTTCCTTGCTGCAGGACTTTGGAAAAGGCAGGGTAGCACCTACCGTCCCTGCAGCTCTGTGCCTGTAGCCTGCAGAGGACAGGAGCCGGGCAGAGGCTGGTGTCTGAGGCACACGGCCGCGTGTCCACTGACAAGCAGGTGAAGCACCCCTGTTGCGTGCCCCTGTTATAAAAACACACAGGTTGTGGAATTGCAGGAAAGATTTCAATGTATTTTGGTTTGAGTGTGGCAATTGTGTTTTGCTTTCATGGGCAGCTCTTCTAACGATTTGATCGGCATTGCTGGGTGATGACCGGGGTGTCAAGGGCGAGCTGGAAACAGGCAGTTTCTCAACCACAAAGTGGCAAGTGGCTTTGGGATGGCTTTTAGTGCAGAGGGAAATTCAGGTGGTTCCTTCTGAAGCTGTCCTAGAAAAAGCTTAAAGTAGTTCTCAGGTTTTCCTGGTAGCTAGAGTACAAGAGATGCTAGTCTGAGTTTGAGTGGAGGTTAGTTTGGGATTTTTCTTTCCCGTTGTCAGCAAACAGGACAGTGCTTTTGTTTCCAGACAGTTTTTAATTTTTAAAGCTGATGAATGCCTCACTTTGATGGAGCGTTAAACATTTACATGCACTGGTAGGGTGCCTCCTTCATATCAAACTCAGGTGTCTGACCTGCAAAAATAACCCCCAAAACAAACTGAAAACTATTCTCCTCATATGCAAAAAGCTCGGGCAAAAAACCTTTCTTCCTTCTGTGATCAAAGCAGGAAATATGTAGTTTGGTTCGTGCGATGGGGTCAGGTTTTCTTCCTCCCTGTAACATAGCTCCAGTCAGTTGTCAGCCAAGAGATATGTTTGGATTTTTCATCCCCATGTGGATTTGTGGGAACACACACTAGGAGACCAGATCAACATTGTCACAGTGCCTGCATTGATCTAACACAGTGTTTATGTGGACTCCAGCCATCATTTGTTTCTTCTCCAGCATCCAGAGGCTATAATGGATTGTTTTAAACATAATCGTGATAGTACTTAGCTGTTGTATCGCATTTGCAAGGCATTTTATAGAGAAGGTCAATATAATTATCGCCATTTTGCAGCTGGAAAACAAAAGCGGAGAGACTCGAAGTGCTCTGCCCCCATCAGTCTCGCAGCAGTGATGGGGCTGGGAAGAGGATCCCGCTGCCAGGAGGCCCAGAGCAGGGCCCTGGCTGCCGCGTCCTGGCTCTGCAGGGTCCTGTGACCGTGCCCCCCAGAGACAAGTGATGCTGCTGCACCCCAGACCCCCACGACGGGTGGCACTTTGTCTCCACAAGAGCACAAAAGGATGCAGCGCGTGTTAATTCCCCCCCAACAACTCCCAAACCCGTTGCTTTGGCCACCACAAGAGCTACACGGCAGAGGGCACAAAACGGGAATTCCATCACTGGGAGTTGCCTGGAGCACCTCAGGTATCCGGGATGCGGGCTCTGGCAGCTCATTTCTCCACTGAATCATCGCCTCTTTGTCTCTTCTGCCACTGCTTCCTCTGGTGGCCCAAGGAAACGCGTTCCGTCCTTCCCCACCTCTCTGTGCCAGCCTGAGGGGGTTTGGGAGCATGGCGTGGCCGCCCCAGCCTTCCCTCCCAGCCCGCCGGCAGCTCCATCATGAGGTGCGAGATGACAGCTTCTTCCTTCCCAGCACTCAACCGAAAGCATAATTTGACCACGAGTCAAGGCCACGAGCTGCCACCACCGAGATGCTGCGCTTGACAGGTAAGAGATTTTGCATGTTCTGAGCCTGTGCAGAATGCAGCTTCGTGCCTTAAACTCCATTTAAAAAAAAAAGTCACAAAATTAGTCTTTAATAGGGCCTAAAACATCTGTGCACCCAGTCTGGGCCCCACCTCGCGCTGCTTGCAGTGCAAGCTTCACAGCTACTTATGGGCTACTTCCTGCCTGCCAGCCCTGCCCGCAGGGGACAGGAGACCAGGGTGAGCACGTCATTTGGCTTTCCCCCCACAACCTGATAAAACCGTGTGTGGGCAGGCCTGGGGTGGACTCCTGTCCTCTGTTTACCCTCTTCTTCCACCACCAGTGCAGCATCCCCCAGCTGTCAGGGTGGAGTCCATCCCAGACCCAGCTCGGGTGCTGGAGATGTTGTTTATCCCCTGATGTCGACCCCTTTGCAGGTGACCCCCGTGTCGAGGTGCAGCAAGGTATCCAAGCTGTGGTTTTACCCCGCTGGGCAGCTATGCTCCACCACAACTGCTCTCTCACCCCCTCCCCTCAAAGGAGGAGGGAGAGAAAATACGATGGGAAAGGGCTCAAGGGTTGAGATAAGGACAGCCAGATTGCTCACCAATTACTGTCACAGACGAAAAAGACTCAGCATAGGGCGATTGATGTAGTTTATTACTATCACTAGCAGACTAGAGCAGTGAGAAACTAAAAGCAAACTAAAAACACCTTCCCCCCCCACACCCTCTTCTACCTCCTCCCCCCGAGCGGCGCAGGGGAACGGGGAGTGGGGGCTGCGGTCAGCCCATATCGCTGCGTCTCTGCCGCTCCTTCATGGTCGCTCTCTGTTCCCCTGCTCCAGCGTGGGGTCCCTCCCACGGGATGCCGTCCTTCCCGAACGGGTCCTGCGTGGGCTTCCCACCGGCTGCAGCTCTTNGTGGGCTCCTCCACGGGCTGCAGCGTGGGGATCTGCTCCCTGTGGTACCCCGTGGGCTGCAGGGGGACAGCCTGCTCCACCATGGGCCTCACCACGGGCTGCAGGGGAACTTCTGCTCCGGCGCCTGGAGCACCTCCTGCCCTCCTTCCCTGACCTTGGTGTCTGCAGGGCTGTTCCTCACTCCTCTCTCTCCCAGCTGCTGCTGCACAGCAGTTCTTTCTCTTTCTTAAATCTGCTCTCACAGAGGCACAACCAGCGTCGCTCACTGGCTCAGCTCTGGCCAGCAGCGGGTCCCTTCTGGAGCCGGCTGGAGCTGGCTCTTACCTGACACGGGGCAGCTTCTGGAATCTTCTCACAGAAGCCACCCCTGAAGCCCCCCCTGCTACCAAAACCTTGCCATGTAAACCCAGTACAGCAGCTTTAAAGGTTGCTTGTTGGGAAAGCTGTTTTGGCAGGTTTTTAAATGAAAGGCAGGCCATCTGATAGCTTGTGAGGTGAAGTAACCACTGCTTCCAGCCCTTCCCCCTGCCTCTGCAGTGCTCGCTTTCCGATCCTTTAGGCAGCTGCAAATGCAAGAAATACTTGAAATTACAAAAATTGGAAGAGGCAGGTTGGTAGCTCATATTTCTTACAGTACATGAAACTCCAGTAGGTCACTGGCTGGGCAAGGTGGGTAGAACATAATCCCTGCGCAGACCATAAATAGCTTGTCTGCTACCAGCAATGGGAGGGAAAGGGGGAGAGCGTGGAGAACATGGGGATTTCGTGATGACTGGGGGCAGATATTTCCCGTAAATATTTTATGGTTTACTCACACCTTCACCGTGTGTGAAGCCAGAGGTTAGCAATGACTGCATGACTCCTGAAAGCCCAGTGACTCCGTTTGGAAACCACAGTGGGTTTGCAGTGGATGTCTGCTCCCACCTGGATCCTGCCACCATCACGGGGCAAGTCCTCGGTTTTCTTAAACCCATCGTGACCATCGTGGAACCGCATCCCCTGGAAGGGCCGGCCGGCCTTTCCCTCCCCATCTCGCTGTACCCTCCATCTCCTCATCACCAGGATCGCACCGCACCACCTCAGGGCCCACGGAACAGGTGGAGATGCTCTTCGTGATGGAACTGGGCAATGTCAGGTCGTGTTGCCTGGTGCTCTCTACTGCAAATCTTAAAAACAAACAAACAAACAAACAAAAAAACTACTAATCTTCAAAAAATAAAAAAGAAGAGGTTTGTATATATTACTGTATATGCCATTTACGTCTTTTTATTTTTAACGCAAATTTCTAGCAAGAATGCTCCCTTGTCTCTCATATGTATCTAGGCATAGTTCATTGCTGAACCTAGTGTGTGAAAGTGATGTAATTTCTCTGCAAGGAAAAGCGCTGACAGCAATATGAGTTTTTCTGGGGATAGTTCTTGTTAGTTTTGAGGCTTTTTTTTTTTTTGTCTGATTTATTTATAGTCATTTCAGCAATGCTTTTGGTCAGTCAAGGAATGAACAGAATGCTGTAATGTTAAAAAAAAAAAGAGCTTTAACCAGTTTTTTTTTTTTTAAGAAAACTGCAAGGAAAACATGCAAAAGAAGTTGCAAGTGCTAGGGACAAAGAAAACCAAACAGCACAATACTGCTCAGTTCCTTAAATGTTATCTTATGCCAAAAATGCCTAGCTTTTATTTTCCTTTTTTAAGGGATGAGTTACTGGAACAAAAAACCCTCTTCATATTAAAATGACTTCTTTTGTGCACTTTTCCTGCAGTTTGCCTACAAACAGAAAGTTGTCACTTAGCATCAGGGAATTTACTAGCCACTTATTGTAATTGCGCTTTGCAGCCGTGCAGGCGGCGGCCCACGGAGGCCTTCCAGAACCACTGTGAGGGCAGGGGGGACCCAGGGAGGACCCCCGGTCTGTAGCAGCAGAGGTGAGGATGGGTTTTAAGATAACCTTCTGGAGGCTGTTTTTACCCTCCTCATTTTAAAAGAAACCCCCCGGAGTCGGGATAGTGGAGGACAGGGCTCATTTCCCTCTCCCACCCTTCCCTTCATGCATTCACCAGAGGGAAAGGTTGCTCTTCTCCAACTGTGGCTCCTAAAATTGCATGTGTGACTGTGAGTGAGCTACAGTACCACAAAGAATCGTATTTTAAACACATACAAAAATACTGCTTTTCTTTTAATCAGGACCAACTCTGAAACTGCAAGCAAGGACTAACAGACACAAATCCCCCTGGAGAGAGCAGAGGCGCTGCATGGCACACTGGGGTCGGAGCGTGCTGCACCCAGCGCATCACCTCCTCACAGCATCAGGTTGGCGTCACCGTGGTTCTGCATCCTTGCAAGCAGCCAGAAAGACTGTGAGCACTCTGCTCTTTGAGGAGAAAAAACTGTCGTTCCTGAACCACCAAGTGTAGGAGGTGGCGATGGATAGGGGGAAGTAATTACCTTAAATGTAGAGTAAGTTAAACCATTTCTATGCCAGATGTCCTCTCTACCAAAGACCAAAAGGCCAGCTAACTCAGCAGTCACTGCTGATCTTGAGCATATTTGCTGCTTTGTATTTCACCTTTAAATTTCTCATCTACCCATGCATATAATCCTTATGCAGGTTTGTTGTGTCTTGGGTGGGAATGGAAATTCCCACTGGCTGAGCATAGCCTTTCCCTGTCTCCGTGCTCAGGGAAGCCTGCTATTCCTGTTTCTTTTAGTTCTGATCAAAACATAGCATGTGTGTATAATCTTACTGCACATAAAGCATGCAAACGCTGCTATGCTTTTTGGGAGTGGTGTAGTGAATTGTGAGAAGCACCTACAGCTGCTGGCTGGAGGATAACTCAGTGTGTATCCTGCTTGGCTCTATATGCTCCTAGTGCTGCCTAAGAGAAAGTAATATAGAGGTGTCCATCCAGTCCACTAAAAAAGGTTGGGAGCATCTTTTTATTCGTTACATTTGTGGCAAAGAAAAGGTTAGGTTAGATGCTAGGAAGGCTGTTCCTAGCAGCGTTGTGACTCTGAGACCATCCAGGGAAGCTGTAGAGTCTTCATCATGGGTGGTTTCTGGGAAAGAAGAGACTGAAATCTGGCAGGATGGGTGTAGAGGTTGCAGTTGATCCTTCCTGAGAACAAGGGCCAAGATCCAGCACCTTCTAAGGACAGTGAGCGTGGCTGCAACGGTTGTGCAGACCTCTGAACCAAGCTGCACTGGTGACCTGGTGGTAACGCTCTCGCCTGGTGTGGGAGTAAGGGCTTGAACCAAAGGGCTGCCTTGTGGGCTTTGGCTCCGTCTCCGCAGCGCCGTGTCTCGTCTCTTGCAGCCGCCAACTGCAGAGCCATGGGGAACCAAGTGATCACAAAGCGCTCCTTCCCCTGGCATAACCTCCCCGCTTCTGGGAAACAGCTGTCGAGAAACTTTCAGAGATGAAGACTGCATGTGCACCATTGTGTTTAATAGTTACCAGTGGTCTTAGCCTCCAGGAATTTGTCAGATCTCTCTGAATTCATTTATGCTTTTGGCTTCCAAAACATGCTGCAGCCATGGGCTCCACCGTTTCATTATATGTGCTGTGATTTGGTTTTGGCTGGCAGTTTCTCCGAGTGTCCACAGTTAGCAGCTTCTCAGAAACCCTGCGTAATCGCTCCCCTCCCAGCCAGGCGTGAGTTTCCACATCTCTAGCGCACGCCCCTCTCAGCGCGCAGGGGCGTGGGGATTGCAGGAAAAAAGTCGTCAGGGCTTTGAGCTTGGTGGGAAGTAGGAGCTGCTGCTTTTGCAGAGCAGAAGAGTGCAGCCGGGCTGAGCAGCAGCTGGCTGAAGTTCAGGGCAGCCCTTTTCCTTACTGCCCGCAGGAGCCTTGGGCTTTTGAGCAGCTGATGTGTAACCCTGCCTCTCCTGGGGCAATAGGTCCTGCGGGTCCCCGTCGGGGCCCTAGGGCAGCTCGTTGCTGAGATCAGCAGGACAGAGCCGGTCAGGAAGAAGTGGGTGGTGTGGCAGCCTGCCTGCTGCGCGTCCTTCCTTCCCACCCTGCCAGCGAGCCGGTGGCCTTGTCGTGTCACCCGTCCTGTTCCTTTCGGTGTGGCCCGTGGTTGAGAAGCAGGGCCAGGAGTCACCTCCCCGACCCCACTTGTCCGAACGCTTGGCAGCCGTCGCCCGGTGGCCCTGCGGGGACGATGCCACCCGCGATGGCAGCGCTCCTTTCCGTCTGACGGGCGTCTTGTAGGCATGCTGCAGCCCCAAAGGCTCCTTTGCCAGGGACCTGCATTTCACACACGCTTTAGGGATACAGGATCACGGCATCGCTTTGTAAATTAACCCCCTGCGATCAGAAACATTAGCACCAGGACTTCCCCAGCAATATAAGCAAGGCCCTGGTGAGCGTGCTGCTTACTCCTGCCAGTCGGAGATAGTGCTGCGAGGTACTGCGACTGCTGCTTTTGATCTGAGCTGTTATTACACTGCGGCGCATTGAATTTGGAAGACAAAAATGGCACCGAGTGGCCTGATCCTAGGCACACTCCTACCCCGTCTGCCAGCCTGCTTGCTGTCATGCTTTTCCCTGCAGCTCTCACCAAGATGCCATTTGCAGGCAGTTCACTGGGTGGGGAAAGAGCTGCGGCACTTATTGCTCTCCCCATACAGTCTCTAATTTCCCATTCACTTCAACTTGCCCTGAGCACCTTTTTTAAGTGTGTTTCAATTTACCTCTGTCAGAACTTTTGCTGGCACTTATTATCCTCTGAGGGTACTTAATCAGCTCCTGCCTGAATTCCCAGCTCTGTCAGGACAATTAATGTCCATGTCTCCAACTAGCTGAAAATTGTCATGTGTCCCCCCACCCTCTACCACCTCCCGAGCCCTTGACATATAAAGGGACTCTGTTTTCCTCAGTGGATGTTTTTGTCTAGTAGGCAAATGACCCCGGCTGGCTTGCAGAGAAGGCTACAGCTGCAGACACCTGCCTGCCCGCCCAGGGCAGGAGAGGTGTGGTGTGCTTTTGGGATTAAAGCTGAGGGCTGTCGCCGCAGCTCACCCCACTGGGCACTGCTCTTGTCGCAGGGGTGTTTCCCTCCAACCATTTGATCCCATCTTTTCCCAGGGCATTTTCCAGAAGTCAGCCTGTCTCAGGAGCACTTTCAGATGTCCTTCCAAATCACGCCGAAGCTCACTCCGGGACACAGCAGCCAAGCTGTCCGCACCTGGGAAGGCAAGGGCCTCCAGGCACCTAAAGATCACTGGAGATCCTGAATGGCCACTCTGCACTGATTTGAGCTTACAATGAGAAGGTAAGTCGTCGTTTTGAAGAAATGAGTCAGAAGGTCTCACTGCTACTTTTGAAAGTGTAAACCAGCCTGGCGCTGACATGCGTTTGGTGCGTCCAAGTGTTGCAACATTTTCCAACTGGTAGCATGACTGGGAATCAAACTGCCTCACGGGAGGTGATACAGATCTCACTGCGACTACAAAATCTCAAGTAAGGCCCAATATTTTGCTTTCTGAATTAAAATAAATAACACCAGCCTCTGTAGTTAGTTGCAGAGATCTTTTGAAGTACAAGCTGACTCTGAGTCAGTAACATAAATGCCTGAGTCTGCACGCAGCCTGAGACAACCGTCCTCATTTGTCCTATTCGTCTCAATGTGTGGTTAATGACGTAGCCTAAAAACGGTGCCTCGAAGCTCAACATCATCCTTTTTACAAAGGCTGGTGAACAAAACACCCCCCTCATTTGTTCAGCCCACCCTTCCTGGGTGCACACCTTGCACCCCTGTGAAGCGCAAGAAACCATCTGCTACAAAACTCCTGAAAACCTGGGATCCCCCCAAGTTTGACCTGCTGTCCCCTGTGGTCAGCGCAGAGCTGCAGTGCTTTCTGGAAGCGTAGGGACAGAGCCAGGTGAATGGCATTTGTTAGAAAAATAAATATCGCGAGGTGTTCAGTCCTGGAGATGCTTTCGTTCTCCTACCGAGCTGAGAGGTGGAGAGTTTCCCTGAGTGACCTGGAAGCTGAGCATCCTCCGCACTGAAGGGCTGAAGACACCAGAGGGCTCTGCTGCGAGATGTTCATCTGCACAGCCACAAAGTCCGCATGATTTTGCTCTCAAGGCACGCTCTCCTTTTTGATGATCCCCCCCCTGCTATGGCAGCACGGGCCTGGACGTCTTGTTTGCAGGCTGACAGCGGCTCTAGTTCAGGTTGCTCCTGTCCTTAGCTCTGCCGTGTTTTATGACCATTGCTGAGGATATGATGCCAGTTAGTCGTCCCATGAAAATCTGTCGTGAGTGGCGTCTCTGGTGGAACGACCGAGGTTATGCCGCATGACCAGTTTCTGACAGCGCTTGACTCGATGGGGAAGGCAACCCCCTCTCGGTGTTTTCGGCGGTGTCATAGTTTTCCCCAACCCGTCTGACAAATTAGCCTACCTGTAGCTGCGTTCGTGCCTTTCCTTTGGGAAGTTTACGTTGAAGGCACGCCAGGCTGCGCTCACTTGGCCGGGTACCACTCTCACATGACGTGCCTCGTCTGCTCGAGAATTTTGGCTGACTCTGCGGGCATGACAGAGAAACGTGTTTGTTAGGCTTTTGTACTTAAAGGGATAGAATTTTGCCGGTATTTTACACTCAAAAGGACAACATTTCTTCAAAACCAGACGCACAAGCGCACATACCCCCGGTCTCCCAGTAACGCCAGAGCCCGGCAGTGTAAGTTCAGAACACACCAGATGGGGACAAACGTCCACACGTTGCGCAGGGAACCTGAACGCGCGCAGGCGATGCACACCAATCCTTGCAGCCCCTCCGTGCCAGTTAGGGGGCCGGTTCCAAGCTTTGCCAAGGGCCTTTCGGTGCCCGCGTTAAGCAGCCGGAAGCCGCTCTCCCCGCCTGGCGCGACGCCCGGTGCCGCTCCCCGGCAGCGTGCGCTCGGCTTCAAAACACCTCGCGCGTCCCAGCCTGCGCGCGCGCGCTGATCTCCGCGAATTCCCTTGCAGCGCAGCCTGCGGGAGC
>VXAL01006425.1:4997-15913 GCA_013399475.1 Chauna torquata
ATGAAACAATGAATCAACATATGGTACTTACATTTTTTTAGCTGGCTGTTCCATTTCCTCTAGGGTTAACATAAGCTGTATTTATCTGTTATGACCTCTTTGCTTGTTGCTAAACTGTTGCACTCCTGTTTGATCTCATATAAAATACCAATAGATGAAGAAAAAGAAATAAGTTATATGCTTGAGCAATCAAAGGCAGAAAGCAACAAATAGGGAAAGGAAGGACTTTTTTAAGGGAACAGATATTCTGCAACAATTTTTTCTGATCAGCATACTTTTTTTGTTATTCTTTAATTCCTTAAATGTTATGAATTAAGTATCCTGGAAAGCAAAGAAGGTAAGAAAAATAGTATTTTTAATCACTATGCTTACTATGTTCAAAAGTACAGCCCATAACATCCTGTTCCCTAAAGAAAATGAGAACATAACTAGCTGAAGTAAATGAAGTAAGTGAATTTGGTAGTTTATGTGTGATGCTAGTCTATATGTGATGCTGAGTAGAAAAACAGATGTAAAATGTGCATATGTGTAAACTTGTGCGTAAGTGAACACATACCTTGGGAAATTTAAACAAACCAGTTAAATATATGAATATTATTTCAATTCAGTCATTTATTTCAGAATGGCATGGCTGCTTTGCTTAGAAAGTGTTTCAGAAACAGGTCAGCTTGCCACTTTATTATTCTGTTACTTCAGTAATTACAGAGGCGAATTTAAAATGTTATTAAATCACAACTACATCACAAATTCAAACTCTAATTTAAATGAGTCAGACGACTGCCAGGTAGCAACTAGGACTTCTGAAAAGGAGAAAAAAAAATAGTTCAAATCTTGAAAATTACAGTATACACTCTTCTAAAAAAAGTTAACCAAGAAAAGTGAGCTCCTCCAATACAATGCCCACAAAATGGTGTTCAATCAAAAGAAATAATTTAGGGGATCCTTATTCAGAGATACAAAGAATTATATTTTGGTGGCAGTTGACACAGTAATTTACATTAAGGCTATTTCCATTAAGCAATATTCAAAAACACATTGTAGCAAAATTTCCTGGCAATAGGTAGATTCTAATCTAAGTAAACTACAGAGAAAAAGTGGGCAGGATAGGGAACTGAATGACACCATGAAGGCATGTTTTGGGAGATGTCAAAGAACAGATCAGAAGCAAAACTTAAATTGATTACAATGTTCAGATGACATTATCACCAGTACATGTATCTGACAGGAGATGGATCCCTGACAGTCTACTGCCTTATTCATTGGACAATACTGTGTCTAGGAGCAATGAATCACGAACAAGTAAAAGAAAATTGATACATAGATACTGATACAGAAATGGCATTTTCGTTAGTCCTTGCTGGGTTTGCAGCAACAGACAACTTCATGGCTAATATTTACTTGAGACAAGCACAAAGACCTATTCCTAAAAGACTTGATCGAACCTCCTTCTCTTTTAATAATCAACGTTATGTGGTTTCAAATGTATGTTTATATCAGTCTGTTTCCAACCTGTAGTGAAAATTCCTAACTGACTTAATAAAGCAATCTGGTGATTATGATTGCACATACCTCTGTAGACACACATCAAGAAGTTTTTTTTCACGCTCATTATTTGATCATTCCTTGAAAAAATTAAGATAGACACATCCACTGATTTTCTTTTGCTGTGGCTGTCATGATGCTATTATTGGTCAATTCACCAATTCAGACACATTATAAATGTTGTTGTACATTTCTGAGATTGATGTGACAGAGCTGTTAACTGAAAGGCATGTTGAAAATCAGAAAGGCAGAGCACCAAGAATGGAGTCAAAGGAAGAAGTGTGTTATTTCCCATATAATTTGTTGCTCATGTTCACTTCCTCATATTGCAAGAGATATGGAGGGATTATTTTTTGTTAAAAATATCATTTTTACCACTAAGAAGAAACTTTTATAGAGTTCAGTAAGTTTTTTGCTTTAAAATTCAAAGTTAATTCCTGTCTTAAAAAAAATAAATGTTTTGAAGTATCTGTCGAAACTTCACAGTTGTTCTCTTGGAAAAGTGTCATCATAATCAAATTTTTTTTTTTTCAGTAGTTTTCATATTTAAAAAGAGCTCAAATCCCTTGAAGGATCTGTGTTTTTTTCATCACATGAAAAAATTATCATCTTGTGATATTGGTTTTCTGAACACAATAGCTAGTTACTTTGAGCATACAAATAAAATACAATGAGAAGGCTATTCCTTTGTGAGCTTTTTCATTGCAATCTAGAAAGTCAATTAATTTATGAATATTTATGTATGTGTAGGTATGGTCACTGCCAAAAATTCTTAGAGAACTAAATATAAAAATGAACAACAGTTTGTTATATACAAAAATGTGGACAAAATTTGTTTACATTTTTCACACTTCTGCGAAAGCATAAGTGGGTCTCATTCTGCTGCTTCTGAGTTTTGATATTATCTCAGCCTCTAATCAGAATATCATGAATTAATTTCCTGAGGAAAAATCAATATTCTAGATTAAAATTTCAGAATGTATCTTTAACCTGTATTTTAGTAGAATTTTAAGCATCAAATGGGAATTAGTAATATAAATACTTTTTGTGGATTTTATTCTGTATAAAGCTTTAAGCAAAACCATCTTAGGAATTCGAGATTCCAAATCTTCTCATGAAAATTCAATGGGATTCAACCTCTGGGCAGGTATTTAAAGAAGAGTTTCAAGTGTTACGATGTTATTGTAATTTCAGTTCCTAACTCTGTGGAATTCACAACATTGAAGAAGACACTGAAAATGAGATCCTGTCTCACTTACACACTTCACTTTCTGCCTTATGGCAAGAATACTCCTAGAATATTTCCAGTCCTTTAGTATCCATTATAAAAGGGACTGAAATCCTTTAAATTATTCCAGAGTGTAACCTGGCTCCCTTAAATTTATACACTTCTACTAGGAAGCATTCTCTGTTAAGAGAAAATAGTATGGTCTCTTATTTCACTTGGAAGCTTAAACTGAGGTAAACTGGAACACAGTCCCTTGTTCCTCATGCATGGCACAGGGAATCATTAGACTCACAATCTGCTGCAATACACTGAGTGTTGAGAGGTCTTGGGAGGGATTAGGAAAAGTAAAAATAAGGTTTGTTTGCATCTCCCCACCCCTACCCATCACCCCTTTTTATCAAAGATATAATGAGTTTCCTTCATCAATATGTATTCAAAACATGAAAGTGTTCCCAGGACTCTAAACAAATCCTGAACAATAAACAATGAATGGAAATGTTGGCCTTTGGATTTATTAGAGGTAAATAATATTACTTTTTTTTTTTTTTTTTTTTTTTTTTTTTGGTAGTGTGGGACACTTTTAGGGAACTAGGTATTCTTTCTCATTTTTATATTTAAGAGCACATGAACTTTCTGAGTACATCAGGCAATAGTTCCTGTTACAAAAACAAAACATTAACATATCTCTCTTAAATTAATGTAGACTTTCCTACTTCATGGCTTAAATCTGAACATATTTTCAGTACATTTCATTCTCCAAGGCTTCAAAATTCAGTATAATCTATTTATTTGTTTATTTGAAGACGAAAATCATGATGCATTAGTAAAGCCTCATGATCGATCTGAGTGCTCAGGAGTATCCATTTGCTTAGAAAATAGAGAACTTCTTGTATTAAAATCTGAATCCATAACTGTGTCAGTCTGTTAGGTGTTGGAAGTCCAACCACTGCAGGATTATAATCAGTGCAAGGTTTCTCCATATGTTTTACAGGAAGCATTTCACTCTCTCCTCCCTTTCCTCCCTTCTTACCACTGTTTTTTGGACAAAACTTGTTTGGGGTGCTATTGTAATGAACTCTCATCTTTGGACAGCATAGTTTTGCATAGAAATGGCAGGCCATATATAACTTTGGGAAACTATGGCTTTCCTGGAGACAGCAATAGCTTTCAGTGAGGATGGTACTGATAAAAATCAACAGTAATAAAAGCTTTCAAAATTACAACTGAAAGACCTTGATCAGATGAAAGGATCGGGTAAAGTCTGACTTTTCCCAACACCAACTGCTAGTACATAGGGCAATGTGCTCTGTGTGCTGATTTTATCTTGATGTGGATATGTGTCAATATGCTATGAATATCAGTCAAAACTTTCAACACTCTTTATGGTCTTTTATGGCTGTACATTATCCTCTGCCCAAGACTTTCATAGTATGGTGCTGACTGCTGTATGGGAAACTATAGAAAACTGAATTGATAAGTGTGGTGCTTTTATCCAGCTGAGCAGCTGAACTCCACCACAACCACTCTCTCACTCCCCTTCCTCAAAGGAACAGGGGGAGAAAATATGATGGCCCAGGGCTTAAGGGTTGAGATAAGGACAAGCAGGTTACTCAGTAATTATCGTCACGGGCAAAACAGACTCAACATAGCGAGATTAGTATAATTTATTACTATAACTAGCAAACTAGAGCAGTGAGAACCTAAAAGCAAACTAAAAACACCTTCCCCCCATCCACCCTCTTCTACCTCCTCCCCCTGAGCAGCGTAGGCAAAAGGGGAATGGGGGCTGCGGTCAGTCCATATCGCTTCGTCTCCACTGCTCCTTCATGGTCGCTCCCTGTTCCCCTGCTCCAGCGTGGGGTCCCTCCCACAGGATGCTGTCCTTCCCAGATGGATTCTGCGTGGGCTTCCCACAGGCTGCAGCTCTTCAAGAGCTGCTCTACTATGGGTCTGTACTACAGGGTCCATCCTTCAGGAGCAAACTGCTCCAGCATGGGTCCCCCACGGGTGGCAGCTCCCACCAGATCACCTGCTCCTGTGTGGGCTCCTCTCCACGGGCTACAGGTCTGGCCTGGAGTCTGCCCTCCATGGGTTGCAGCCTCCTTCAGGTCAGATCCACCCGCTCCACTCTGGCCTCCTCCACGGGCTGCAGCGTGGAAATCTGCTCTGCCGTGGTACACCATGGTCTACAGGGGAACAACCTGCTCCACCATGGTCCTCTCCATGGGCTGCAGGGGAACTTCTGCTCCGGCACCTGGAGCACCTCCTCCCCCTCTTTCTTCACTGACCCTGGTGTCTGCAGGGCTGTTTCTCACTCCTCTCTCTCCCAGCTGCTGTTGCACAGCAGTTTTTTCCCTTTCTTAAATCTGCTCTCACAGAGGTGCAAACAACATCGCTCACTGGCTCAGGTCTGGCCAGCGGCGGGTCCCTTTTGGAGCCGGCTGCAGCTGGCTCTTATCTGACATAGGGAAGTTTCCGGAATCTTCTCACAGAAGCCACCTCTGTGGCCCCCCTGCTAGCAAACTTTTACCACGTAAACCCAATACAATAGGATATAATATTTAAGAGGAAATGACAAATGAGTAAGTTTATTAAACTCATGAACACTGTAATCTATTCATTGCATATGCCTTGCCTCAGAGGTATCTTCTTCAACTAAAAAAGAACTCTCAAACAAGATCAGTTTGAACTGTCTGAACTGTGCCATCCAGATTTGGAATTTTTTCTTTTTTACACTGAAGTAACTCCACTGACATCCATGAAATCATTTGTGAGGGTACGGGGGAGTTGGGATCTTTGCAATTTGTCATCTTATTTACAAACCTTTCCCAGAGCTCCAAGTAACTGATTGTTCATTCTCTTTGGTTGTTGTGATACTAAGTTACAAAGTGTTTCCCATAAAAGTGTCAAAAACCTCACATCATTCACGTTACATGCATGAAATAAATTTTTGGTTATTTCAGGCTTGCCTATTTAATAGAGTAATTGGCATACTTACAGATTTTGTTAGTGTGCCCCAGCAAAATGACATTTTTATTGGTAAGAGTGTAATTTACTTACGGAACTTTAAATTCTTTTATGTGACACACAATTCTTCCACCCTGGCAAAGAAACAGCATTTGTAGTGGGCTTGAAAAGCTCTTTCAGCTGGTTGATGAAGTATAGATATTATCCTGAATGTGCTTTTTTCTTTTTCTTTTTCTTTTTTTTATTTTTTTTATTTTCAGAGTGATACAAGTTATTTAAGAATGGTTTATTTGAAAACAATGATCTGCAGCACTCTATCAGCTAAGAAAAATGTCAGACAAGTCTCAAATATGTTTAACAAGCAATGGTAAATGCCAATGGTTTGTGTGTAACTATGGGATAAAAATCAAATAATTGGTATTTAAGATCCAGGAGGAAAAAAAGTTAATATCATTTTTTCCTCTATTGAAACTCACCTTAGATACAGTCATTAATTATTATTAATTTTCCAGATGATTCCTGCAAGTTTAACAAATTCTTTATAAAAATCCACAGAAATGTTTGTTTATATACAGACCTAAAAACATTCTGTGCTGAAACTGTGCTAATGAGATAATGGTGCTCTCAAACACTGAATAAGCTAATGGTAATGTTGTCCCCTTAATGACAATGGTTTGTGTTTTGTTGTTGTTGTTTTGAAATGTTTTTTGCTGTTGAAAACTACCAAAGATGTACAGGAAAAAGAAATAAGGTCTACTTCTATTTATTTATTTATTTATTATGTTCAATGTCGCATAATCTGTTAAGCAAAGTATGCTACACTTATGGGTGTATGGATATATGAAGTATGGATGTATACTTTAGTTGACAAAATGTTTTTCAGCCTCTGTATTAGTAATTCACTGACAATGCAGGTAGAGTCCAAAGCCAGTAGTGTATATTTCTGTGACTATGAAAATCAAGGGGAAAAAATCTATGTAAAGAAAGGCTAACTTTGTTGTTGTTTTTATCAAATGCATGCCTGCTAAAATCATTCCCGAGCAATGTTTTCTGTCCTAGAAGAAATCTTGACTCCGTGCAACTATATGATAAAGCTCTTAAAGAAAAACAGTGCTGTAGATTTATATAAAATTTTACTGCTTCCAACTAAAACTAAGTGAAATAAACCTAGTTCTTTCTGAAATCATATTTTAATGAAAGTAATTCATATCATTAACATTGAAACATACCATTACTGGAATTTCCTAGTTTGTTGACCCATAATATGAATATTATACAAGTCAATTACAGATGAGGTTTTCTACCTTCAATGTAGTAACATTATGGGTACATAAGTTCTGTTCAGATTTGAACATTATGAATTACACTTTGTGTTCAGGGAAAACTTTATATAATATGAAATGAAATAGGGAATTAATGGAAAAATATAGCTTAAAAAAAAGATGAAAAGATGAAGATTTCAGAAATACTGTCAGAGTGTGAATTCCATCTTGTTTCGGAGGCTGTATATTTTGTTGTGACCTTCATTAGCTATTTCTATATCATGCTAAAATTACCTTTGGTCTTTGGAACAACAATTTAGTGGTATAAGTTTGGCACCAAATAAAAATGAGAAAAGGTGATGGAACAATCTTGAGTCATTAATGATGAATAACTCATCCTCCTGAAACTATGGGTTTGTGACAGAGTCATTGACTTTGAATGACATTCTGTATAAAAGTCAGAGGTTGGAGTGGAGCCTTTGATTTCCCCAGTGGAAACATTTAGGGATATTGCTTTCTAAACAAGGGATGGATCATGATGACATGGAGGAAAAACAGGTCAAGATTCTGAAGAGCAATCAGCTCTGTTAATGATTTTGACTTTTTCTTGGATTTGTAACTCCCCAGCACCATACAAGGTGAAAGCACCTGAGATTAAGAAATGCTTTTACAAGTGTGCTGTCACTGTCTTTCTATTAATTGCACTCGAAGGCTTTAACTAGAACCAGAATCCCTGGGAAAAGTGTGAACAGTGGATGGTTCAGGAGGGTTGTGAGACTCCTCTAGAGCTTTAAAATTGCCAAGAATTGAGAAGGGTAGATATTCTGTCTAAGGAAATCTCTAGCAAGAATGCAGGAGTGCATCAGCAAATGCATACAATACATGGATGGGCTCCCAGCAGACTGACTTCCATCAGGAGAAAGCTATTCAGTCAGGTCAGAAATATAGCAATAGAGGTTCATCTAATACTGAGGAGATATATTTCTTTCCCTGAGACAAACACATTTTCCTTTGGAATCATTTCGTACCTTTGAATAAATGATGAGAACAGATATGCTTTCATATGATTGAAAAAAGTTATACAAATAGTCTGTTATCCTAAAATCCTGGCCTTTCATACTGTGTAATAAGCCAGAATGTATTTGCTAGACTAAAACAAATAAACAAACAAGCAAACAAAAAGCTATAATGGAACTACATGCATGATTAAAAACTAGCCGTTTGAATGTATTTCTCTTTCTGTTTTGCAAATGAAAATGAGGACTTACATTCAAACAAATTTTATGGAACCTTCCACATTCCTAAATATCAAATTTAAGATTCAGTTTGTTTCTTTTTAGAGAACATATAAAATATACTGTATAGAATCATAAAAATAGGAACCGTAGCACTATTATACTTCAAGTTTGGAAATAATAAATATTCTGTAGATTGCAGGGAGAATTACAGGGAGGTAGTCAGGCATCTGAATTGTACAAGTCTAAAACCTTTCTTCATTTCTTCGTAGGGAATGTAATCACTCTGAAAACATAGGGTGTAATAATTCTGGAGATATTTTCATGGTGAAATTTGAAAACAATTCGCAGATGTCTAAAGACATAGTTGCCCCCACAACCAGTCTACTTATTTGGCATTCAGGAAGCTGTTGAATGAGTGGTAAGATTGTCACTAGATCCTCTCTCAAGATAGTGTTGAAAAGTATACCTCAATGCAATATCTCATTTTCCAGTCACTATATTGTCAATGTATAAACGAACGCATAAATGAATTATGACAAAAAAAATGCTTCTAAATTAGCATGTCATGTTTCTTGATTAGTATTTCTAAAAATTCTGTATTTTCAATAGATTTTTATTTATTTATTTTGAAAAGCCTTTTTGTGGCAAATGTATAATGTCTTATATTCTTTTAAAAAAAATGCAAAATATCAACATAAGTTATCAACTGTTAATGCCACTTTTGGTGGCAAAATGCATAACATCTGATATTCTTTAAAAAAAAAAAAAAAGCATGCAAACCATCAATATAAGTTATCAGTTATTAATGGCATTTTGAAATGGGATGAAATTAAATTTATTTACTTCTGTTATTAACTTGGTTTTGTTTTATGGGTAAAAACAGCTGCTGGAGCTTGACGTATGGATATGACATACCATATTGAAAAGGCCTTGGAAATATCAGGACATTAGAATTTATGCCGTGAAAAAAAAGAAGCATATTGAGGCACTAAGGATGTCATATTAACTAGGAAGTGTCTGGTCCTGTTACATATCAAATTAAAAGGATATATTAGATGGTTATAATATAGGTTGGAAAAAAAAATATTTCAGAGCTTGCATTTATATAAGGAAGTGGAAACAAAATGATGATAACGAAACCTCAACACAGCCAGTAAGAAAAAAAGCAGAATTTTCTGGAAAAAAAAAAAAAAAGGAGGACCTAGATGGACATTTTTACGCAGACTGAGATTTTGGCACTTATGGTATAAAGTAATAGTCAATGTGAATAACAATAGGATAATGTTCTAAGAATGTAAAAGCTATATGCCATTCATTTATGTGAAATCCCTTAGTTTTAACAGATGTAAACAACCGAGTTGTTTCCGCCTTCAGAAGTGCTAGCTTCTTCAATATCACATAAACTTGCAACTCTATTGTGACCTCATAAAGAACACTTAATTTTTAAAACAGAAAAAAATAATATTTATTTTCTGTATGCACACACATCTTTCCACAGTATGAAAAGTATGTTATGTGTTTGTAGGATTCATTTGATTTCCTCCATACCATAATACATAGCTGATTTCCTAATCCATCTAAATTTTTTCACTTTAAAAATTCCCAGCCATTATATAGAGATAAAGGACACTGTTTAAAGCCTTACCTCTTTTGCACTATTCCCATAGCATATCATACTTTTTTATTTTAAAATATTTTGAACCAAAATATTTAGTTTCATGTCATTATTTTTTTATTGCTTGTGTTCTGCTAGGGAAAAAAAATATGATAAGCCACCAATGATTATTTTTATAGACATTCCTGAAAGCAGCATCTCCTACATAGTTATCTATTATTTTAGTAGTATTTTAGTCTCTGTGCTCCATTGAAGATGTTGAAAATAAAAGGGAAACTGAGAAAGTGAAGTCTAAATAAATGGACTGTCCTAAACAGTGGTGAAGTCTAGTAATGGATTTAGATATCTAGAAAGACCTTAAGAAAATCTGAGGTTTGAAGACAAAAAGTGTAGACAAAAAAGTTCAAATAACGAACAGTTGTCACTCACTTGCAGCAATGTAGATATAGCATATTTTTATCTAAACGTATTAGATATTTGATTTTAAACTTTTTAGAATATGAAGACAGGATTCAGCTGCTTAAATGAAAGTGCTTGGTGACACATATATCCTAAATTATCTGAGAAATATACAGAAAGACTGGCAGATATGATGAAAATGATACACTTTTGTTCTTTTGGAGTCATAATTGCAGGCCAGGAAAACCACCCAAGAACAGTGGGTGTGTATGTGTGATGCTAAATGCATTAGATATCTGTAGATATTGAGCCCATTGAATGAACTGAGAATAATAGAACCTTAGAGACCTTAAGCACATAGAAACAAAAAGCTCAGACATTTATGTTGCAGAAAATAGAACAATTTGAAATTTGTGTAATTTAATAAGTATTGAAAACTCCACCCAGCCTTGT
Source organism: Chauna torquata (assembly GCA_013399475.1). Taxonomy (NCBI): domain Eukaryota; kingdom Metazoa; phylum Chordata; class Aves; order Anseriformes; family Anhimidae; genus Chauna; species Chauna torquata. The sequence goes on from VXAL01006425.1 coordinate 15,702, forward strand.
CCTTAATAAATATTATATTTTGCCTTTGTATCATTTTCCTTCTTTGGAATTTTACCTGGTAATCTCAATAATTTAAAATAAATAATAATAAATAATAATAATAACAAATTTCAATGTGTTTCAATAATACCAATCACAATGATTCATGAATGAATCACAGTTCCTATTCATGATTATTTTAAAGTTTCTCTCTTCTTCTTTTTTTTTTTTTT
>VXAL01006425.1:16060-28461 GCA_013399475.1 Chauna torquata
CCCTGCGATTTGAAAATTTCCTGCCCCATTCTATCACAATGCTTTTAGCATATGTCTATGTTCAAGCTCAGGTACACATTCAAGAGTTTGGATCTGTAAGACTGTACATTGCAGAAAAAAACATGTGGCTTGTAGGGCTGATGAAGAACAAAGTGAAATTAGATTCCAGTATATTGTTTTAAATTACAATATGAAGAACGGGAAGAATTTAGTTGTGCCTGATCCATGAGGCATTGGTGTTACTGTGAATTCTTGAAGGATCTTGTACAAATATAACTTTTTTGTTCATTTCCCTCAAATAAAACCAGTTGCAATCACAATATTAGCTTTTGGACATAACTGCTAATGTAGCGGAGGCTACCACTAGGTATAATTAAGTTTCAACACCAGTATGGATTAGCAAACAATATGTCTGAAGTAGAATTATTATCATGCATTCATTCTGTGGAAAATCAGAGTAAGAAATGAGTGATTAAATTAAACCAATCCAATAAAAATTGAAAAACTACACACAGCCAATACACTGAAAAATAACTAATACACAGAAAGCATAGCTTGTAGTCATATTAAAAAACAAACAAAAAAAAAAAAAAAAAAAAAAACAAAAACAACAGGTTATAAAAACTATTCGGAAACATAGTTAATTTTATACCTAACTTTAAATACTGTTAATTTTCTTTTTAGCAATGAAAAAATGTTGAGGAACATATTGCAAATTAGCATAATGTTATCAACAATTCCAAGTAGCTAAAATTTGATTATGTATACATAAATCAAGCACTTCTGAGGTCTATCAAGTGTTTCTAGATTTTGTTGTTAAAATTCATCATAGGACTATCTTAAAAGCAATTTGATTAGGACAAACATAAACAAATCTGGACATTTACCTGAAAAATACCTCTTTGATCACAGTCTCTCAAAAGAGACATAAGAGACATAAGGCTAGCTTTTTCTTCCTTTTTTTCTTTTTCTTTTTCTTTTTTTTTCTTAATCTTGCCATATATTAAAATTATCATTCTTCTCTTATTTCAAGCTATTAGTTCTTTCCTGTATTCCTTATGGTATCCCCTTAATGATAGAGGGAACAGCAAATCTTACAGTCTGACCTAAGACATCTACCCTATCAAATCCTCATTCAATAGCTCTTTCAATTATACAAATTGATACAGTACTTTCTCGAGCAGAAAATTGTGTGTGTGTTTGCATGTATGTGTAAGAATGTATATATATCCTTCTATTTCCAATATGAAATTTGAAAAAGAAACAAATATCAGTGGTCAGTAAGTAAAAAGCCTTATCTAATTCTAGGAAATGAAGAGTCAGAAGTCTGTGGAAGTTATTATAGTCCTTTACCTGAGGTAGAATATTCCTTTGTGGTGCACAGTCCTTCTAAATTACCATAGAGCTCAGAGACAGTCAGCAACTGAATTGTATTCCTTCACTTCTGGGTTTGAATTGACACTAATTGTACAGGAATGGTATTCAGTGCTGGTCTTTCCAGCACTGAAGAGATTGCAGTGCTAACACTTAAGCATAGTCACCCCGTGGCAAGGTGACTGGAAGCAGGAATTGAAAGCTGTATGTAGATATTCTCTACAAAATTGCTATCATTTCTTGTCTCAGAACTTATGGAGCCAAGCCAGGAATGTGGTGGCAGCTTGTTATAACATGAGTCAAAAGACGTAATATAATTATATAATATAATAAATGAATGTAATTCTGGTTCACATTTTGAGTTAACTCATCACTGAAAGAAGTTACGTTGTACCTGTGTTTTTCTATTTCCAGTTTAATAATAATATTTCATCAATTTATGTGTAGTTTTGTGTACAATAAATATGATTTTGCTTCAAAGCAAAAAGCTGTAAAGCTGTTGGTTATTTCACAATAAAACCGAAATTTTGGGTGGTTATAGGTTAACCATAATCCTTGTTTACTACTGCTGTGCTTTGAACTTATTGGAACTTTTTTTGAACTTGCTGAGAATTTGTTCTTTTAAATGTGTGATTTAATGCTTACCCATACCATACCACAGACAGTAAAGTTTAGACTTCTATATATGCGGCAAAAGTCCAGGAAACAACTATGAGTAAGCAAAATCTGTAGCATAATATAGAACTGCTGAGCAATGGGAAAGAAGCTGACACACTACAAGCAATGAAAAAAGAATTACCCCAAGCATACTCAAAACTGAAGAAAACCAGAAAAGGAAGAAATGAACACCATTGGCATTGACTTTGTCTTGACAGTATCTTGGGATGTTAACATTCATCCATGATGCCTTCTCTCTTCTCCTTTGCCTAAGAAAGACTGCTCAGGAATCCTTCAACAACTGAAAGGGTGAAAAAGAACATCAGAAAAATGGAGCAGCATTAAGATAGAACAACCTGTGTGTTACAATTCTAATTGCATTATTAATTCCATCTTCTTTTTTATTTTAATGGAGGATTTTTGATTTCTGATGTGTACCATTCATTTTAACAGGACTAGCAATAGATTGTGCTATATTTTAATTTGATTAGCAATAAATTATTGGACCCATAAATTTTGTTGCCTTTTTGCCCGTAACAAAATTTTGAATATATCGAGTTGGGAAAGAAGTATAACTTGATTCTAAGGGAGTATTTCAGAATGGATTTTTTTTCTCTGTGTGTGTGTGTGTGTGTGTGTATGTCTCATTTAATAGAATGCAGTAGCGTAAGCGAGAGTGTCTGATTGAGACAAGACTGGAATGCTGAATGTTAATCCTGTTTTTCATTGGCAATCTCAAATACATTAAATGACAGTGTATTTAAGCTGAAATTGATAGTTACAGAGTCCTACTTCTTCTGGTGGGAATTTCCCAATGAAAACCCAAGGGAGTAAGCAGTGCAAAGCCCAGTATCATTTGGTTCCATAAGGCCTTATTTGAATTCCTGGACTCTTCTGTGAAGTCTATATCATCATAAGGCTGCAGACAGAAAACATGGATGCCCTGAAAAGGCTCAAAGCATGGTGGAAAGAATCAACTATGTGAAGAGAAAGGTGGAGGTCAATCTTCTGAAGGTTCCACATTATTAAGCAGTTATCAAAATCTGTTTGCAGCCCAGGATTTCAGGAAGTCACAAATATGCAACTGGGCAGATGCTGTAGCTTAGTTAACTATCATTTCTATGTCTCGCATTTTGCTTATCAGTATGAACCACACAGTTTTTTATAATCATAATTAAACCTCTTTCCTCATAAAATACTGAGGAAATAAGATATCCAGAATGTTCACCAAGCAAATATGTATTATATATATCATATAATATATATAATAAAATTTCTTTTGAAGTGATTCCACTTCTCACTAAGATGTTTTTGGTATCTGTTATAGTTTTAAATTACTGGAATACAAGAATTCAGGAAGATTTGTTCTATCGTTCTGGACAAAAAAATAAAATAAAATAAAATAAAATAAAAATCCTGTCTCTGTTGTTTCTGAAACCACTAACTGTATAACTGTAACAAAATGAAGAAATAGTTATTTAAATAAGTGTCTGACCAAACCAAGTGTTGCCTACTATGAAAACATTCTTATTGATGATCTGCTTATCCTTTCTAATTCCCAGAAGGTGTTTGAAAAATGCAGGTGGCATAGTAATATAACACTGACATTAATTTTGTATAGAGTGGCACAGCACGAATTTTACTCCCCATGTAGGTCCTAGGTATTCTTCTAATCCATCAACCAGTGCAGCAAGAGAATTCTCCTGAGTGAGTTTGTTTTCATATAAAAGCACGTTTTAAGCCATGAAATTTACATTATATTGTTAGTGAGCTGTCTTCCTTTTTTTTTTTTTCATTTTATATTTGCTATTTTTCTATACTTCTATGGAAATATTTCTCAACATTTCTCAATATCTCAACAGTGAAGAAATTTAGACATTAAAGACATAATTTTGCAATATAGCTGCTAAATTATTTTATTTTTTATGATTTATTTCAATTTATATATTTAGTTATAAAACTTTTCCTTAGACTTGTGTGAACTCTCAAAAAATGCAGATTACCGTAAAACAATAAACAGTCCCATGTTTGAGAAAATAAATATAAACAAAAAGAGAATAACCCACACTTTTCTTAAAGTGTATGTATTGTTTGTCCCAGTACTGACTCATGGGTGTCTGTGACTGGCTTCCAAATGAACTCTGAGTTGCTAGTCACAACCTTCTGAGCCTGGCAGATCTGCCAGGTTTCAGAACACAAAACTATACTCTTATCTAGTTGCTACTTTTTCAGTTTGTCAATGAGGATACCATAGGAGACAAAGTCAAAAATCTTGCTAAAGCCTAAAGCTAAAGCTAAAGCTAAACAACATCCACTGTTGTTCCCTTAACCACCAAGGCAGTCACCTCATCATAGAAGGCTATCCGTTTGGTGAAGCCCTATTTACCCTCCATAAATCTACACCGATTACTCCCAGTCACGTTCTTGTCCTTCTTGTGTTTAGAAGTGGATTATTTGCTGCATCATCTTCCCAGGGACTGAGGAGAGGTTGACCAGCCCTGTAGTTCTCTGGATCATCTTTCTTGTCATTCTTGAAAGTAAGAGTGTCATTTGCCTTTTTCCAATCTTCAGGAACTTGTGTGAATCACTATGATCTTTCAAGGATGATAGAGAATAGCCTTGTAATCACATTGACCATTTACTTCAGCACTTGTGTGTGCATTCCATCAGTTGTCATGGACTTGTTCATGTCCCATTGGCGCATAGTCTTTAACCTGATCCTCCTCCACAAAGGATTTTCTGAGTGGTCGCGGAAGCATGGATTTCCTGAAGGCTGGTTGTACCAGTAAAAGACTAAGATGAAAAAAGCATTAAATACTTTGATCTTTCCATGTCCTTTGCCACCAGGTTTCCCACCCCATTCTTTCACTGGGCCACATTCTCCCTAGTCTTTCTTTTGCTACTGATATAACTGTAGAGGCCATTCTTGCTGCTTGCCATGTCCCTTGCTAGATTCAACTCCAGATGAGTTCAGGCTTTTATAACCCAGATAGGATCAGGTAGAGTGCCTGTATTCCTCCCAGGTCACTTGCCCCTGCTTCTACCTCTTTCATGCTGCCTTTCAACATTTTTACTTTTATTTTTTTCCAGGAAATCCTTGTTTATCCATGCAGGCCTCCTACAATTTTGCTTAATTTCCCTGCTTCTTTTTGCTTGGAGCAGGGGGTCTTTGAAAATCAACCAGCTCTTTTGGTCCCTTCTTCTTTCCAAGGCCATATCCCATGGGATTCTTACAAGCAGGACCCTGAAGAAGGTCAAAGGCTGCTCTCCTGAAATCCATGTTTGTGGTCCTGCTTTTTGCCCTGATCTCTCCTCACAGGATGCTGAACTCCATCATCTCATGGTCACTGCAATCAAGGCTGCCCCCAACCTTCACATCTCCAACCAACCCTTCTTTGTTTGTAAACATCAGGTCCAGCACAGCCTTTATTAGCTGCTTGATCACTTTTATCATGAAGTAGCCATCAACTCCCTGCAGAAATGTCTTGGATTGCTTGTACCTCACTGTGTTTTTCCTCCAGCAGATATGGAGTGGTTAAAGTCACCTGAGCCTGCAAACATGAGGCTTCTTCCAGTTGTCTGAAGAAGACCTCATCTATTACTCCTTCCTGATGAGGTAGTCAGCAGCAGAAACCTACATTACCCATGTTGGTCTGCCTGCTAATCCTGACACATTTGACATAATTTAAATATTTGCACAGACCTTTTTATTTTAGGCCATTATGAGAAACGCTATGTTTGTGATTGCCTCTCCCATCAATTATGTTCTCATAGAAAACATCAGCCAGTACTTCGTTTCCAAAGAGATGATGCAAGCACCTATATGTAAGAAGAGATTTTATGCTGTAAAACAACTTCACACAAGCTCAGAAGTGTGGACAGGCATATAAATTCAAAAAAAGAGACAGAATTTAAATTTTATTATTCTCTGAGACATTTCTGTAATTTAATTTCTAAATAGCTTATAATTCTTAGAATTCTTCTTAGAATTCCCTAATAGTCAGAAAGCTTCATTGTTCTTCCTTTGGCTCATGAATTTTCATCCCAGAGTTGGTAATCCAAAAGCTAGACATAGCGATGTGGACATTCATTACTCTCAGTTCATTTTCAAGATCTGAATTTGTGTTACCATCACTTTAAAAAGTAACACCAAAAAATATATTACTGCAGCAATGGTTCTGGTTTCAGTAGATAAGATTAGAATCTAGGAAAAAAAAAAAAACAAAAAACAAAAAAAAACCAACAAAAAAATCCTTTTTACTCTTCATCAGAAATATTGAATTTTATTTTCTGAAATGTAAAACCTTTTACTGTTCTTTTTTTTTTTAACTGTACAGAGCAGATAAAGCATTTTTATTAGGAAATAAATTTTTTTTTTGTTCAAAAAAAAAGTAAAACTATTATTTTATCATCTAATATAAAACATAACTTCACCGGAACAAAACCCTCATAATGGCTCAGATTTTAGAATTAAAGATCTTTAATAACCAAATGACAAACAACTAAACTTGAATTTCCCTTATCTAAATTCTATGTTCTAAATCAGGACACTTCAATATAAATAAAATCCGAATATAACTTTCATAGATACCTAACCTGACTCACTGTTCACCATCTTAGGCAATAGTAGTAATAAAACAGTAATAATAATAATAATGATAAAGTCTGAAAGCATTAAGGGAGGTAAAGAGCAATGAAAGTGCAGCTGTCTCCTCCAGCTGCTCTAGCCCAGGACTGCTCCTGTCCAGTCGCTGGGGCCCAGCCCAGTGCCCAAGAACCTGGGGTCTCTTTCCAGGCCGATGGACACAGCTGCTGCTTTCTCTTTTGCAGATTCAGCCAGTGGCAAAGCTGAGCACATATCCCATAGACACACAGATGCACACAGACAGAGACAGGACACTAACACCATCAGCCATAAAGGCTGCCCTGGTCAAGGGCTGCCTTCAACAGCACTTACACAAAGGACTTATGTCAAACAGACACAGACATCTGAGACACCTTCCTCCTCTCCAGCTGGTAGAGATAGAAGTTGACTAGTGAAGGAACACACGCACACTTCCTTGGTACACACAGGACTCACATAAAGCACAGACACAGACAGCCAAGTACCATTCCTCCTCTCCAGCTGGTAGAGATACAAGTCCACTAGTGAAGTCACACACATATCTCTCTCTTGTTTCAAGTGCGCACACACATTCGCAGATCTTTAAGTACCTGGCGCGACCCTCTCTGTCTGTCCAGCACCATCGCCTCCTCTACGTACCCGTAAGTCTCCTTCTACATACCCTTACAGAAAGAATTCTATACACTTTCTCTGTTTGTGCCTTTCATTTTAATACCATATATGAAGCAGAGGAGACACAGTTATTTCTGTTTTTTATTTTTTTTATTTTATTTTCAAAACAAGATTTGATAATCACATTTAAAATACTAAATAAATTTGCTAAAGTAATAGTAGCATCAGGTCTTTTCAATTTTTCAGACCCAATATTTGAAGTCACTGCAATTTATTTAAAAACCTCCACACCTTTGTAGAGGTATGGTATCCTAAAATAAAATATGCTACAGGGTCTTAGAGTTTAGTGTCTAAATTTTGATCCAGACCTAGCTATATGACAAATTGTTTACAATTCATATTTTTCTGAAATTCAGGTTCATTACTACGTTATAAAAGATCCTGTCAAATTTCTACTGAGTGTCATTCAGTTTGAATTTAGGACACATAAAAGATATCAGTCTATGTCTATATCTAGATTTAGATCTAGGTCTAGGTCTAGGTCTAGGTCTATCTATCTCTGTATGTCTAAATGCCATCTAGATGTCCAACTATACTTGGAAGAGATGAAGCTAGGGTGGACTCCAAAAGGTGGTTTTAAACGTGTTAAACCAGAAACTTAACGCTTGATTAAACAGACTTCACAAGCACATCTAGTGAGTAATGCTGAGATGCGTTGAAGCATTAAAGACATTCATGTGAGACTAGAAAAAATGCCACAAGACATCTAGGATATTACTGCCATTCTCGAACAGCAGCTGGACCTTAGGTGGGATGTCAAAAGGCATCTCAAACAATGACAGTGTGTTGGATTCTGAACTAAGCCATCTCTGTATGATTTTTGTCTGAATTTGTCAGGTTTATATGGAAGATAAGTATCTAACATACATGAAAGTAGCAAGATGTAAGTAAACGCTTTCATAGAAAAACATTTATTGTACAAGGTAAGACAAAGAAGGAAATTATATGGTTGGTACTATCCAAGTGTCATTTCTCAACACAGAAAGACCTAAATATCTCACTTAATTAGACCATATTAATAAGCCTTCAGTTCCTCTGTGCTCAACAGCTGTATTAGTGACTAGACTTTAAGGCTGTGCCTGTAGTGCTAAATAAAAGAAGTCCGAAAACATATCCAAAGTTCTGAAGGCAAGAAATAATCCAACTTGTTTTAAGACAATTTGGGATTAATAATCTCTAAAAGATACTAGTCACATTCATAGTATATAGTACTTTGTTTACACCCACCTCTATGACCCTTTATGTGATTCTAATATATGCTTATCATATTTTGTGTTTTTTTTTTTTTTTTTTCTATTAAAACACTATGAAATATTGTGAGGGTTGTATTGCTGTGAACGGTATTTTGTAGCGTGAAATCAAGTACATATTCTAAGTTACTTAGAGAGCACTGTCAAGGCACATGAGATGTTTGAGAGTGTAGACATGGATTCAGTAGTTGACAGGAGTCAAAATATAGAGTTGGTGAAGTGTTATCTGTACTCTCTTTGGAACTGTAAATGCAATAAACTGTTTCAAGAATTGTGTCTGGGATTTGCTAGAGAGACAGATGGAGTGCTTCAAAAGGGCTCAGAGCAGACCAGAGACACGAGCTAACAATGATGTGGTTCCACTGCTAAATTTTCTCTTTGTCCCTCTTTTCTTTAGCAACACAAACATAGGCCTAGGTATCGAAATGTAACTACAAAAAATGCCTCCAGGTCCAGCCAATATTGAAGAAACCGTGTTCAGTATTTGGATATAAAGTGTAAGAATCAAAATCTAGATTCCTAATTCTTTATTATCTGTTCCATCATTTTGGTTTTCACTGCTTTTAGACACAACCTAAATGAGGAATGTATCTCAGAAATGCATGCAAACATACACACGATAACCAGCTAAGGGAATAATACAACAAAGTATGTTTTGTCAGACATTTTCGTCTCCTCTGGGTAGTTTGGCATTTCAAATTTGTTAAAAAAAATTATGTAAAAAAGTCCAATTTGAATAAAAGAGAAATATTTTTTTTCATTCTCCTCTTCTTTAATACAGCAACTTTTTCTATAGCATTCATGGAGTGTTATCACTAATATGAATGTCTTTATTCCAAAATACTGTGGGACCTAAGTTTCATCTCCGGAATAATCATTCTAATGCTTTACTTTTTTTTCTGTATTTCCTCTCAAAATTCCGTGATAATGTAACAGTTCTGTAATGTATGCATTAAGTTCCTCTATTTCAACATAGCATTTCTATAGATGCAATAACATCACTTGTTCGTTTAGTGCAAATAGTATCTCAAACAAGAAATGACATTTATGCAATTTTTCTATCACCTGACTTCTTGCACTTTTGTCACCTTATTATATGATTCTTCATTGAAAAGAGACTGAAATTTTCTGGTAAAGTCTTTATTTGGACTCTTTTTTCAGTTTTTTGAAGTATAATCTTGAAGTCTGATGTTTTTCGTATAGGTCTGTAAAACAAATTTGGATCCATTTTATTTGAATAAATAATCAGCATTGTTTACACAGATGTTCACAAAACTTTATATTAATTACTTTTCAATTATTAATTAGAGGGTTGATTGGAAGATCTTATTTGTCTTCCACTTTTCAATTGACTTTATTTTCACGTTTTTCTCACACATTTCTAATGCATTCATTTTGATTTTCTGTTAATGATAGGGTAGTTTGAAAAGATCATATTTCATTTACACTGAATCACTGCTTTTTTCCAATAACTTTCTCACTTGGGCTTTCTCTGCTATTAAATAAAAGTTGAGACAGAGATAGAACAGAACTCCAACACAGATGATACAGATCATCTTGCATCGATTACCCTTAATGATCATTTTTATAGAAGAATGGGCAAAAAGATAGTTGCAGTGATCCAGACCAGAACTATGACATAAGCTAACAATTAAGCAGCATAGATAGTAAGGAGCCCAGTGCTTGAATTTACTCCCTGATTTCCTTCTGTTTATCAGTGCAGCAGTTTCGAGGATTTCAGAGGGTTTGTTCAGAATAGGAAAGTTTATGGTCAGGAAAGTAGAACAAGACAGAAAGATCTGTTTTTCAAGGTCATTAAACAAGAAGTAGATTTGTGTTTAGGACATTTATTTAATATTTCTTCACCAGAAGATTTGAGCTGTCTCTATTTACAGCATTATCCTACCTTAGCTTTTTTTTTTTTTTTTTTTTTTTATCATGTACAAATCAAACATAGCTTTACGGATTAAGAACTACCAATGACTTTTCTTGGTGTACACAGTTCAGGAAAATAAATTTGTGGGACAGATTTACAACAGCTCTGTTTTAAGGTATACTTAAATTGGGAGTCTTTTCACATATTTACCTTTACTTACTTGTATAATGGAAATGACATTTAAGTTTCTGTTAAATATTAGAGACTTTATTAGCCAAACTGCACAAACTCACATTAACAGTGTATTTGATTTTAGATTTTAGTACTTAATCTAAGCACTAGTTGTCAGATCCTACTTACACTGACTGATGGAAAGGAGGAGGGAGCACAGGAATGTGATCGCTCCTTCAAGACACTGGTATAGAGGTGAAATGGGTTTAACTCTGGAAACATGTGAGGAATACAACTGAAAATATTAGATCTCTTCAGAGACCAAGCTGTTGCAAAACTTGCAAAAACTAATAAGAAAAAATCAATGAATATATCTAACCAAAGAATAACAAGATGTATGACATAATAAAAGATATAAATACAAGAAGAGTATAGTAATAGAAACAAAATATTCATTTACAGTGACTATTCATTAAGAATTCTTTATCTTCTCACTATTTTTCATTAGTAGCCCTGAAAAAGTGCTTCTGAAGAGATGATTTACAGTATAAATTTGTGACTTTCTTTTTACCCACTGCAGCAGTAAATCAGTTGAATTCACCCTGTATGCACAGAATAAATGTCCTGTGCATATAATGCATATAATAACAATATTGCACATATAATAATAATAATGCACATATAATAATAATATTATTACTTTCCAGATAAAGCTGTGTGATTATGTAGTTATGTACACACATGTAGAATTTCCAGTGCAACATCAACACAAAGGGAAATAAATACATAATTTTTAAAAAGTAATGCTGTTGAGACTTCTATATATAGAATTCTCAAAGGTACATAACAGTAATCTTACACAAAAAACCTATTTCCTTATGTAAATAATTAAAAAACAAAACAAAACAAAACAAAACAAAACAAAGAAATGAAACAAAAACAGGTATAAAATTTTGAAAAATTACTTAAACTATTATTTCAAATTAAATATGTCATCCGCTGTTAAAATAGTGTGTTTATGTGTATAATAAAGAAGATAATTGCCTTCCACTGTATGACTAGAGAAAAGTTCAGTTTTGGAGGTTGTCAGTCATGCTTCTACAAATTTGACTGAAAGGCTATTTTGAAACAATGAGATATTTTAAAGACCCTTTAATATGAAATAAACTCTATTATTTTCTAAGAAATTCTGATTAGTTCCTTTTGTGTAGTTCTTAACATAAATAAGAACATAAAGCATAAAACATAAAACTAATTTAACCTCATAACTTCCCACTCATAGAAACACCATAATTTTACATTGTGATAAGGAAAATTGCTTCAATATTTTATAATTTCTATTTTAAAGTGTCTGGATTAGTGTCTAAGGGTTAGATTTTGTTATGTAACAGTCCAAAGATTTTGAAATACAGCAAGGATCTCTTTTACCTAAGGATCCACTGTGTCTATGTCTTTAGCAGCTAAGTAAATAGAGATATACTAAATAAAAGTATAAAGGAGAATGCAGTAGGCAGTGTTGTGGAAGTGGAAGTTCAGCAATTTTTCAGAAACTTGCATGTCTGCTTAAAGGAGTAGATGCATTGCCCTTTATTTTGAGCTCACCTTGTTATTTCACTGTTATTTCAGTGTTTTTTGTCTCTCTCTTTCCTCACATACCAGCTAAGAACTTAACAGCTATTACTGGGTTAGACCACAAGCATGCTCTCCCTCCCACCATGTTCCAAGCCAACTTAACCCTCCAGAAATGTTTCCATTTGTAGAACGTGCAACATGAAGG
>VXAL01006426.1:3328-28769 GCA_013399475.1 Chauna torquata
CTGGGACTTCACTCATGTCTTTGATACACTTCATGAGGCTTCTGTCAGGCCATTTCTCCAACCTGTCTAGATCACTCTGAACAGAAGCCCTGTCCTCCAGCACATCAACTGCTCACCCCAGTTTCGTGTCATCTGAAACTTGCTGAGGGCTTTTAAGATGATCCAAAGAGGATCTAAGCTACTAGGATTTGTGGTTTCTTAAGACTTCATCTTTTTGTTGAATGTATTGCAATTTGCTTTATTTGTTCTTTGAATTATTGGATCTTACGAAACTCATATTGCATAGTCTAGCCAGTTATTTTAATGCTTTGAAGAGATTCTAGCAATTCTTATATCTTATTATAAGCTTTGAATCCTTGAAGCCTTGAGAGCAGTGCACAAGGTCAGACTGGATTAATAGAATGGTGCCACACTCAGATTGACAGTTTCAGCAATATTTTGGTTATAAAACAGGAAACATAGTGTTGCAGGTTATTACAAACTATCCACACACTCTTGATATCCCTTCAGTGCTCAGGGAGCTTCCTTTTAAACCACATTATTTTTATGCCAATACACCACTTCTGCAAGTTATTTCAGCTATATGAGATCCAGTGGAGAATGAATGAAACACACGGATACAGCAGTGTTTCCTAATAACCTCTGGAGGTAGCACAGTGTTCATAAAGGCAAAAAATCTGTTTACCAAAGAGGAACAAGTCTCTGCTTCCATACAGACCTGACCTCAGCCATGGAAAAACCAGACTAATAAATATCAGAAAAAACTATACCTCTTTATCCTCCCTAGCTGTGTTCATTTGACACAGCAGTTTCTGGGATGAATATATGTGTTGAATAAATGAGATTTTACTTGTCTTTCAAAGAAATAGAAGAGATAAGACAGAGGAAATCTTGGGAATGTGCAACTGATCTGCTGACTTCAGAGCTCATCTGGTCTTATAACTGATCACAGCTCTGATTGACTAAGAAACACATTTATGGATTTATAGACACTGTAACAAGCCTTCAAAGAATAGCTTCTTGATAATTGGCTGATAGATCTTTCCTTGATCTACCAAAACGCATTAGGAGTCAATCTAAGAATCTATGATTCTTTTCAGAGATGACACTGCCAGTTTGAGTTTTCGCTTACTAAAAGCAGTTTTTATTTCATATTAGCTCCTGTTGGAAGCCAGATAGCCTGTTGAGGGTCACAAATTGCTTTATTTGCAAAGGGCCATGTATCCTTGGGGGACTCATGCACATTTTTTTCCAGACTTTCCCTCCTTAAGGCAACAGCCAGCATAAAATCTATAATTCAATTGTGTATATATATATGTATATTCCATACATCAGATAGGTAGCATAGTCATGTATATACTTTTGCACAGAGAAAAGTTATCTGCTTTTGCCATAACAATATTTAGTCCCCGTGATGAATCTTGAACCTGCAGCCAGATTTACACACTGGTAAAGTTCTACAAAGTTCCACTAAAGCCAGCAAGGCCCTGAAGATGCCCTGTTTTAATTCCTCTTTTACTGCCTGTGTAATAAGATGCCTAGGAGTTTGTCTTAAATGAAGACAGACCTAGCTATTTCATGTGGCAGCAGTAGGATTAGCATTTTATTTGACACCCCACACCTCCGATGCCCTGAGTATGTGCAACACATCTTTTGGCCATGTTCTGCACATTATAGAGTGTCCATCTGTTTGGGCAAAGCACAAAAGGAGCTACGTACATAAATACTTCTCTGCAGTGGGAACACCCACCCTCATCACTGTTTCAAGAACCAATGTCTCTCACACTCATACAACCTAGCAGCACACAGCTGGCTTAAATCCAGTCTTTTTGTTTCCTCACACCTCTGTAATTCTAGGTGCTGATCAGCTGGCCAGTGCTTACCCGTCATTTAATACTGCCTCTTTACTACCTCAGGTGTCACAACCATATTTAAGCACCATGTGAGGAAAGTACTAACACACTCAATTTAATTGATGGGGAATGATGACAAAGAGGATGATCACCAGATCAAAGACAGGTCTTCAACCTAAATGCCTACATATCTAAATATATTTTTCTTCTAAGCATTTGCAACAGAGCTGACATAGTAGCATGCATTTATGATGAATTATCATTTCTGCTGAAATCATAAGCAGTTTTGAAAATCTAACAATGGGACCAAATTTTCAGTTTTAATGTAGATGACATAAAGCCATTTCTTATTTAATTGCTAATGGAGGAGAGAGTAGTTCCTGTGACAGGGAGAACACCTGGATTAAAAATTCCCCTGCTCTTTCAAATTTAATTTTATATAATATTTAACAGAAAATGGTAGGACAGATTCTTGAAGCATAAAGGCTAGGCAAATTTGTGAGAATCTCTGACACCAGTAACTTGTAAAAATGACACTGAAAAGTAATGTGTATTCATTTATTCAATTGAATCTTTATTAAAATGAACAAAATCCTGTAGCTGCAAAGCTTTCAAAGAGGTGAAGTGTTTATAGCATAGAGATTTTAACTGTAACTTTATCTCCAAACAGTATAACAGCAAATATTATGATTATAAAACAGCTCTAAATATCTGTGTAGGCTGTCTACATTTCAAGAATTCATTGAAATTAATTTGTTATAATCCAATAAGAACATTTCTGGCCAAGAAAATAACTGAGGATGATAGTTTTAATGAAACACATTAGTAAGTTTAAGAAGAGAATATGCAAACAACATGCTACAGGTGAGGCTGTGGAGATGTTGGAGGGAATCTTCTCTTCAAATCTATTAACATGCAAATGGTGAATGCATAGACTAGAAAAAGCAAACAAACAAAGTGAAATCTAAGGACTTGTAAAGCAAGCCACCCCACTGTGGGGAATCCTCCCCACAAGGCCATTACTTGGACCTCTGCTGTTTTTAATCTATGTAAATGACAGAGACAGATGGAAAACAGTACTCAAGCTGCATTCACTGATTACACAAAGTGAGTGAACAGAAAAAGGAACTCGGTTTCCTCTGAAATCAAGCTGCTATGTAGTAAATAAAATTCAGCATTGACAAACATAAATGAGCACATGCCACATGCAGCAGTAAACAGCACAGAAGATGAAACGAACCACAGTAAGCAAAATCTGAAAACCTGGAAGGGACCTCAATGAGCCACAGGACTTATCTCAAAAGCACCTTTAGGATGGATGCAGAGAATTTCTTTTTCTTTAAAACCTTGTGTATCCTGACAGAATGGAGCTCTTCTGGAAAGCTGAAGTGCTATATTTCTCTTTGTAATGCCCATGTATTTATTATCAGTACACCACGAAAAACACAAAATCAGCTAGGTGTTGTCTCACTTCATTTTAGATATTCAGGATGTCAGTTGCCCCAGCTTTTCCAAGTCCCATAGCTGTTCCACAGAAACTTACAAGATATGTCAGCCAAAATAAATACTAAAAGGAAACAAAAACTTTGTAATTTTGTATAGACCACTCAAGGCACCAGCCTAAATACTGACAAAAGCAAAGTAGCAATTTCACAAATCTCCCACTGAAAGGCTAGATGCACAGCACTTGCTTAAGTAGGAGATTATGAAAGAATTCTGAAATTATTTGGAAGACTGTTATTTCCTAATGGCAACCAATTTTTGAATGCACATGCTCTGAAGTAAAACTGTGACTGCTATTATAACCTGCCTCACTGACCATAACCTGACCTCATTCCTCACTGGATGAGGTGTGAGTTAGGCAGGAGACATGGTCACTGCCCTTTAGTTCCTTGAGTAGGCTGGACCTAAAAAACATGTCTGGAAGGTTAGGTAGACTTCAAGGCTAGAGTAAAGAGGCTAAAAAGTCAAGATTTCTACAGGCATGACCGTGATCATGACCTGGATCCATGAGGCTGAGGTTGGTCTCATGGAAAAAAAAGCCACAAAGTGTGTAAATCCTCCTGCACTGTTACACCCTCCATTACTTCTATCTTGTGGCAAAACTGAGTAATAAAGGTACCTTCCCCTTTCTTCTCATATTTGTAGCTTTGCTTTTATGCTTGCTGAGCTAAACCCTAATTAAACCTGTGTTTAGATGCTAGACAGTCCTACTCAAGCCAGTATAAACTTCTGCCACTCCTTGCTGCATGCTCCCATTTGCCTACCACCCACTTCCAGATGCCAGCATGAGAGTTTGTGTTGCAACATGTTGTCCCAGATCTTCTGGAAAATATTCCTCCCGTCCCATGCCATCCCCCTGTAATTCCAAAAAAACTCTCCGAACTCAGAAAGCAGATGGATGGCCAGGGTTGGAGCACAGGCTGCTGGAAGAGGCCAGGCAAAGGTGTCAGTGGTTTAAACTAGCACAGCTGAAGAAATGTCATTTAACAAACAGATCCCCAAAGCCTCCTGGGGAACAGCCAGGTTTTCTTCCTGGGGAACGCTCTTAGAGCACGTATCACAAGAAATCTGAAGAGCTGCAACATCAGCAATAAAGTCTTTTTTTTTTTTTTAATCAAGAAGGACATTTGGATCACTTATACTTCTCACAAAGCCTTTTTATACTTCCTGGAGCTCAGGAACTGATGTTGTAGATGGTCATTATTGCTGGCTGAAAAATGGCATGGGAGGGGGACTGTGGTTTGCCAGTGCTTTTGCACTCTCTGGCAGTAGAAGTAAAAGGAGTAAGAGGAGAATGACTCCCCAGGGCTGTTTAGTACAGAAGGAGCCTTTGTCTGCACAGTGTTCTCAGTATAAACCTTTGGGCCGAGAGCACTCACAATCCTAAACTGGAATATGTAATTCAAGGGGCGTAAAGTCTACCACAGGAGGGGGATGAGGAAGGAGGCAATCTCACAGTGCCCTTCTCTGTCCTTTTGTACCAGATTACAAGGCAAGAAGGCAGAAAGGATAAAGTTGGACAGGCAGTGTTGTATGACTAGCACAGCCTATGGCACCCTGTGCAGAGCAGCACAGATCAGCAGTCTGGGGAGGGGGTGATGGAAGTTAAAGGAAATTAAAGGAAAACAAATGCAGAACAGATGCCAAAAAGCACATTTTCCTTCAGAGAATAATAAATGCATATGGTGGCCGTCCAGACAAGGTTACTAGGGCAGGAATAACAAGGTCATTTCATAAACAATTAGCTGCTCTTCAGGGCGAAATGCTAGCAGTGACCAAGTTGGACAGCAGACATATGAACAAAGAAGATATTCTTTCCTTTCCCTTGCACTAGGGACATTCCTCTTTTAACACTCTTGTTTTCACAGTTACTGTTTCCCTGCTAGAATTCCCTGGTAAACCTCAGTCCCTCTCTCCACTAAGGCCATCAGGAAGAAACAGATTAGTGTCTGCTCTGATAACTAGAGGTGTGTGTGTGACCCTGAATGTGTGTGTGTGATGTGAACTCTTCTCAGTTAGGAACCAAAGACCACCAACGTATTTGACCTACAGGCAGTCAATAATCAGTTTCCAATTGGTAATAACTTAAAGTTGCTTCTGATCCTGGGCTATGGTTCAAAAGGAGTTACATGGCTCCTCAATCAAGACAACCTCTCAGGCTGTAGTAAGGCTATATGTACATTACTGGCAAACTCCTGTATTACTAAAAATGCCTTCAGGAGAGAACTAGGAAATATAAATGATTTCAGGTTTAAGTACCTAGAAATCTGTTTAGCTCCCAGTTGTGTCATTCACCAGCTAATCTATGACTGTGCTGTTGCTTAATTTGGTAATTTATGTGTTACTGTCTAAACAGTGCTTTCACTGATGATCTGGGCAGGGAGGAAGAGCACTAAGTTAGGAAGGATACAGAATGAAGAAGGCACCAAAGTGCATCCTTATTTTAACCTAAGGTGTATTGGGTTTACATGGTAAGGGTTTGGTAGCAGGAGGGCCACAGGGGTGGCTTCTGTGAGAAGATTCCAGAAGCTGCACCATGTCAGATCAGAGTCAGCTCCAGCCGGCTCCAAAAGGGACCTGCCGCTGGCCAGAGCTGAACCAATGAGTGATGTTGTTTGCGCCTCTGTGAGAGCAGATTTAAGAAAGGGAAAAATTGCTGTGCAACAGCAGCTGGGAGAGAGGAGTGAGGAACAGCCCTGCAGACACCAAGGTCAGTGAAGAAGGAGGGCAGGAGGTGCTCCAGGCGCCGGAGCAGAAGTTCCCCTGCAGCCCGTGGTGAGGCCCATGGTGCAGCAGGCTGTCCCCCTGCAGCCCATGGGGTACCACATGGAGCAGATCTCCACGCTGCTGCACATGGAGGAGCCCACGGTGGAGCAGGCTCCGGGCCGGACCTGTAGCCCGTGGAGAGGAGCCCACGCAGGAGCAGGTGATCCAGTGGGAGCTGCCACCCGTGGGGGACCCGTGCTGGAGCAGTTTGCTCCTGAAGGATGGACCCCGTGGTACGGACCCATATGGGAGCAGCTCTTGAAAAGCTGCAGCTGGTGGGAAGCCCACGCAGGACCCGTTCGGGAAGGACGGCATCCCGTGGGAGGGACCCCACGCTGGAGCAGGGGAACAGAGAGCGACCACGAAGGAGCGGCAGAGACGAAGCGATATGGGCTGACTGCAGCCCCCATTCCCCGTTCCCCTGCGCTGCTCGGGGGGAGGAGGTAGAAGAGGGTGGATGGGGGGAAGGTGTTTTTAGTTTGCTTGTAGTTTCTCACTGCTCTAGTCTGCTACTGATAGGCAATAAATTATATTAATCTCCTTAGATTGAGTCTGTTTTGCCCATTATGTTAATTGGTGAGCAACGTCCTTGTCCTTATCTCAACCCTTGAGCCCTTCTCCATCGTATTTTCTCCCCCTCTTCCTTTGAGGAGGGGCAGTGAGAGAGCAGTTGCAGTGGAGTTTGGCTGCCCAGCGGGGTAAAACCACTGCATAAGGATATCACCAACATATTCTTAAAGGCTCGTTATTACTGCAGCTGAGAGTTCCTGGGACTACTAGCCTTTTCTGCAAAAATCACAGCTAAAATACTGGTTCTCATGGTACTAAACTTAGAACCATCCAGCAAACTTCAACAAAATCTAAATATCTTTATTTCCACTGTGAAGCCTCTAATGTGCCTTATATCAATGTCTGCTGGCTATCAGTTAGAGCACTCTTAATTTTGAGAGGCAAGTAAAAAACCTTGTTTAGATGTTCATGCATGTATACAGTAGGTCATGCATACACAGTAGGTCAAAGAATAGATAGAAAGGTTTATTTTTTTTCCCAAAAGTTTTGTCCAGCCCACTCAAGGAAATGGCTCGCACTCTGTATTGACATGGAACAGACTGATCTTCATACCAGACCCTACTGTCTTAAAAGGATTTGATCTGAATGAGAATTAGGTGCCAAGTAGAAGAATGAAAGTAAACTACTAACCCTAAGGCTCATCAGCTTTTGGACTTGGACCAAATACAGAAAACTACCAAAAAAAAAAACAATATAGCAGTGCTATGATCCATTGAGAAAGGAAAGCAGAGTTCATTTGAATTGTATCATCTTGGCTCACTTGGTTGTGTTTTTTTTTTTTCCCCTCTATTTTTAAAAGCCACCTCTCCTGCTTGAATACTCCTTTACCTTTTTGGTGCAAGAAAATAAGAGATGCGAGGACGAAGGGGAAGAAAGTCAACAGAGAAACAGAGGAGTGAAGGCAAAATCCATTCCTCTAACTTTTTTCTTTAATTCCCTTTTGTCCAGCACAGGACAAAAGGACAAAGTCAAATTTAAAAGTCAACACAAAATCAACAGCAACATTTTGAAAAATACATTCAAAAAGACATTCTTTCATTCAAAAAGGAGTACACTGAATTAAAATGCAGTCCCTATTTCAGTGACTAGAAATATTTTGACCAAATCTAAACTGAAGAACTAATTTCTTTCAGCTGCAAAAGGGAATACAGCACACAGCTCTGATACCCCTCAGAGCTTGCAGAAGTTTGGAGAAACTGGCTGCAGAAAGGTTTGGCTTGGGAGTTTTCAAGCTGGCTGATGATTTTCCTTAGGATTTACCTTGAGGCCAATACTGGATGTTGAGGTAGATGTTTGGCGTTTGATGATGCAGAGTTCAGCTGTTAGGTTTGTGACAGCCTAAACAAAAGCAGAACAATTGAACTCTTTCTTTTTTATATTTTTGCACCCAAACACTCCTCAGCTTCCCTCTAGCGATTATCATTTATTTTCAAGTGCTTGTCCTTTGCAAACATCTCAGACTTGGAAGAGGCTTCTGCTTGCTGAATGCACTTGCTAGAGGCTTCCTTGCCCTAATCAGGTGAAGGTTTCTGACTCTCTCTCAATTAAAACCAGGAGGAGACATTACAGACAACATAGCTTGCAACTAAAGCAGATTACTCAGCCCCCACACAAGCGTTTCCCCTGGCAGATCCTGGGAGACCATTGCCTTTGGAGGAGTGGAAAAGAGGAACGTGAAGAGGGTGAGCTAGGAAGGGAAACTTCCAGCAACAGATTTACTGGGAAGGGGAAAGGAGATGTGATCCTCACCTTCTGGGCACATATATGCCAGGTGGGGGACACGTCTCTGGGACAGATGCTGAGAAAGAGCATGGACGAGATCAAAATATGATGAAAAAAGTGGACCAAATAAGCTAGACTCGCACAAGTTACACATAGGGAGCCACATAGGGAGCCACATACAGGCAAATTCAGTAGTGTCGGTACCAGCATACCTTAGCTGTAAGTCAAAATCAAAAATCTATTGCAAGTGATGACAGTGGAAAAATGGCTTAAAACATGCAGAGACATGAGACAACTGCAAACCAAATCAACCCCAGGAAGAGTTCATGGATTTACAACCAGCGTGAACAAAGTCCATTTATATTTAAGCCAATAAACAAGGTTCAAATATAAAACTCAATGAAACCCATGCAGATGAATCTGTGAGTGCTGATGTTAACAATGTGTTTTAACCAGAATGACAAGAAATAAGTTAAAGCCAAGAGGATTTACAAGGAAACAGAGAGACAAGACTGAGTTAAAGAAGGATCCATATTATCATAGCCTCATATATCCACAATCACCTTCAGATCTTTTGGGACACATCCATTGAAAATAAGTACTTGTGCTTCTTCTATCAAATTGGTGGCCAACAAGGATTACTGGTATGAACAGTAAGAGTGTGAATAACCCTATGTCATGGTTTTGGCTGGGGCAGAGTTAATTTTCTTTGTAGAGGCTCACACAATGCTGTATTGTGGATTTTTGATGAAAATAATGGTGATGTTTTGAGTTGCTGCAGAACAGTGTTTATGTAGAGCCAAGGACTTTTTTGCTTCATGTGCTGCCCTGCCAGCGAGGAGGCTGGGGGTGCACAGGGAGCTGGGAGGGGACAGGACCAGGACAGCTGGCCCAGACTGACCAAAGGGACATCCCGTACCATACAATGTCATGCTGAACAATAAAACTGGGGTGGCTGGCAGGGGGGGGCCACTGCTCGGGAGCAGGCTGGGCATTGGTCAGCGGGTGGTGAGCAATTGCATTGTGCATCACTTGCTTGGTATATTTTTTATTATTATTATTACTATTATTATTATTATTTTCCCTTCCTTTTCTGTTCTATTAAACTGCCTTTATCTCAGCCCACAAGCTTTTACTTTTTTTTTTCTTCCGATTCTCTCCCCCATCCCACTGGATGGGAAGGGGAGGGGTGGTAAGCGAACAGTTATGTGGTGCTCAGCTGCCTGCCAGGTTAAACCACAACACCCTACATTGCAAAAGCGGCCATCCTTCCAAGTTATTTGAACAGCAAATTCTCACAGCCCCTCAAGAATTCTGTCTCCAAGCTCCCTGTAACTGCTGCATTTGGTGCAGCAGTTATTATAGGAGACCAATTCAGTTAAAAGTCTCTAAGAACTCAGTTCGTGGATCAGACAATATAAAATCAGTTACAAAGCTGTAAAGTTGCTGCAGGTAGGAACCAAAATGCTGGAAGCTGCACGACAGCAGAGGTGCTGTCATGCATCTTTTGAGACTTTTTTAAAATGCAGTCTTTTGGCAAGGCGCCCCTGTTGTAATTGATTTAAATATGTGATGACTGTGATTTGGGAAAGTCTAGTCACTAATGAGCCTTGATAATTATAACAAATGATAGCTACTGAGAACTAGCAGGGACACACAAGTAAAATCTCTCTCATTCCAAGGACAGCTCAGTATAGTTCAAACTGCAGACTATAAACTTTGTTAGGTGAACTGAACTGTAATTATAATTTATCTTGGCAGCAATATGGGGAATAATATGTATGTTAAAAATACAAATCTTTTTCTAATATTTGTAGGTGGTTGCAATTTAAAGCTCCTGGGAGGTTTTTTTTGGTTTGTTTGTTTGTTTGTTTGTTTTTCATTCCAGAACTGGTTGCCCTACCAAGTTACTTGAATTTTGATGATGACTCCTTACCAGTGCCTTATCTGCCAGGCCTGTGTACAACAAACATATTCTTCATAATGATGGGGTTTTTTTTGCAGATTTCTGTGCCACTTTCTAGCGGTGACTTCATATTTTTTCCTTCAGTATAACTGATAGGACATAAAAATTGATAGGACGTGTATATAGGAGAGGGCACATTACAAAATATTCATACTAACACATAATCTTATATGACAAAATTCATGTTATACATGTCCAGTACAGCTTTTCTATGTGTGGGCATTGGATTTGGGAATTTTGCCTGAAAAGTTTCACCAAGTTGAAAACTTTCACCATACTGAGAAATGTGATGCAAGTCTGTATATTTGAGTCTGTTGCTTTGTTACCAAAGCCCTATCAAGAATAACAGGGAATTAGCTTATTGTTACTTTCTGTGTCAATAAAAAAAGCTGGATGGAGTGAATTTGATATCTTCAGCATGCCTGAGTGCACTTGAAAGACTTCTGAGAAAGGCTCACTTAATTTGTTTCTAAAAACTTCAATAAACCTGTACACATAAAAAAAAGAAACCCTGACCTTTTTCCTTCTTGGTGCAGAGAAACATTAAATCCCAGAACCATATAACTCAATTCTGAGGTAAGAAAGCCAAGAGCTAGCTATTATTTTGTCATTAGGACAGTGAGACACAGGGGAAAAAAAAAAAAAACACACAGAGGAATAATGAAATTTTGCCAATTACATTCTGGTACATTCTTCATCAATCTTCATTAAATATCAAAAGAATTAAAGCAAAAAGCCTACCAATACCTATTACTGGAGGAGCTCAAAAAGTGAAAAGGTTTTTTTTCAGTCTAAGGAAGTATAATTTCTTTAATTGCTTTAGGCCTTCAAAAATTTATTTCTGAGAGTTGGAGATTCTGATAAAGTGGCTTTCTGAAATAAAACCGTTCCCCTATTTTTCTTACTAAACATCGAAGTCAACAGTATTGGGAGTGCTAAGACCGTGAGAAGCGTCATGCCTCTGACTGGAGAGTTACTTTCAAAGTGCAGCTATCGCACCCCAAGATTAGCCTCTATAGCCTGTGGAAGTAATTATCCCCCAAGCTAAAGAGTGCAAGAGTCCTTCTCAGGGCTCCTGGGTTCACAGTCCACCAAGGCCTACCAACGAGAATATAAAAAACACTATAGACACACTGTCCTGGGAGCAAAAATGCCCGATGACATGGAAGACCAGTGAGCAGCTCTTTCTTGGGCTTGTTGCATGGACAGGCTTTTCAAGAAACTAGAATTTTCAAGATACCAGAATTACTATGCACACCAAAATTAGGAGCATAAATTCAAAAAAGAAGTCTGGGAAAACACAGGTTTATATGCCTGAAATTAGATGTATAACATTTCACCCAGCAACCTTCCCAGGTAGCTAAACCTGTGATTATTGGGTGAGCATAAAAACACGCTGGTCTTTTCTGAACTGACTATCCTAGCTCCAGTCTTTTGACAAAAGTTATTTATGATCAGATATTTTTGATCTCATGTTTCTGCAAGAGCATGATTTACTGAGTGTATTCAGATCATTCATAACTCTCCCAGCTTCTACTGAGTTAAAATAATACTGGTGGTGGAAGTAACAACCTTTTGCATAATGGCTGTCTGATAAATACCCACATCAAAAGTCCAGAAGGTAGAATGGAATTAAGAGTCCAACGTATTAAAGTTTACAAAGGTAAAACTAGGCATTCCTGAAACAGTATTTTCTTGGCAGAATTTTCTTTTGGATCATCATCTTCTGCTCACTTTACTTAAGTCCAGTAATGTGTGGTTTTGCAAACATAAATTATTTAGACTTTTTATTTGTTGGATAGTGCTAACGGTGATTCAAAACGAAAAAGATCATTGGTATAGTATCAGGTGGAAACTAAGTTTGTCTTCCATATAAAACTTCAGAGCAGCTATAAATCATTGTTCTGAGAAAAAAACTGTTACTGTTGCCTAAATTTGAAATTTGAGTCATTTTCCATGTTTCTAAGTAACATGAAGTGCATGGTACTTTTACTAAATTATTTTCCCATTTTTATTTTTCTCCATAAGGGATTAAGACACAAATAAAAAAAAAAAATTAAAACCTTCTGCTACTTCCCAGGAAAATCTTATTGTAATTTCACATGTGATTTCCATACAATCTCATTCATCTCCAAGGACGTTTTTAACTTTGTGCAATATCTGTCCTGGCCACATCAATGTTTGAGTTGCATTCTCTTTAATCCTTCTTATCCCCCCTCATTTACATTCTCACTGTATAGAAAAATGCTCCATAAACTTTGAGACCACAGAAATATACAGATTTTAAGATCTCACTAAAGCAATGTTTCTGAAATGAAAGTAACAATCAACCACAGCTGTAGGCAGAGGTCCTGAACACTATTCGTTTTAGCTCACAGGTTTGAATGTATAATCAAGCACTTACTCTTTGATGCAATATGAAATTGTCATATTAGCAAAGTCAATAATTAGTAAATCTATGTTTTAGTAAAAGGATGCTGAGTGAAATTAGAATTATTTAGGTTTAAGGCTTGATAATATATTGAAATGTACTTAATGGTGATTTAAAGTAGCTTACTTGTTTTGAGACTATAAATTTGTAAGGACTGATTTCTGGCATACATAGGAATGCTGTGAAAACCAACTTTCTTGAAATATTTTAGCAGCCATGCTTCTGGTAGCTAAAAAAAAAAAAAGTTTGCAAAAAAAGACTTAGTTTCAAATGTAAGTTAAAGTTTGTAGGCCTAACAGAGGTGCCTCTTTTTCTTACCTTGTTCTCCCACCCCTGTGATAATCCTAAACTCAGTTTTTATTTGTCTGAAGACAGACAAGAAACATAATGAAGTTTTGCGTGCACTGCTATAGTCACGCAGCTCCAATAAATTTATGTCTAGTTGCTTAACACTCAGCTTTTCACAGTATTCTGTAAAGTGAAAGTTAAATCTGTGGGTTTTTTTGTTTTTGTTTTTGTTTCTGCATCAGGATAACCTGAAAAATATGCTTTTCTTCTAGTAATGTCTTCTGAGTCTTTCTCACCCTCTTCTCACTCTAAATCAACTGCCATCAGTGGATGGGAATGGGCTATTTTAATTTCTCTCACATGCATGATGGCTACCACAAGATGCACATAAAGAGCAGCTGGAGCTGTGCAGTGGATGGGAATAGGTGGGGATGTGCAAGGATCCCGCCATCCATGGGTGGATGTGGGAAAGGCAGGGATGTGCAGGGATCCTGCCATCTGTCGCAAGGCCCAGAGCCCCACTGAACCAGCTGGTGACACAGTAAGAAAATCCAGCCAAGTGGGCACCCATTGTTTATCTCCCTTCATTGGTTGTTCATACACATGCAGATCCCCCACATGCAAACTGTTGCATAATAGACCTCAAAACACGAAGTGGCATCTTCAACCAAAGTAAACTCTCTTAGGGTGTATAGATTACCACTCAGACTGAGCAATTATAGCTTTCGGTTACACCAGGTCAGAATTTGGACCTTTACTCAGCCATCAACAGACTGAAATGTTAAGGAGAGGGGATAAGAGGACAATGCACAGCAATCTCAAAAACTTCATGATTTTTATTCATTTAAAGTTGCAATAATTTTTACTGTGTCTTACACAAAGCACCCACTACGGAAAATGAGGACTTCTACTCAAAACCCAAACATAGACTTTTGGAAAAAATAATCTCTTTTTCATGAAGCCAGGGACAAGTATGGATGTTTTTCATGAGTGCACAAGTGTCTCAAATTAAGCTGTGCTTGCAACACTTTAAATCTGATGTGATTTCCATGGTCATTGTTTGCATCAGTGTATTCTGCCTGACAATAAGATGAAAGATAAAGTTTAGAAACTGAAGCCATAAAACTACATTAAAAGTTAGCTTAGTGTCTGTTTGACATTATTTTTTTAAGAACCTATCCTCACGTGTTTGTTTGCATGTACAATTTCTGTGACTTAGTGTCTTTACTTTTTACCTCCTCTTTCTCCACTGCGTATATTTTCTAAACTAAATAAAAGAAAGCTGGGCCCTCCAAGTGCCTGATCCCAGGCAATGTCATCCTGGTTTAGGATCCAATCCAGAATCAGTGAAGTGTTATAAATCTGATCACGATGTTAAGCCATTTCATTTCAGAAAGACCTCTGTATCTGGAAGTGATTTAAAGGATATGTCAGTCAAAATATGATTGGAGTAGCAACTGCTATCATATGAACTAGCTTCATTATTACTGAAATGGAACCACTCTTTCTTAAACTCATGCTGTATGACAATAAGTTCTCAAATACATCAAAGCCTTCTATGATTTACACACAAAGCCCACAACTTCACAGTGAAATGACATTCATCATAATAAAAAAAAATTAATAAAATGTTTCTCATATCTGCAGCTGTAGCAAATTTTACCGAACATCTTCCTACTCATTGATCATGTAAAATGTACCCTTTTGCATCTGGTGTATGCAGTTTAACCCTTATTCCTTCCTTTTTGTGAACTGGATACAAAATGTAAGCAGGAAACTTTTCAGAAACACAATGAAAAATATTAAATTTCAGTTGCCTTTTAAGCCCTTAAAAATCTAAAATGAAAATTTTCATGATGTACTGAATACAAATTACAGTGTTTGGAGATACACTGGATAATCTCAGAGGTCAAAAATGTACTAAGACCCTCATGCCTATATAACCTTTTCCTGAATGAAAATCCTTAATAAATATCCTTTGGTTTTATCTCTCAAGGAATTAATCAACAGAGAATGCTTATTTGCATTTCATTTTAACACATGAGCTAGAGGACCTCAAACCAAGCTGGCCTGTTGTAGATTTGAAACAGGATGTTGTGGGTGCTAGAAGTGATCTATTGAACAGTATTAAATATGAAGTCAGGCTCAGAAACTCCCTGAGCCTCAAATTGCTTAAATTGCCAGAGACTGGGAAAGTACCACGGAAAAATATCAGTATTTGTTGTCCCGTTTCTTATACTGTTCCTTAGCCATCTATTTTTGGCACACTCAGTGACAAGGCACAGTGGCATATGATATAAATTATACAAGTACTTCTCCCCACAAATAACTACCCTTACACTACATGTATCCTAGCACCACAACTAACCCAGCAATACCTTTCATGTCTAGCCCTGCAAGAACACTGTGGCCTCCAAGAGACCTTGGATCACATAAACTTCGGTTTGTGAGTCCAGAAGACACCTTGTCTTGTCTATCCATGTAATCTAAGGCAGAATAAGCAGTATACCAACACATCCTCATAAGGTAAGTGCAAAACTCGTGTTGTACTGCTTGTGTTGATTCTGTTGATCACTTTCATTGTCTGGAAATGAGTGTGTGTCTGAAAAAGGTTTGTCTGAATTTTACATACTGAACTGAGATACCAAGGGCAGGAACCCAGTCATACTTTGTTACTTCCATGGTCAAGGGAGAGATAGACTGAATTCCACAGGTTGATCCAGCCCATCTAGCTTTTCTGTAACAGCTTTTTGCTTACTAGGTGTAGTACATGCCTGAATCTCTCTGCTCTTCTCACTCTCCTCTCATGGACTCTAATTCTAACTCAATAAATCTGAGTGGATTGCAGTATTGTTGTTACACGATCCTCAGTGCTTTCTGTAAATATTCTTTTCCTTTTTTTTTTTTTTTTTCCCTTTCTCCTACAGGATAATAACGCTTTGTGTGAAAAGCTTAAACTCTGACTGCCTTTTTGGTTCCTGCCTTTGACCTGCAATTCTGATGGCTTTTTGAAATCTCTCACATGGTATTACTTCTGTCCTACTGACCACTTCATTGGGACAAGATGCTATTTTGGCCTCCTATGGCTGTTAGCCTGGTAGCAGAATGAAAGCCCTTATGGAAAACAATAGTCATATGGCACTACTGTTACACTCAATAACCAGCAACAAAACTGCCAGTCTTGCGGTTCTTCTGCCATCAGCCCTCCTCAACTACATAAGCATCTCACATCGTTATTGGTCTAAACCTGCTAAGTGCCAGGGTCTGGCCTATGGTCTCAGAAGTACATTGTTTCAGATAAAAAAAAAGGCTTTTCCTTTCCAACCCCAGCCATTCAAACAAACCTAGCTTACTATTGCTTTATAATACATTTTGCAATACACACAAATAATAATATAAAATGGAGCTGATTTCAGCTGATGTGAAACACCATATACTGAGCTGTAAGGCTGTCCACAAAAAGATCTTTCTCTATTGCCAGAGGTTTGTTCACTGGGAAAACAGAAAAAAAAAAAAAAAGCCAGAGAAAAGGTGAGTGCATATACTACATCTCCATCAGCCATTGAGCAATCTCATCAATAATTGCTGTTTTTTTTGAAGTGACCCTAAACTGTGGAACAGCAAAGCTCATTGTAGAGTATTTTCTTCCCAGAAAAAGACAAGGAGAATTATTGCTGAAGGAAGAATTTTCATACAAATTATAGCTAGCTTTGAGGGAAAGACAGCAGGTCATTACCGTGTGCTGAGAGCAACCTGGATTTATACTGTTCCCCCTGGACTTTCCATAGGGTTTTTTTTTGTTTTTTTTTGGTTTTTGTTTTTGGGGGTTTTTTTGAGGGGAGGGAAAGCAGCAGAAAAGAAGAGCTCTTTCTCCTTTATTTGCTGTCACAAAAGAAGGTCATTAAGGCTCTGTGGAGTCACTTTCTCTGCCTGCTCTGTAAGCAGAAAGACAGTATGTCGTGCAGAGCTTAGAGATCATGGAAAGCCACCAGCTGCTTTCTTCAGGTCTGCAAGCCCGTCCATAGTCTTATAGTAAAAGAGAGTTGGGTGTTCTGTAATTTTGTTCATTCTGGATTGCCTTCCTGGTTTTTTTTAAAAAACTTTGTCCTTCTGCATAAACTACACATTTTCTTCACGCTAGGGGAAATTTCTGGAAGGTCTTGTATACGTAATAAAATTTACAAGCTAAAA
Source organism: Chauna torquata (assembly GCA_013399475.1). Classification (NCBI taxonomy): domain Eukaryota; kingdom Metazoa; phylum Chordata; class Aves; order Anseriformes; family Anhimidae; genus Chauna; species Chauna torquata. The sequence goes on from VXAL01006426.1 coordinate 20,619, forward strand.
CTGTTTTCATTTGTGTTGCATTTCAGATTAAAAAAAAAAAAAAAAACAGAAAAGGAGATGTTAGGGTAAACCAAAGATGTTTATTCTCTAAATCCACCTCATGCAGTAGATTAGTGAATCCACTTTGTCTAACACTCGGTACTGTGGTGTAACAGGAGCAGGCAGGTAGAATGAAAGAGGTGGCACTGAGAATTTGGTAGCCACATACTATGCTTTTCTGGGGGGCTTCTTCAAACTACCTCTAATCTTGAATGTAATCTGTGGCTTGAGTGTTCATTAGCAGCTGGAGGCCACAAAACTAGTGAATGGCTGAGGTTCGAGGACACCACTGGAGATCATCTAGTCCCATCCCCCTGACCCAAGCTGTATCAGCAAAAGGCGTTGCTCAGGGCTGTGTCCAGTCAGGGTCTGGAGACTCCACAACCTCTGTGGGCAACTTGTTTCAGTGTTTGACCACCCTCACGGGGAAAAATATTCTTATGTTTGAATGGAATTTTCTGTATTTTAGTTCGTGCCCATTGCCTCTTGTACTGTCACAGTGCACAGCCGAGAAGAATCTAGCTCCATCTGCTTTACTGCTTCCATCCATCAGGTACTTATCGATATGGATGAGAATTCCCTTGAGCCTTCTCTTCTCCAGGCTGGACAGACCAGCTGTCAGGCTCTCATCACATGACACTTGTTCCAAAGCCTTAATCTTCTTGGACTTAACTCCAGTACATCCATGTCTTTTGTATTGTGGAGCCCAGAGCTGGACATAGCACTCAGATATGTCTCCTCAGGGCTGAGCAGAGGTGAAGGATCACAGCCGTTGACATGCTTGCAATGCCCTGCCTCATACAACTCAGGAGGCTTTTTGCCACCTTTGCTGCAAGGGCATACTGCTTGCTCATGGTCAACTTGGTGTCCACCAGGACCTGCAGGACCTTTTGTGCAAAGCTGCTTTCCAACTTGTTGCTCCTCAGCATGTGCTGGTGCAGGGGGTTATTTCTCTCCAGGGATGGTACTTTGCAATCCCATATTTTGAACTTCATGGGGTTCCTCTCAGGCCATTTCTCTAGCCTGTCAGGTCCTTCTGAATGGCAGCACAACCCTCTGGTCTATCATCCACTCTTTCCAATTTTGTAACATCACCAAACTTACTGAAGGTGCACTTTGCCCTATTGTCCGGATCAATAATGAAGATGTTAAACAGTACTGGGTCTTGTATCAGCCTCTGGGGTACACCACTATCTTCTGGTCTCCAGTAGGAGTTTATGTCAATGATCACAACTCTCTGAGCCTGGCCGTTCATCCCGTTTTCAATCCACCTCACTGTCCACTTGTCTAAGCTGCACTTCTTAACTTTGTCTATGAGACTCTTTGGGGGACATCATCAAAACCCTTGCTAAAGCCAAGATAAGCAACATCTATTTCTCTGGCCTTGTCCTCTAAGGCAGTTGTCTCATTATAGAAGGTGATGACCTTGGTTTCCCCTTCACAAATCCATGGTGACTACTCCCAACCACCTTCTTGACCTTCATGTGTTTGTAAATGGTTTCTAGGATTAGGTGCTCCATCACATTCCCAGGGATCAAGGTAAGGCTGACTGGCCTGTATTTCCATGGACCCTCCTTCTTGCCCTTCTTGAAGGTAGAAGTGACATTTGCATTCTTCTGGTCCTCAGGAATCTCTCCCAGTTGCCACAACCTTTCAAAGATAATAGAGAGCGACTTCGCAATGACATTGACTGGCTTCCTCAGCACTCAGGGGTGCATCCCATCTGGTCCCACAGACTTACATATGTCCAATTTGTTTAAATGTTCCCTAGCCTGATCCTCATCTACTGAGAGCACCTTCCATTTTGCAGACTTTCTCACTGGTGTCAGGGGCCTGGGATTCGTGAAGAATGGTCTTGTGTGTAAAGACTGAGGCAGAGTTTTGTCACTGATGTCTTGTTCATCCCTGCAGGCCTCTCACCGCCTTTGCTTGACTTTCTGTACATCCAGATGGGCCTTTCCTGAGGTTGGAGGAGGTGATCTTTGAAAATCAAACAACTCTGCCAGAGTCTTGCTTTCTCCAGGGCCATCTCCCATGACATTCTTCCAAGTAAGTTCCTGAACAGGACAAAATCTGTTCTCCTGATGTCCAGACTTTTTTTTTTTTTTTATGCTATGCTCCTAAAGAGCATCTGTTAAGCTCCTGAGAACTATTTTTTGCTTCTATTTCTAACCGTTCATGACCTTTAATGTAAAACAAACAAACAAAATGTAAAAAACAGCCTAGGAAGAAGGATCAGAAATCAAATTTCTCCTTTTCTGTGTCAACTAAGCTGCAGCATTATATTCCTTCTAATTATGAGTTATACACAGAGGCCAGAAGAACATGTCAGACTCAGTCATACTTACTTCAGGCAGGCAGACCAAATTTGACAGAGGCATTACCACATCATTTCGTACTGGCTGGCAAAGGTATACCTTCTTTACTCCTCTGCTTCTTATAAATCCCATTCTTGGGAACATACATCTCACTGCGCTTAACACAAGAATATGAGCTGCGCTGTGGCATTAGACCCCAGCACTTAAGTACTGAACTGCTGAGACTTGTAGTGCCTAAAGCACCTTCTGAATCTGGACTGGATTACCTAAACAGATTTGATGATCTAGGCACACTAAACATGTGCGAGAGCTGGATCTAGGCAAAGAAAAGCTGCATGTTAAGATGATAAGACCTTTAGTCACATTATTGCAGCTCATTTATACAGCTCTGACTAGGCCCCAGCAGTTCGTAAAATCGTGTAATCTGTTCATATGATACTTGGCAACTTTCCCTGCTCTTTTGGCTCAAGAGTGTTCAAATTGTCTTGTAATGAAGACAAATACAAAATATTTTGTTTTTTTGAGAAGTTTCATGAGAAACTTGGAAACTTTTCTGGCCGCCTCCCCAAAATGCGTATAGGTTTGCTTAGCCTTGTATTAATACTACAGCAAAAGCCTATACATAAAGTATAGCATAGCGCTGACTCCCTTTATCATTAGTCCCATCTGAATGATAATGATAATCTATTCTTGTCTAAAGATATATTAATGTGTGATAAAGATTAAGTTCAAGTAGAGCTGGCAGTTAGCAGGGGATAAATCAGTTACTTGATGAAAAATATCATTTGGATGACTTCATGAATTCTCATTTAACACCCCTTCTCCCCTCAAAAAAAGCAAAGACAAAGGAAGGATGTCAGAAAGTGTACAGCCTTCAGGAAAGCTGAACAGTGCTTCATTTAAAATAAGAGCTAGTGACTTTTTATTTAAACTGATTATTCTCATTTTGAAAATTGTAAACTTTTACTAAAGAAAGTTGCTGAAACTTTTACTAGAAACAATTCAACATTTCTGAAAGTGTGAATTTGCATCTCTGAAATGGAGGATCTAAGCAAAACTTAGACTTGTAGCCTAAAACCTTCTCCTAGAATTAGTTGCCTACATTATTCATGTTGATAAGAATTTCCTTTGTAACAGTCTACTGAATGGAGCATTCACCTGAAGGAGAGATCCAGCTTCTTGCCAGCACTAATCTGATTGCTCCAATTTCCTGTATAAAAGTTGGTATCACCATCAGCCTTATTTTGACATGAAAGTAGCCATAGCTGTTGTTTCTGTGCTGAATTCAATATCATTACTATGAGCAAGGTGTAGTTCAGGATTTAGTCATCACCTGAACTTTCTTGGCATGGACACAGTCTCACTTCCCCAAGTTGTCTTGCTGCTGTATCTCACATGTGAACCAGAGGAGACTGGGCTTGAAACAATGGTCTGTTTTCACCTTGAGTTTCATTCAGTCTTCTGCTGAGATAATCTCAGAACCAACAGCCCATACTGGCCAAGCAAGAGCCTATTGTTTTGTCCCCTTATCACTGGATGGAGGCAATCTGTCCCTCTCCAAAAGCACCACCTCCACCCCCAGAATAGCACTGTCTTTCTGACAACACCAACCTAGCTAAAACTGAATTAGTGAGGTAACATCCCCATGCAGCGTCAGCCATGTCCCAAGATGAAACAGCTCTCCAGCATTCTGATTTAAATGTTTTTCATGAAAATACAAATTCACAGCTCAGTTTGTACAGTCTTATGCAGCCATGAAATTGCAGTGGGCTCACTAAGACCAAAGTGCCCTTAACTGCACCAAGTCAAATGAAAAAGCTATGTGCATGGATACATTTTCTGGTCTTCCCCAAGATTTAACAGCACTGAACCCACCCAAAATCCATTTAGATTTGAAAACTGTCAGCAGCTGGCCAAATGATGATGATTCTGGTTGCCTACAAAGGTAATTCCTGTAGTTTTATTTTAGAGTGATTTACATCTCGTTGTGTGTGTTTCATAGGATGGCATGAACCGTGAATGCTTGTAGTATTTATTGTTACCATATGTTAATGCATAAGTGGATGGCCAAACAAAGACTAATGAGGCTCATAAAATATAAAAAATTGTCCATCAGAGAGGATTTTTGGCATCTTTCACAAAGAATTTCTCATGCTTGAAGACTGAGCTTGTCCTCTGGAAAAATAAAATAATAATAATAATACTAATAATAAGTCTACTGTACACAGAGGCATCAGGCATGATACATCACATGGTTTCCCCATAGAACAGCCCTTGCATTATAGAACCTGCAATAATCTGTGGAAAATGAACAAGAAGATGCCAAAAAAGAAGCAAGATGTTAGCTGAGCTCCATCACAGGGATTTCTCCAATTTTCTCATGTGGTCAGAAATGATTTCACACATTTCCATAGATTAAAGAAGATGTGTACCCATTTTCTTCTAAGAACTCCCAAGGCAGCAAGGAATATTTAGCTTCTATAAAATATGCAGTGGAATTTCTAAGCTTCTTGAAGGCACTCATAATGTAAAAACAAGGAGTTTTGGAAGCACTGGGCAATTCAAAGTGCAAGTGCTGGAAAATGTCAGTCCATATCCACTTCTATTTAGTATAAAAACTCAGAAAAATTCCAGCCACTTCACACAGTTCAGCACTTGTAATTCAAAAGATGAACTTTTCATAACATAACCATGAAATAGAATTGTATTACACAGGCTGTTGTGAATTGTCTCTTGGTGACATAGATGCCGACTACAAAATGAGACAGCAGCTCTACCTTTAGCCCCATAAAACTCTCATAAAATAATTCTAAAAAATAAAAAAAATAATAATAAAAATAGATCTTCAATAATTTCTAATCCATATTTTAAGCTATGAAGAATCCATTGCAAACTCCTATGCAATGGATGATATTTTTATTGTCTTGTAACTTGGCCCACTCTCTGTCTTATATTCCATTTTAGGCTGAATTCTGTAGTAATATCCCATCTGAACAGGTGCTCAGAAGCAATATTGTAACTTGAACAGGACTTTAAGGATCACCCAGCCCAAGCTATGCAAGATTCAGCAATGGACTCTACTTCCAGCCAACTCATGCTGGGTTTCTGGTTCCTTCTAAGGAACCAGTTTTGTCTCTTGCCACTCAGGCTGGTGTATAACTATGAGGAAGAGAACAAGGAAATGAGGTGCAAAGGGACACAAATCTGAGAGATGCGTTTTGCATCTTCAACCCCCTGGGCAAGTTTTGAACATTCGTTACAGAAAATGGTGGGAAGGCCCAGAAGATGGCAAGCCACGAAAATAAAAGCCATGTTAGGATAAAATACTTCATTCATTCCACCATAAAGTTTTCCATGACATAAAATCCCTTGAGCTGAGAGCATAAGGTTTTAAAAAGGCAAAGCTCCTGCTGGATCAGATGGAAAACTTACCACACCCAGCTCTTAATTCCAGAGCAAGTAATACATTCCATAAGAACTGCACATTTTCATACCAAGCTGGAATATTTTAACTATTTGTTCCAAAGTTTCAAAAGTGCTTAGTGATATGACAGAGACTTTCTTTTCAGGAAATCAAGTTATTCTGAGGGCATACCAAGTGGCATACCTGGAAGCCAATGCATTTTGACATGTAAGGAACGTTATGAAAACTGCAGCATTGGTTTTAATCTGATGTATTTTCTGAGTGTAATCCTTTGCATCTATATTTATATAATAAAAATTCTGCTTTCAGTCACTACACAGTCAACTACTCAGAGGTCACATCTTGTTTTCTGTATTCTTTTTTTGCAAAAAGATAAGTAAATTAGGGGTGAAAAAAAAAAGAAGGGAATTGATTCTTTCTGTGCTGTAACCCTTAAAATCTGTGCTTTTTTATTTGAAGAAAGGTTAGGTTTAGTCTGAGGCAGGATGGCGAGACATTAACCTTTCCATTTAATCTACCATTTTAAGAAAAAGTAACAAGTTTAATTTCAGGATTTCAAGGGCAGTATTTGTTTGCTGTGAATAGGCTGACAGAGGTTATGGTAACACATAGCCAAAGCAGGAGGTGGAGGAAAACGTATGTTTTGTAATTACACACACAGACTTTATTATGCTCATCACAGATACAAGCATTATTTTTGGAAAAAATCATTTGATGAGCTGTCCAGCATTTTATCCCTGACTCCAATCTAAAAATATGGTAATGGCAAGGAATCCAAACTCTTCACTAGAAGAAACAAACTTAAAGACAGAGCTCTAGAAAGCTTCTACAGTAAACTAAAAATTAAGCAAGAGAGTTACCATTGCTTTAACCTCTGTTGGATGAAAATAATTTTAATTTCATGTAATAAATTCAAAATACCTGAAGAGATTGCTGAGAGCTGGAGTGTGAGTGCAACTCAGTTCACTATAAACATGATTTGTTTTTAATTTAACCATTCTAGTGCCAAATATCAGGGAAACCAGATGTCAACCAGGCTTTACAATTCAATACTCAGTTTCTACATTTCCAGGACTTTTAAAAATATCATGTTCTTTCAGATATCAAAATATTAAAGAAGCTTCCTTTGCTTCAGGATGAATGGAGAATCAGTACCAAGCGGATGAGTAAGCGGTCAGACACCAAATCCAGTATTTGTCCTTTACACGTAGTTCAGATATAAGGAAGAATGGTGCTCTACTGGTTATGGCAGCAGTTGGTAATGTTGCAGAGTTGAACCCAGTTCTTGTTCTGCTGCACCTTTCCTTGGTCATGTCACATAACACTCAGAGCTGGATCAAAAGGGCACTCAGTTGCAGTTGTTTACATCATTAATATTCACTTCTCCCACTAAAGCAGCGTCACTTTGGAGACATAAAACATTCAGAAGAACCAGGTAAAAGAAGTGGGAGTTTTTATGCCATGCAGGTCTGTGATGAGGGTATTCACTTGGAAGAGGAAAGACCATGGTTCTCCCAGACAGAACACTGCTTCCAAAACTGGTAATATATTTGGCAGTGAACAGTTGCAGAACAAAATACAAAGTTAACTTCAGGAGCTGGGACCAGGACCCTACCTCCCCGATGAGAAATTCTTGAAGTGTCTGTCTGCATGTCTATCGTAAGTTTGTATGGCTGAAGGGAAGAATCACATTTAAGTAAACCACTTACATGTCCTGAGTAAGCGCAGGGGATGTAGGGGTGCTGTTGACTTGGAGACAGTCATAATGGGAGAAGTCTGGGTCCATGGATGAAACCATCCACAGTGGGGTATGGCTGCAGCAATCCTACAGTCACGATGTAACACTAAATGGAAAATGGCTGCAACTTTTCAGTAAGGTTAAAAAAGAAAAAAAAAAATTAAAATCACAAAATGGGACCAATTCTAAGTATCACCAGCCCCCACTCCCTCCCAAGAGATAGTATATTACTTTAAAAGAAATCTAAGGCTTTGAGCCATTCTATTTTAAAAACAAAGGAAGGAAAAGAATAATTATTTGAAAGTCCATGGGTTATAAGTAGAAGTGATCTCTGCAAGCTAATAACGAGGAGTAGCCTCCCAGGTAAACTGGTGGAAGGTTTATTACAAGTCATTTACAACAAGAGTGCACAAGGCAGTAGGGAATAAATGAGCTGGTATTAAATGAGAGTGGAAATTGGACATATAACCTCAGAGGATTTTTTCATCTCTACCCTCTTTGTTTCTACAGAGATTATGAAGAAAAAGAAAAATTAAACCTTGGGAACATTAGTTTATATACCATTGTTTGGGGTCTTTAATCTACATTTCATAAGAACGTAAACCATGTAGAATTCATGGCTAGCAAAATTT